>CM068830.1:74137927-74737927 GCA_028554795.2 Sinohyriopsis cumingii
AGTAATTAGTTAATTGTTTCAGCCTGAGGACTGTCTACCCAGCATCGACTTCCCATAATCAAACAAGTAATCACAATAATCTAAGAAATCATTCAAATGGAGAGCTATAAACTAATGCGCATACATCCAATTTATTACAATATATTAGATATGCAAATATGCATGCACAATATAAAAACAAAAAGATCAACAGTCAGAGTAACCCAGAAGAAACTCGATGCTATGAGTTTATGAAAACAACTTGTTACTTTCAAATCAAGCAATGATTGAGTTCTTACTACTTATCAAACATGTTAACCTGAGCCGAGGAAGTGGACTATTCTGGCAAAAACTATTGTTATCACTCATCATGCCCTTTTATAGCCATTGTTTTAATTTCTGACATTTATCGACCGATCTACAAGCAAGTCTTTGTTGGTAGATGTTCAAATGTTATAGAGAAACCTAGATTTACTGCGTACTTTCTATTTTAGAATGTACTACTAACACAATTGTAACGTCCACATTTGAATATGTACGAGATAGTTTATGTAAACAGGTCATCATCTTCTCCCTCCTCTTCCAAATGTAGTGGGTTTGCCTGTTTCATATTGCCACACGCCTTCTCAACGGCACAACAGCGTCATATAGAGGTACTCCTGAACCCTCTTTCCCACAGGTGTACCTTGTTATTTGACATCTCGTCTTGATGCAATCACAGTTCACCAAGTGGAGTACATACTTTGGTCCTAGAGGATGCATGGTCATCACCTTCTAATTTCTAGCCAATGTATTATGGTGAATAGGTAGCAAAGTTTGCCGCAGTGTCATTATTCCAGAGAATGACTTGGTAGCAAGCCTTTAGAATAATTTGATGCATTCCATTTTTGTAAGTGGAAGCCTTAGAATAATTTGAATTATTCCACCTTTGTAAGTATAAGCCTTCCGATTTGATTGCTTTTTTGTGAATAGAATCCAACAACTCAATTTCTCAACCTTTGATATCGGAGTCTGAGGAAAGTACACCATGCAGATTAACTGATCGATCGCAGCAAAACTTTCGTCAGTAGGCACCGAGGTCGCGCTCATGCTTGCAAGTTCAGTTATGTTGTCATCTCTGGCATTTTGGAAATCCTTCCACTAAGCTAATTTTCCATTCCGATATTGAAACCAGGTAAGACAGCATCCTTGATATGACCACGTGCTTTATAAATGGGTCTTAGTGTACAAAGCTGGTATCGTTGCAAGATTCTGAATGCCGTCGGATAGACAGCACACAGACGTCGATATCTGGTGAATGATGATACTGGCAGCCCCAGAGGTGGTTGCGTCAGCAGCATTGTTTCAACCTTGTTATCATTTTTAAGGTTGCATTCTAACTAAAGCTGTATAAGCAATTTTGCAAATTTCTTCAAGTGCGGTTTTAATGATTCATCAAAATTCAAATCCTAATGTTCCCTTGGCACTGGTTCTTGAGATATGTAAGGTTTGGCATTACCTGGGGTTAAATCTATTGCACACAATTTCTCTCATTTCTCAAAACCAGCAAGGTCTTGTTGAAGTTTTTACAGACTGAGTTATTACAAACAGTGTGGTATAGGACTGTGCCATCTGCAAATAATCTTACTAATCAAATGATGTTTTCAGTTAGATTATCGATGTACAGTAAAACAAAGGAAGGATGGAATCCAGAACATTACCTTGCCGTACTCCTTATTTGACTTGTATCTCAAAAGAGAATTCACCTTCAAGCATTATTCACTGAATACATCGCATCAGTAAAACATTAATCGAATTTACTGTACACAGTAAAGTGGATTAAAATCGTGGTATACGTATAGGAGCATCAGACAATATTTCATAAATGCTCGACGCCATCATTAAAATGAACAAAATCAATTTAATGTTAAAGATAGAACAAATATTTACAGTGTGGTCTTTGTTTCACTACTTTGTATGATGTTTAATTACATACTTTCAATTTTTAATAACATATATTTATTTTGTTCCTTCACTGACCGATATCTCTTTACTGTCACATTAAAAATTAAAGTCAAAGTCCTTAATGGAAAGTACCATTGCACTGCATGGCTTTACAAGGACTTGAAATCCGATCAAGTCATAACGTGCTTTATAATAGGATAAAGTATTGGATACAATTATTATTTGCATTAGTACTAGACCTAGATATGTCATCTGAGGCACACTTTGCATCTGATTGGTCTGACAAAACATATTATTTACTCGTTTTTCGCAAAGATGACCTGGGATTAATCTGTGGCCAGTATTTCCTAGCTAACAATATAATTACTGGCGTTCTTGTAAAGCAAAGCACAAAGGATAACGCCTAAGCGAGTAGGCAATTATTCCAGATTATGTTAATTCCATACCAAGTAGTAATAAGAAATCTGTGACTCTGCTGATAGGAAATTGAGTTATGTGGCATTGTGGACTGTAATGATAGAGTATCAGGAATGCAATGGTAATTGACTAAGGAAAGAGAACTGCTTTTATTTCTCATGCCAAGTTGGTCTATTTTATAACGTATTTTTGGGTGCATTACTTTGCAAAAACATTTGCTGAAGTCAAAGAATATTATACCAGTTTCATTGTCACGTGAAAGATTGCTATACAATTTTTTGACTGATTATATCAATTGAGTTTCACGTGACTTTTTCAAGGAATCCGTGTAGTAAGTCATACATGCCAGCCATTTGATTTAATTTGTGATCCATGGTAGACAATGCACAATGCCTAGCTTTTCAGCTGGTATATATATATATATATATATATATATAAATACCTTCTATAGTTTAGCTTGTGAGTGAGTTACTAGCATATGATTCTTCAACTAATTTGTATCTGTTTTTTTCCAACATTTTATCTCCAGGTTTTGGTATATGAAGTTGAACGTATACCAATGTATTTTCCTATACAAGTATTCAGTTTTTGGTGCCTGTTTGTTTCTAACTGGTTTGGTATCCACTTCGCAATAAACACTTTTATTATCATATATGCCGTGTAGACTACTGCCTTGTTGACAATATTATTATCAGATACTCCGTGTAGACTACTGCCTTGTTGACACTTTTACTGTCAGATATGCATTTGTGGACTACTTCCTTCCTGACACATTTTTATCCGATATGACATGTAGGCTATTGCTTTCTTAACAAGTGTCACACACACACACACACACACATACATGCATATATATATATATATATATATATATATATATATATATATATATATATATATATATATATATATATATATATATATATATTCATACATAAGATTGGTTACAAAAATAAAATCCTCATTAATTTGGGGACAACTAAAATATGGATTTATGGTCGGAATATGCCCCGTGACTCAAGAAAGTTGGCGTAATTTAGATCACTAAGGTCGAATTGTTCTTTTTCATTTGATTTTCATCATTTCTAAGAAGTTTCTAAGTTATTCGTCCTTATTTGCATTGGTATCGGTTATCTTGCAATGTGTGGCAATATACAATGGATGGCATGATTCGGTCACTGCTTCAATCGAAATAATATTACAATATATAATAAATTGTTTCAGTTCAGCTGCAATAAAAACACCCTATTGATATGTCAGTGGATTTGCCATTTCTAACAGCCGTACATGTGCATAATTTGGGATAATCCGACTGTCAACATCGGTTTCTTTTCCCAGGATTCAGTTCCAACAAATATCTTCGTGGTACGTATCTAGTGGTATTTCTTTGATGCACTTGTCTAGAATGGTTAATAATCCTGTTTAATTTTTTTATTTTTTTTTATTTTTAATTTTTGTATCTTTGTTTTGTATTTTTTTGTTTGTTTAGAAAAACGTACAACTCTCATTTATAATCTTTTTCCGTACATTCTTGAAATATAATAATTGTGTGGTGATTGTTTCATCACTAAAGAGACTGAAATTGTTTTGCCAGGTTATGGAGGCGGATAAACAGTGTTGGAATAATTCGTGTCGTCACAATTTATGCAAATCCAATAGAATAAGAAGTCATTACTAAAGAACTCTTCATTAGTCTTTTTACCAATGCCTTGGCAGTCTATGTGAACCACTGACCACATGTGCTACAATCAATATCACGGTCATTATCTGGGAGATCCTGTCCACTGCTGCCGCACGGATATTCCACGTCAAGATTTGTTTCCAAATTAGCTGCAAGAGAAATCAGTAACTCACTTAAGTATAACATTGAAATAATCTATAGGCTCTTTGGCACTCTCCAATTGGACAATTTCAAAACAGAACAGTTCCAAAGTTTTCTCCGAGTTTTGTAGCATTTAGTATATAACAGGAGCAATGTGATTTCACCACAATAGGTTCCAAATAGTGTACATGGAGAATTGCAGAAAGCACACACATGCATAGGTTAACGTACCTGTCATCGTCTCATAACGATCCTACAGTTTTAAACAAAGGCTGCTGAAAGCAACAGAAAACAAAGCGAAGTTCATTAAAAGGAAACAATATCCAAATGGAAAATCACAAATATTTTCGATTTACATATAAAGTTTACCAAAAGATGAACAAAATCCGAACGAATCATCAAAAGCAAGAATAGCATGACAAGGCTTTCAAATTTTGAGTAGAAACCCACCATCTACTGTTTATATATGTACATTTAGGAAAATACCGGAATTTCAGTCCGACGCATGTAACCTTCCACTCTGTTAACAAAGCTATATAATCAAATGATAATGCGCAAATATGTGGTTTAAAATAAATTAATGCATACCATTCACATTTTAAATTGCTGGCATATCCAGTTATAACAAAACCTTCGTCTGCGCAATATAAAATATCAAAGATGACTGAAAGAGTCCTTTGCGCCACCCATTGCATCATTGGTTTTCAGTTGTTTGCTAAGAATCGCTTGGATGCCTTTCGCATATAGGTTTGTTATGAAGTGAGTTAGCTAAATTCTCATTGAGACAAAAACAGAAATAAAACAATTTCATACAATTGCTTTTTTATAGTATAACAAAAAATATCTTGCCATTTTTATCGTTCCTAAGCACGTATACAGAAAGGGACAAACATCATTTCCGTACAATGAATAATATGTTTCGTGTCGAACTCAAAGAAAGATAAAACTTGGATATATCTGAAATAAATTGTGAATACCACGTTTTACATTACATTATTAGTTACCTTCACTCTCTGTTTCAATATCGATCTTTTGCTAAAATGAGATAAGAAATAGGTGCATTTAAGAATGTTAATAAATACAAATTTAGTTAGTTGCTAAACACCACAAATTTCAAAATAAATTTTAGATCAAGTGTATATATATATATATATATATATATATATATATATATATATATATATATATATATATATATATATATATATGTATATATATATATATATATATAATATTTAAATAATTCCGTTTACAATATTTAGATCAAGTAGATATACAGAAAGAATATTTCAATCATGCCGTTCCCATGAAAACTGAAAATAGTTATGTTCTTTCGCCCCCATTATGCTTTGTGCACCCACAATTTTGGTCATGATACATGAGATATATATTTTCCTTCCATTCTCTTTTCCACCTTTCTTCATTTGCTTAACACCACCATTAACAATCTATATTTACGAAATTATTCTCATTTGTCTTTTGTAAAACTTAAATTGGCAACAAAATTATGTTCGGGTCTTTTGTACTGGAAAAGGTCTTCTTTATCATTCCTGAGCATAATGTAACACGGCAATGTCAATGGCCATGAGCTAAACTTCTTCTATCTCATTTGTCACTTTACTAGTACTCAGCTTCGCTTAATTGCTGGTGCCTAATAATTGTTCTATATCATACTGATAGTGGCCAAATACAGGAAATGTAATGAATTTTAAATTCTTCACATGCACACCACTATTCATTATGAATGTATTTCTACACATTAAGATCGTATGGTTTGCTATTCTTATGTTACGTGTTTAGGTTCGAATAAACAGCAACACAGGAAGGAATGAAAACAACAAGCATTGAAAAATATAACAAATCATTTATTTTCCCTAGGAAATTACTGTATAAATGGAAAACATAAGAACTTACAATTTTAGGAATCAAATCCAAAAATAATCCACGAATAAAATTTTAGATGTCCAAATACTGAATTGTTCTAATGATTTCAAGTTCGAGTCCCGACGAAGAATCCAAGATGGAAGGCGATGACGTATGCTTTATCCTGTTCAATGTTGTTGTATACAGTTCCTTGTAGAAACACAATAAATAACCCTCTGGTTTTAGAAATTCAAATAAAAGTTTTAAGAAATGTCTTTGTTCAAGAATTTTGTATGAGCACAAAAATATTTCTAGAGAAACGACACAATCTTTTATAATCCAAATAATCTGAAGAAAAATTAACACATAACTCGAAAACTGGCTACAACAGAATGAAACGACTTGACATCGAGCTTTTGTAAGCCCAGAATGATTTTATTTCTCTACAACAATGGTTATACAGTAATTCTGAGACATAGAATGCGTACCCGTATGAGGGTCACGTGATCATGTTTGCATCACGTACTCTCAGCATGGCCCTGACAAAAACCAATCATCTTACCCTAAGGATAATTTTTTTGTTTTACTTCACAAAAACCATTTACAAGCCATGGGTCACGTATTCAATACAGCCTCGATCTCTCTCTTATTACTCCCACAATACAAATATATATAAAAAAAGAACTTGTTGACGTGGCTGTTACTAAATTTGAATTAAGGTCGGGAATCAGGTCAGCCTTATGTGTTTACTAAAATGAAAAGTCACGGTCAAACTATTTTCTGGAACCGTATCGAGTTCCTAGTAAACAGAATTACATTTTTTTGCATATAATGAAATTTAAAAAAATAGAAAGATTTTAAAGCTTACAAACAATTAAATCAGATATAAATTAAATCAAATATACATAACACTACCGATATATTTGTTCAAAGAAAATTCCTGGCACAGTTTTCACAGAATGCACCGGGGCCCCGAATGGCCGAGTGGTCTAAAGCGCTCTCCGTTACGGATCACTGCCATCTCACTTCTGCCTGCTTGGGTTCGAGTCTCGGATTCAGCCAATGTCGGCATGTGAGAAAGCTTGCCAGTAGCTTCTCCTGGGTTGGTGGTTCTTTCCGGGGTTTTCCTGGGTTCTTCCTCCACCATTAATACTGGCCGCCATATATAGCCTATCGTGTGCTGAAAAATGGCGCTAAACACTACAACAACAACAACAAAGTGCACAGAAATCCACCAACAAGAAGAATGAAGTCAACTGCTGGTCAATGTGGCAGTTCAGAAATTCATCAAGAATTACTTTTGGCATCATTCATACATTTCATGTTACTTAATTGAAAAAGATGTAATGCCTGTAAGAATCCAGTGAATAAAATATTTAGAAAAACGTTTCGCGTTGTCGAATTCTTAGGTTTAGTAGTGGATTGTATGTATCTAAAGCCAAATATATACAAATTTGGTATTATAGCCCTAGAACCACTAGGGGGGTTGGGGGTTGTATTCGTTTCTACTCGTTTAACAATGTGAGACCCCTTTTAAATGAAATCGGCGTGATATAAATTAAAAGGAAATCAATTTAATATGCATTTTACATTCCTGTTCTTAGTATAAAACTCTGCGAATGAAAATGCTTCCAAAAGCTCTCATAATTGAATGTTATGTCTTGGAAACACTAGCATAACCATCCTTGTTATCGTACCACTGGGGCCAATTAAGAGAAAATATATATGCTAGCTGGGTACTATATAAATGTTTCTTTAATTTCGTGAATACATATTTCTGCATGCTTGTTTCATAAAATTCGTTAAACTGATCTGTCACTATTTAGAACTCGTACGAGATCTAGAAGACGTCCCAAGATAGAAATAAAGTTGATAAATTTCTTTTCTTTTAGAAGAGACACGCTAGTGAAATATTAGTTTATTTCCTGAAGACATTGCAATGCGACTAGCATTTTCAAACAAGTATTTTGCAGTTCGAGTAAATTTGTTGCAATTAACTCTAAGTAGAATCCATCTATTGCTAGCGTGCGATATATCTTCTGTATAAAAAGAAACAGGTAATAAATTCTAAATAGCAGTAGAGTCGCATTGAAAAGAAATTGCTTCTGCAGCATGCTAATAACTGCCTGAACTATTACGGCACAACTAGGTAATTGTTCATGCAATATTTAATGGTAGGTAATTGGTAACATCAAGTCACAGCTTCGTCTTCTCTAACAATCTTTTAATAGCAAATTTATTTTTTAAAATTAATGGTGGCGCCATGTTTTAATAATCAAAATTACAAAAGTTTTCATTCTTGGTTTTTGCAGTCAGTCACCAAGTTCATGTGTTCATATCCATATAAAATTATATATATATATATATATATATATATATATATATATATATATATATATATATATATATATATATATATATATATATATATATATATATATATATATATATATATATATATATATATTCAAAGTGGGGATCAGTCTTTGTTATATGATACAACGTTCTTCACATTTTGGCACTTTTAGTTTTCATTAAGATCACTGTATTCATATGAAAGAAAATAATTACCACATGGTCAAGGTGACTGCTTTTAAGGACCGTCAGTACATTTAATTGCTTATAGCTATGTAGAGAATGGCTAATTGGGAACGGTTGTTTCCGAAAGATGAATATTACAAAATTTGTATGCGTTATTGTAATAAAATATTAATCGGAACTTATTTATCTCTCGTATACCACCAGTACACTCAAAGAATGATTTCTTCATCTCTCGCATCGCGTACAACCAGCGCAGTCTACGACTACGGGATTTGTAGCTCTCATGTACCACTTGTATTCCCAGAGAACTTCCTTATTTCTCGCATACCACCAGCGCACTCAAAGACTAGGATGACCCCATCCATTAGACAGAAAGAACCGTTATATAATTTCTACTCAGTGACACCCATACGAAATCGCTTGTATATTTAAGGCATACTTGTATGTATATTGCGTATCCCATTCTAATTTTATCTATAGATTAAGCCATGACGCAAAATAATGTATCATATGTAAAATGGAAAACTTACCCTGAAGGGTAATTGTATACTGGTTTGAAGGGTAATTGTATACTAGTTTACACGATGTAATAATTAGCCGCATTATTGGACGTAATGAGTCAATTACTAAAGGGTATCTAGATTGGATAAAAACATTTTCCTTAATTCCAATCACGATATATTGTCACATAAAACCCTATATCCGACTTGTTATCAGAAATTACGCTCGCTAGGACTTTCTCTGTTCTATCATCCACTTATACGACCTATCAACTTATCCATTACATGGTATGGTAAATACTTCATTTTGTGTAATATATACTTAAATCCTTATCGCATTGGTGTATTGTATATTATATAATTAATAATATAACACCAATATCATTGTCTTTGTTATAGCTTCCATAATAGATAAACTCCACTTGATCCTGAATGTGCATGCATATTGGATTTGGAAATCTAATGAATTTAGCTGATAGGCATATTACAAATTATACGGGAAATGAGATTTCACACTGCAATTCCGTCTTGGGCTCTTACACTTGATGATTGTTTCATTACAGTCTATATAGCCAGCTGCTAAAGAAGATACGTTGTTAAGCTATTCATTTTATCCTTAACTATCTTACAGAGAAAATATTTCTTCCAGGCAAAACTATACATTTCTTTACGTTGCATGCAATCATAGAATGAAAACGGACATGTCCGAAGTGGTATTACACCAGGCAATACCATGTCCGTAGTGGTACAACACCATGCAATGACATCTATCGAGTTGAATTATACCATTAAATAACTTCACAAGAAAAGGTTTTATTTTTCTTCACTTTATTCATATCAATATGATTTGATTTGCCTGCTCTTTGTGACCACGTGAGACGAAGAAAATAAAGGAGGTTAAAATTTCTTAAATGATGCCGAGTATGTGTTGCTGAGTGCGCGGGTACTAGTAAGAGTACACATTGAAAGAATGATCTCTCTTAACTAGTACAGAACAGAAATTGTCATCATAGATAACTTTCGTTTGTAATTGTGCAATTTTAGAACCAGTAATGTTTCAAAACACGCACAAACAATATTTATTGAATACATGTGTATATTATACTATTTGCTTGCAATCATGGTTTTAAAATGAATGTGCCGGAAATAAACATGATTAGAATATTGATTCTTTAGTTCTTTATTTTCGAGTTCACAATATATTGCTGTGCAATGATGTTCGTTGATTTTAAATACAGCCTATAAAACGATTTGTCAAGAAGCTCCGATTTGAAATGCGACTCAAAACAAATTTCAACTTAACTTTACAAAACTTAATCATTTCATGCATTGATTTATAATTTCTAACTCGGCTATCACTTAGCGGTCTCGGAGGTTAGAGAACAGTATGAACTACATCAACTTCCATGTGAACAAGGCATGCCCGCCCACACAGAGCATGGACATAGAGTTAGTGTTGAAGATCCTCTACAAAGGCGAAGATGAAAATGTTTCGGACTGCATGGTGACAGTCGAATTAGAAATTAGAAATAAATGGATGAAGTGACTAAGTAATTAAGCATATTTTTATATTATTGATGCTAACGGGGTACACGTTGCTGGGTGGATGTATGCTGAAACTATAAAATATATTCTGGTAGAAAGTATATTCTTTGTTCGCTCTCTATGAAACACAGGAAGGTTTCCAAGGTGAAGTTATTTACAACTGATCGTTATACTTAAGGGCGATCTGTTTTTTCAGCAGAGTTGCCAGATTGCTAAGGTATCGTACTTGGGGCTAGATTTATGGTATGTCTTCATCGACTTGAACTAAATCAGAAATAATGATGTATTCTACTGTCCATGTAAAAGTAACATTTTGCAACCCTTTTATCTTTCACGATTTTGGGAGATTGCATGAGGCCATTACCCATATTATTTTGACGTTTTTCTGTCTTTAGTACTTGGGATTCACAGTGTTTCACACCATCCGGATTTAATTCACTTTAAGGAGACGCTCTTAATGGTATGTATACGTTTTACAGGTTTCAGACAAATATGTTTTTGGGCGTGCGTTTAATAATATGTATGCGTTTTACGAATTGGCAATGAATATGCTTTTAATACATGCGCCTGGAGGTACTTATGCGTTTTACAGGTTCGCGATGAATGGTCGAAGTTTGGGGCTGTGCGTTGATGATGTGTATGTGCTTCACATGCTAGTGACTAACGTTCTTTTAGGACATGCGTTCGGAACACTATAGTATGTGATATTTCTACAATAGTATTTGATAAAATGTTAGTTCTAACCTAGCTGATAGAATTGGCTAGGTTATTTTTATAGTGTTGCATTTTCCGAAAACGTAAAAATAAGTTTATTCTTTAAAGCTTTTAATAGTTTGAGACCGCCTTTCACATGTACGTGAAATTTGGGTTATAAATATGTCATTGGATTGATTCAAGCTATGCCCTTTTTATTGTTGTATGAATCAAGAGGGACGAGACAGACTGATCAAATCCTTTTCAATATCGCTTTTTGGGGTTTAATGCTTTTTTATATCAAAGAGCATAATATAATATGGCTCAGTCGAATTTTTATTACAGATATTTGTAAATAGTTGTTTACTTATGACTCTGTAACCATGACCATCTGATATTTGACGTATAGATTTGTTATCAATGCTATCAAATCATTAAACCACGCAAAACATTGAGTAATTTTCCTGACATATGTAGCAACATCATGATACGACTGAATTAGATAGATGCAGTTTTTGTGCTTTTTATTCCTTGATAACGAAAATTAATGTTTAATAATGCTTATATAACTCTGGTCAATTTTGATACCATCATCAATCACGATGTTGTGTGTTTCACTATCTAACGTTTCTACTGGAACAACTTTCTTCGAGGAGAACGATATCGAATATTATTGTGTTAGTTTTATCTTCTGATACAGTTGTACTTCTTCATCATCATCATCATCTTTATTTCCTTCCATGGAAGATTACATGATATAAGAATAAATCATCTGAATACAATCAATAAATATAAAAAAAAAAAAAAAAAAAAAAAAAAAAAAAAAAAAAATATATATTGGAATACAAATTCTTACACAATATCAATCAACAAAGTGTTCGTCAACTCATAAGTTGCAAGTTTCAGTACCTTATTTACAGAAGATAGCTGCACACTGCATGACAAAGTATGCTGCATACAGGACGAATAGCTTGGAGTTTTCTTTGTCGATTACTCCTGATGGTAACCTTTTACCTAAAAGATATTGTAGTTGCAGCTCATCTTCTGCATTAAATAACGTAATGTGCAGGCTCAGGGGAAATTTATCAGTAAGGAAATCCCAGAAAGAATTTCGAAAGTTCGACATATAAGGACAACTAACACAACAATGAAGTATCAAGTCTGTATAAACATTCCCACATCTAATACACATATCAAGCTGTGTTTGTGGAACAGCAGCCCATAGTTTAGCTACATATGTAAATACCTTAGTGTGTTGTCTAGTTTTAGCCGACTGCCACACTGAGGCAGGTCGTAAGTATTCGTGTATCGAAGAGAATCTATCAAAATCTGCTTGATTAGACATACGAACTCTCCAGAGGCTATTTTCAAGACCAACAATTTTTGACCTTACAATTTCTTTCCAATTATGTTTATCTGGAATTTCAGAATGATGTAAATAATCAGTTAGATACCCGAGCAAGTCAAACTTCTTTGAGGTATAATATAAATTTGAAATTAACCCGCAGCTTGACATGCATCCGCTCAGAATGAAGTGAAATAACGCAACGTTAAACACACGTTTAGTATGTACATTGTTAGGCATCAAACACAATCTGTGTAAAAACATCAATTTTCTTCTATCAATTTCGGACTGCGCTGATGTCCATCCTAGCATTCCCAGGGCAATGTCTGATATTGTATGTATTGGAAAACCTTGTAAATGTTTGGCAAAATACCTCAGAGTTTTATCCAATAAAGCGAGGTCACTTTTTGAAATGTTACACCATAATTCACTTCCATAAAACATTGAAGGGAAAATTACCTTTTTAATTACATTTGCAGCAACCAAAGGATTTAAACCATTCGGTTTAATGCCAATACCAAACAGACCGTGAAAAGATTTTTTCCCTTTCTTGCATGCATCGAGTATTGCGTCATGCGACGTCAGCTTTGAGTTAATCCGGTGACCCAGGTGTGTTACATTTGTACTTCTTCCAATATGGTACATTTGCTCATCTTTGGTACGATACATTTCTATTATATATACATTTTCTACCTTAGGCATTGTTGACATTTGCGATTCAATATCGTTGTGTTTTGAACACGCCAGCCAAGACTGTTTGTTTCTTCATGTTTAGCTATGGTTTCAGTAAAATTATATTTTGAGACCATTATTTAGTAACCAAATGATGGTGCTGCGATTGTTTATCTTCTGTTTTTCTTGTTTCTTATGTTTTACCATGACCGAATTGTTTCAATTTTTATTTTATACGAATCAGATATCATAATGTATAGAACTGTGGTTGACAAAATCAAGTTTTCATTTCCCCATTACAAATATATTTTCGATTCCGAAACTACATTCTTTCCTGCACGCACACAAACCATTGTGTTTATAGCTGCAGGTACATCTGTTTTAAAATTTAGTAGTTCTTTCAACACACGTTCAACAACATATTGCAATACATCTTTCGTTTATATTTTGGATTTTTAAAGCAGAAAAATGGATAATGGATTATTGTAAGAGTATGTATATATGTCTGTCTGTTTGTATGTATATCTGTCCATTCGTCTGTCCGTCTTTCTGTCCGTATTTGTGTGTGTATGTATGTATGTATGTATGTATGTATGTATGTATGTAAGTATGTATGTGTGTATGTATGTTTGTTTGTGTATGTTTGTGTGTGTATGTATGTATGTATGTATGTATGTATGTATGTATGTATGTATGTATGTATGTATGTTTGTGTGTTTATGTATGTGTATGTATGTATGTTTGTATGTATGTATGTATGTATGTATGTATGTATGTATGTATGTAACACTTTTTTAGTAATAATACCAGCTATTTTATCAACAACATATTTTTTTTTGCCAGGTTAACGTCCATAGTGGATTTATAATTTTGTGTCATTTAATTTTCACTCACATCCAGCTTGTTTATCATTGTTTCACCAGTGTCACTAGTTTCGTTGAAAATATTGAATTATATCCGCGATGGAAATGTCTAAGCTGGAAACCATTACATCGCCAGTTTTTATTAAATAATTTTCATCTAATTTCTGTAATTATTATAAACTCTGGAATTGCTTATCAATGATATTTGTTGCTCGCGCTATCAAATAAATAGTGTAATTTAACCGCAAAATCTCCACGAACAGAGTGTCCTATATTTACAATGCTAATACTCTTCATGTTTACAATCTGTAACATTTCCAGTGCACTTTTCACGAACAATACCAGGAAAAGCAACGAAGAAATGATTGTCAAACCAATCGTAAAACGGGATGAGGCGCTGAAGCGGACACCGTAATTAGCTGAAGAATTCCATAAACCAATAATACGAAACTTAACTCAACGCTGCGTAATAACATATAAAACAGATTCAGTCAGTAGATTAATTAAGCATGATAAAAGTTCAAATATTTACTGCGATTGAGACATTCAGTAAATATGCATGTCAAAATCCATCTTCGCGAACCAAGGTTCCAATGTATTAACCCTATCTACACCTTGGCAGATCGTTCAGATATGTCGATGATTAGGGTCTGTGACTTTCATTCGATGCGGTGGCTTGCCCACAACTTGGCGGATCGTACAAATATTTCAGCGCTTGTCCTAGTGACATCTTTTGGATTTCAAGAGTTGTCTCTCTTAGTATGTAACTAACCAATATGTGTAACAGGGGTGCGTTGTACGTAGGTCGAAAATGGTGGAGGCAATTGACTTCAAAAAGATACTTTGTAAGTTTAACATCGAAAGTATGACTATATACCAGAAAGAAGCCATGACAAGTGTATTTGAAGGAAATGGTGTATTTGTAGAAATGCGGACCGGCAGTGGAAAATTGCTTATATATGAGTCAATTCCAGTTGTGGGCTCCACTTGTCTCGACCCTGTAGGAATAGCATTCAAATTTGACCAACCTGATTTTGATTGGATGCGGTGGCTCGCTGCCGCATAAAATGAAATTTACAGATCCGAAAGCACCGAAATATCTGAACGATCTGCCAAGGTGTATATGGGGTAAACACATCGGAACCTTGGTTTGCGAAGATGATCAAAATCAAACTGGAATGATTATAACAAATGCTTTAAAACAAAACTACGAAAAAAAAAAGAAAAACAACGATTGTGTTGACCAACGAACATAATTTATGACATTCAGCTGGATGATAGTAATATTAAGACTAATCATACATTTAAATGATACAATATGTGTTAGTTGGATTCTTTAGAAGAACTTTTAAAAGTATAATGATGGATTTTACATAAAACAACGGAAATATATAGAGTTTCTGACAACAATATTAGACATAATACAACACTCAAAAACAGTAAAATGACATATATAGAGTCATGCAAACATGAACACGGGCACATTATGTTGGATAAATCTATATGGCAATTATGATTTTCAAGGAAAATTGTAAATAATGCAAAAGAGGCTATATGGTAAGAATATATAAGAACAAATATAAATCTGAGGAAGATTTACTCCTAATACGACGGAATAAAAGTTTAAAATTTTAATATTAGATATTTAAACCAATTGTTTATGAAATAGAAGATTTAAAAGGCGAACCAATTAAAGGTGTATTCTAAGAATCTGAATTACAGAACATAGATGAAGAGAACTTGTAAACGGAAACAACAGTAAAACGGGATTATAAAAATAAATTGGCTTTTGTGAAATGGAACGGGAACGGACAACAGTTTATGGGTACCCTTAAAAGATATACAGAATTTAACCAAAATAAACAGAAGATGACTTTATATTTTTCCAATATCAAATAAATGGATCCCTTTTATTAAAGTGTGTCTGTACACGTCACACATAAAAGTTTGTTTATTGTAACTTTATGGCCGTAGTTCTGTCTTTATCGTTCTTTTGGAAACTATGACTTTTTAAAGTATTCAGGTAGTAATGTATTCAAATACATACAATAAACCATTAATATTTGATTTTCTTGTCTTACACATACTTTTACCATCACATGCACCTGATTATCATCCAAGCATTAATCCCAAGATTACAATGCGTATGAAATAATCATCGTTATTGGTTTCGATACAAGTTGCCATTCCAAATGATTTTTGACCAATTATTTACATGCAAAATATAATCACGAAAAACTGCTCATTGTTTAAAAATTGTCCTGCACAGTCGTAAGTTGTAAATGGTTCAATTTATCATTTAGCCTAATAGTATCAGTAGTATATGGGGTCACCCTAGCGTCAAGTGGACTTACCATGCAAAAACAGTCGATTCACTCTGGCGTCAAGGGGAATTTAACATGGGAAATTTTAACATGGATGGAACTGTAGAGCGTCAAGGGGAATTGAACATGGAAATTGAACAGGACCGGTACTTTAACGTCAATGGGACTTTAACGTTAAAATATGGGGTTTGCACTTTGTCGTAAATGGAAATTGAACATGGGAATGTCACCTGGATGTCAATGGGAATTGAACTTTGGGTGACGTCATGAGGTTTATAGGGTCAAAACATTTTATAGGGATTTTAATGTATTTGTAAGGACAAAGGGTAGATAGGGACAAACATACAAATACACATTTAAACACACAGAAAAGACGACAGAAATGTTCTAAAACAAACCTCACAGAGAGAATAATGGCTCAAAAAAGAAAAGTCTATTGTATGGGTTCAAAACATTTATTCAAGTATATACATGGGCTCTCTGGCCTGTGCTTTGGTCTAAGCACTATCCATTTAATACATAAACATTTCTACATCAAACAAACCTATTTACTAGTTATTTAGTTCTTGGCTCTAGTAAACCTGTTTACATTTAATGTTCATTTATAAGAAAAAGCTAACACAAAACAAGTAACATGCAATCAAATAGGACAAAGTTCATGTTTCTCTCTCTCTATTCGTCTCACACGTTGTTAAAAATCTGGTCAGCTAGCACTTGTGTCCCAGCGTAGGTATTTCCCATCACTTAATCCGTTTCATTCATAAATCGGCTGTTATATCCATCGTGCTAGGTACACTTATCAGTAAGCAGATCAAGTGCAGTCATCGTCTTCTTCCCATGGAGGTACAATGTATACCATATGAATGGTTACTTTTCCTTCGTTGATGTCAAATTTTCCTCTCATCGACTGCACGTCTTCAATAGCCCTAAAAAGTTTGGACGAAGTTATTTCTGCAGGTGTGCTAAATCCGAGACATACAGGTGAGTTCAAACTGTCGCGATACATAGATAGGCTCAAACGACCTCGATCTTTGACTTGGCAATGACATTTGAGTTCCTCTAACAGTGAGTCAAGTAGGTCCGTAATGAAACCTGCTACTTCCTCGGCTGAAATGTCAGACGCGAAGTCTCTAAATTTCACCGTGTAGGTGTAAGTTGTCGTTCTAAATTTTCTTGAGGTCGCTGTCTGAGTCATTTGGATGCTAAAATACTCCTGTAGGTCTACTGAATCCTTTCCCTTCTTGGACGTACTTTGCTGTGACGGTATGGTAGTGAAAGAGGTCAGTGATGTTTGTTCCTTCTCTTTTTTCATCTGCGTAGAGTGATTCATCTTTCTCGTTGCTTATCCTCGCAATGAAGTGTCGTTCTTGGAAGTCGTCCCTTTTTATACTGGGTGATATCAGTATGTCCATAAGGTAAAGTTTTGTGGTCTGGAAGTTTCACTAGCTGCACGTAGTTTGTCATGGCGTTAGTACATAAATAACTAAGATGTGTTACTGCATTGGTGATGTGATAGTGAGGCAAAGAATCACACCTGAGTTTCTCGTTGGACTTGAGTCTTACGCTCTATACTTGCTGTTTGAAGGGATTCATTTTTTCTCAATTGGTCTTAGTAGTGACAATGAACTGTTGGTCTTGGACGTTGTCCTTTTTTATATGCTGACCAATATTGATGTGACCGTACGGCAAAGTAAAGTGGTTGGGAAGTCGCACTCGCTTCTGGTACACGATTTGATAGACTTTTTCCAAGGGTCGACTGACGATGTGGTGAGTGGGTAAACGTACAATCTTGTTCGGCTGGTAGGTGGTCACTTTAAAGTTTGCATCCTCTCCAGACTGCAATGCTTCTTTCAATACGCCAAAGTTGACCACACGACTGGTACGATAATTCAGAGTCAATCCTTTCACTTTACACTCTGTGTGCACTTCTCCTTGTGGGTCCCGGTATTCGTAGCCGTAATTTTTAGGACCGCCACTCGCGAAACTTAGAATCTTGTCGTCAGGATGTTCGTCTGTCCAGGCTCCTAAACGGTCTCCTTCAATGTTAGGGTGTTGCTGACCCGGTCGATCGATGTAGATGCAACTGTCCGTGTCAAAGTACAGGACGCGATCCCCTAACAGTTCTAAAGCTTCGTACAATTTTAAGCGAGCATGAGCTGTCACGTAAGCCGCAATGATGACATTTCCAAAAGGGTCGTCTTGTACAAAGTCCAGATCTTCTTCGTAATTGACCAAGATCAAATCCTCGCGAACGACGTCCACGTGTTTCATGTATTTGGTTTTGTCGTGAATCATCTGGAAGTAGCGGGAAGGTTCTGTCAAATATTCCGTCTTGGGTAAACACGGTCGTTGTGCCATTTTACCCCACAAGCAATTTAACATCACTTTGGCAAACGATCGCCTGCCTTCGTTTTTCTCGATGTGGTCTAAAGTGATGCCTTCTTGTTCCTGGTATTTCTCTTTGAATTTTATTTGGTCTTCGGGAGTGTGACACCAGGAAGGATAGCCGCTGGCTTCTTGCTTCAGTTTCAAAAAGGCATCCACGTAGTCTGCGAAAATGCCTTTCTGAGTAGGGTCACCCTTGTGGTATTGTTGTGTCTTGGGAAAGTGGCAAATTTCGTACACTTCTAACAGTTGGTATCCCATGTCCATAGCTTTGAACAATTCTACGCTGACCCAGGTTCCCGTCAAGGCCCGTTCTTCCTGGGTGTGCCGACAAGGCTGATCTTGGTTGCACGTTTCGGCACAAGTACGGCACAAGGGAAACATCAGTTTGCCTTGACAATGGTGAGGTAAGACGGGATGGTATAGGTTCGTGGGAGGCAAAACCTTGCACTTGATCAAGCCTTCGTATTGTCGAATGTTGACCAGGTCGATGTGTTCCGTCAGCAATCGCGGGTGCCCTGTAGGAAAGCGACAATATTTGCACACGTAGGGATACAGCGAACACACATCCAAGTATTTGATTTCTTCTCCTTTCTCTTCGTCGGCTTGGTACAGCAAACAGGTGGCATTGGTCCTTCCTCCGTACAAACTATCCCTCGGGTTCAACGGGTCCATGAACTGGTAACTTTCCACGACACGTTTAAACTCGGGATCGATTTTCAAACGGTGATCGTATTCGTGTTCCCACATTTCCACCACTTGGTATCCTTGCTGTTCTAACTTCAAGCGTCGCTGACAAGTGTCCTGGTACAGGTCTTCCATGGTCCGTTGTAAAAACTGATTTTTAGTGTCACGGTCAGGGTAGCAGACGGGACATCCGTGAAATAAGCAACCGTTAAACTCATACACGATCTTGGGGTTTTTTAAGTCCCAGCCATCGACCGAATACGTTCCGATGGTCCTTTCGCCTCCTCCGTTGCGGGCATGCTGAATCCATTTGCCTTCCTTGTCGCACAAGTAATGTAACCAGCGTAGGGCTTTGACCGAGTATTGACGCTTGACATAGTTGGTCGTTTGAGGACTGATGACAGCCACGGTCTTTTGAGGCATGAATCGTTGGCGGTACACTAAGGAACACGCTTTGGCAATGGTGCAAGCCTCTTTCAAAGGATCGACCCCTCCGTGTTCCATGAACAGTTCTCGAAATTTTCCACAGCAACGTCGTAAAATGTCCACGTCGGAACGACAATACTTTAACATTTCTTCCTGAAAGTCGAAGGGGTCAGAGGCATGAGCCTGGTACCAAGCGTAGAAATCTTCTCGTTGTTCGGTACGCATGTTGTCGGGGTCGTAATAGTGAGCCTCAGACAAATGGGGTAGAACGGCATGTTGATTGGCTTCCGTATTGAAAAAGTGTGGAAAGTACCCTTTAGCCATTTCTGTCATTCCAAACGTTTTAGGCATTCGACTCAAAGGCATGGCCAAGTAACTCATCGAATCTTTAAACTGCACTTGTCCCACTTGCATGAAAATGATTTTGGCTCCGTTCAAAGTCACTTTAGGACGTTCGGTGCCATGTTCCGTATAGTACCTCAAAAGAAACTGTCCATCGTATCCGGAGAAATTGTGAGCCATCACTGTGGCATGGCGATGACAATCTCGGTAACGTTCGATGTCCTCTTTGCTCCATGTCTTGTCGATGGGGTCTAAGACCCATTTGGCAAAATCGTCTAGCGTCTTTGGTCCTCGAAAGATTTTTTCACGCCCTCCAGGAATTTTGCTGCAGTGAGGGCAATAACTGAAGATAGGTTCTTGAATACACTTCTCGCACGCTCGATGAGCCACGCAGAAATTAGGAATGTGAATGCCAGTCTCTTGCATGCATTCGAAATCGAAAAAGATGAAATTGCCTTTCTTCTTGTGACCGTCCTCTTTCTCTGGTGGGGGTTGGTATTTTTGCACGTAACATTGGTGTTCCAAGTCCACGATGTGGTGACAAATGTGACATTTTTTCTTTCCTGAACATACGTGTGCCTTGACACTATTGGTACGTATGCCTTGTCCACACGCGGGGCACAATCTCAGCAGTTGACAAGCGCATTTCTTCTGTGAACCTTGCGTCTTCAAATGTTGTTGGTAACAGGTAGGGCTGACAAACGTGCGCAGACAAGTTGAACAAGGCACTGGTTCTTCGCTCAGACAGGGTTGAGAGGCCAAACATCCTGAGCATTTCCATCCACAATGTTTGTGTTGCTCTCGATTATTATAACCATAGTCACATTTCTCACAATAATAAACATATCCCAGGAATCCAGTGATACTGGTAATGGTATCAAAATGTTCATCGTGATGATAAAGGTGAATGTATTTTCCGTCCTTAAAATGTTGGCCTCGAAACAACAGAGGCCCGCGCATTTCTTGAGGGTGCACTTTCAAGGTGTAGCGTGGAGCTAGGGCATCTTGCAATTTTTGCATCTCAGGAATGCCACAGGGTGTGTCTTTGGACAGTCCGGCTTGATGTAACAGGAGTTCTGCTTCATTTCGTTGTTTGGCTCGGTCGGATTGTTGAATAGTTTTCCAGGTTCTTTTCCATTCTACCGTGTCGTTCTTGTTGGCATAGGTTCGTCCCACCACGATGGCACGGGCTAAACACATCTGGTCATGAGGGTTGTTAATTCGGACGAGACTTGTTTTGGTGTTGCGAAGGTCGTCCACCAATAAGACCTTTTTGCGTCCTGTCCCTTGAGGAAGAGAGACGTGAGCCATTTTCAGTGTGGCTTTACCGTCGGTGATGTCAAACTTGTCATTGGATTGTTGCACCTGTTGTATCTTGTCCATGACTTTGGAAGGGGTCAGTTCTGCGGGTCTGCTAAACTCGATCCAAACAGGAGATTTCAAGCTGTCGTGTTGTATGGATAGTGTCAAGCGATCGTCTTCTTTGGGTTGACATTGTCGCTTGAGTGTGGTGAGCAAAGAATCCCACATCTCGGTGATGAACCCTTCTGCTTTCTCCAACGGTACGTCGGACTTGAAATCTTTAAACTTCACCGTGTAGGTGTAAGCCGTGGTTCTAAATTTTCTAGAGGAGCGCTTTTCCGTCTCTCGAATGTGATAGTACTTTTCAGGGTTGACTGGTGAACTTTGGTTTGGAGTAGACTCTCTCTGTCTGGTCGCAGACGTGGAAGGTGTTGGTTCAGGTTCGCTCATGTCTTCTATTTGAGCGAACACTTCTTTTCGTGTGTGAGGCGATACGTCACTTCGCTGCCTCTTACGTTCTTCTTCTCTCTCACTGAAATCGTGCGATCGTTTCATCTCGATTGCTGATTCAGAAATGATTTAACCAAGTTCATTCTTTCCATATATACCCTCTCTACCTCTCGTTGTGACAATGACTTGTTATATTTCACAAGGCAAGTGAAAGCCAAGCATATAGGAACCCAACGACAGCGTTGCGTCTTAAACACCTCATGCATCTTGACGACCCTTCGATTCAAACCCTACCACGAAAGAAAATAGTTGCAAGAAAAATAAAACAGACAGTTGGTGTCTTCAAGAGAGCTAGAGACGGCACTGTGTCGCTGGGACACGTACGTACGTACTCCAGAAAACTACGCTACTCGACAACGTGAATGTGCTTGTCAAAATGTTTGAATAAGATTAAAAATGTTTGTCAGTTTCAAAACGCGAACCAGTACTGTGTCCGTTTAATATTTGATGTGGCAAGAAGAAATGGTACAATACGCAACAAAGGGTTTGTACGTTTACACTCCAATCTGTCTGTACTGCAATGGTAACAGCGCTCTTGCGTTGGCATTATTTTGCCACACTACCTTTTAAATAAAACAATGCATCACTCATCATAAACGATTTCATTGGCTATACTTATTTTCTTACCGCTTTCGCTTCGAATTGACTTCAGTACCTTTTCGCACAGCGACAAGATCGGACGTGTTTTTTTATTCTGCGTCTGGTCGCTACACTACTTGCCCTGAATTTACAACCAAACAATGTGTTACACATTGTAATTGACTTCATTGGCTAACCGATATTTTACACTTCTGTCTCTGTTGATGTGAGTGTGCTTGTCAAAATGTTTGAGTAAGATTAAAAATGTTTGTTAGTTTCAAAACGCGAACCAGTACTGTGGCCGTTTAATATTTGATGTGGCAAGAAGAAATGGTACAATACGCAACAAAGGGTTTGTATGTTTACACTCCAATCTGTCTGCACTGCAATGGTAACAGCGCTCTTGCGTTGGCATTATTTTGCCACACTACCTTAAAAAAAAAAAACCCAATGCATCACTCATCATAAACGATTTCATTGGCTAAACTTATTTTCTTACCGCTTTCGCTTCGAATTGACTTCAGTACCTTTTTGCACAGCGACAAGATCGGACGTGTGTTTTTTATTCTGCGGCTGGTCGCTACACTACTGTCAACAAGCCCTGAATTTACAACCAAACAATGTGTTACACATTGTAGGTGACTTCATTGGCTAACCGATATTTTACACTTCTGTCTCTATTGATGTGAGTGTGCTTGTCAAAATGTTTGAGTAAGATTAAAAATGTTTGTCAGTTTCAAAACGCGAACCAGTACTGTGGCCGTTTAATATTTGACGTGGCAAGAAGAAATGGTACAATACGCAACAAAGGGTTTGTACGTTTACACTCCAATCTGTCTGCACTGCAATGGTAATAGCACACTTGCGTTGGTATTATTTTGCCACACTACCTTTAATAAAACCCCAATGCATCACTCATCATAAACGATTTCATTGGCTATACTTATTTTCTTACCGCTTTCGCTTCGAATTGACTTCAGTACCTTTTCGCACAGCGACAAGATCGGACGTGTTTTTTTATTCTGCGGCTGGTCGCTACTCTACTTGCCCTGAATTTACAATCAAACAATGTGTTACACATTGTAAGTGACTTCATTGGTCAGTCGGTATTTTCCACCGCCTTAGCTTCAAATTGGTTTCACTTGTTATTCGCACCGTGAGATGATCAGACACGTTTTTCTGTACCTGACCATTAGTCACTTCACAAACAATAAAACTAAAACACAAATGATCACGCCATGAGCGGCTCATGGAAATTATGTTAGTCATGTTACGAAATATAGCACGACTTGTTTGGATGTACTTTTCTGTGGTCACTCTTTAATTACATGCGTCTTCAGTTCACTCTTGTGATATTTTTTGTAAAGGGTGTATTTTTTCTATGGATGTGATTGTGTTATGTTCTATATGTTCTTTTATGTTTTCAGTGATTTTACTTTATATCTATATTTTAATTTAGATGTATAGACTATGTAGTCTGAAATAAAGAATTCTTATCTTATCTTATGTAAATGGAATGAGTGTTTCTTTGAAACTTTCATAAGGAAAATGTGCCATAAAAACAAACGTACGTGTCGTCATATTTTTAAAGTAGGAATACATGATCTCTCTCTCTCTCTCTCTCTCATTGTAGTTTTGATTTATACCCTAATGGAATATGTTCCCGTTTGAAGATACCTCTCCAAAATTGTGATCAGTAGTCACCATAATTACGTGAACTGTTCGTCATGTCATTTTTTTCAAAAGTTTACACTCTAAAAAATTGTAGAACGATTTTTTTTCTTCCATCAGTAAATCTTTGTATGAAATAAAAGCTTGAGTTTGCACAATTCTGGTATCTTAACTTTATCCGGTTTTGGAACTGCAATATGTCACGCAATTTTTTTCTTTTAACGTTAGATTTACAGTTTTTCAGAAAAAAGACAATCGCACGGCTTTTTTAAGAATGAAACAAATGACATTGCACTGTATAACCCTGCCTATGGTTAACTCTGAATTCTAAAGTCAAAACATGGGTTCAGGAAAAAATGTAACAATGTTCGTCCTATCCTCAGTGTAAACTGAGAGAATATAGGACGAACATTGTTACATTTTTTCCTGAACCCATGTTTTGACTTTAGAATTCAGAGTTAACCATAGGCAGGGTTATACAGTGCAATGTCATTTGTTTCATTCTTAAAAAAGCCGTGCGATTGTCTTTTTTCTGAAAAACTGTAAATCTAACGTTAAAAGAAAAAAATTGCGTGACATATTGCAGTTCCAAAACCGGATAAAGTTAAGATACCAGAATTGTGCAAACTCAAGCTTTTATTTCATACAAAGATTTACTGATGGAAGAAAAAAAATCGTTCTACAATTTTTTAGAGTGTAAACTTTTGAAAAAAATGACATGACGAACAGTTCACGTAATTATGGTGACTACTGATCACAATTTTGGAGAGGTATCTTCAAACGGGAACATATTCCATTAGGGTATAAATCAAAACTACAATGAGAGAGAGAGAGAGAGAGATCATGTATTCCTACTTTAAAAATATGACGACACGTACGTTTGTTTTTATGGCACATTTTCCTTATGAAAGTTTCAAAGAAACACTCATTCCATTTACATAAGATAAGATAAGAATTCTTTATTTCAGACTACATAGTCTATACATCTAAATTAAAATATAGATATAAAGTAAAATCACTGAAAACATAAAAGAACATATAGAACATAACACAATCACATCCATAGAAAAAATACACCCTTTACAAAAAATATCACAAGAGTGAACTGAAGACGCATGTAATTAAAGAGTGACCACAGAAAAGTACATCCAAACAAGTCGTGCTATATTTCGTAACATGACTAACATAATTTCCATGAGCCGCTCATGGCGTGATCATTTGTGTTTTAGTTTTATTGTTTGTGAAGTGACTAATGGTCAGGTACAGAAAAACGTGTCTGATCATCTCACGGTGCGAATAACAAGTGAAACCAATTTGAAGCTAAGGCGGTGGAAAATACCGACTGACCAATGAAGTCACTTACAATGTGTAACACATTGTTTGATTGTAAATTCAGGGCAAGTAGAGTAGCGACCAGCCGCAGAATAAAAAAACACGTCCGATCTTGTCGCTGTGCGAAAAGGTACTGAAGTCAATTCGAAGCGAAAGCGGTAAGAAAATAAGTATAGCCAATGAAATCGTTTATGATGAGTGATGCATTGGGGTTTTATTAAAGGTAGTGTGGCAAAATAATACCAACGCAAGTGTGCTATTACCATTGCAGTGCAGACAGATTGGAGTGTAAACGTACAAACCCTTTGTTGCGTATTGTACCATTTCTTCTTGCCACGTCAAATATTAAACGGCCACAGTACTGGTTCGCGTTTTGAAACTGACAAACATTTTTAATCTTACTCAAACATTTTGACAAGCACACTCACATCAATAGAGACAGAAGTGTAAAATATCGGTTAGCCAATGAAGTCACCTACAATGTGTAACACATTGTTTGGTTGTAAATTCAGGGCTTGTTGACAGTAGTGTAGCGACCAGCCGCAGAATAAAAAACACACGTCCGATCTTGTCGCTGTGCAAAAAGGTACTGAAGTCAATTCGAAGCGAAAGCGGTAAGAAAATAAGTTTAGCCAATGAAATCGTTTATGATGAGTGATGCATTGGGTTTTTTTTTTTTAAGGTAGTGTGGCAAAATAATGCCAACGCAAGAGCGCTGTTACCATTGCAGTGCAGACAGATTGGAGTGTAAACATACAAACCCTTTGTTGCGTATTGTACCATTTCTTCTTGCCACATCAAATATTAAACGGCCACAGTACTGGTTCGCGTTTTGAAACTAACAAACATTTTTAATCTTACTCAAACATTTTGACAAGCACACTCACATCAACAGAGACAGAAGTGTAAAATATCGGTTAGCCAATGAAGTCAATTACAATGTGTAACACATTGTTTGGTTGTAAATTCAGGGCAAGTAGTGTAGCGACCAGACGCAGAATAAAAAAACACGTCCGATCTTGTCGCTGTGCGAAAAGGTACTGAAGTCAATTCGAAGCGAAAGCGGTAAGAAAATAAGTATAGCCAATGAAATCGTTTATGATGAGTGATGCATTGTTTTATTTAAAAGGTAGTGTGGCAAAATAATGCCAACGCAAGAGCGCTGTTACCATTGCAGTACAGACAGATTGGAGTGTAAACGTACAAACCCTTTGTTGCGTATTGTACCATTTCTTCTTGCCACATCAAATATTAAACGGACACAGTACTGGTTCGCGTTTTGAAACTGACAAACATTTTTAATCTTATTCAAACATTTTGACAAGCACATTCACGTTGTCGAGTAGCGTAGTTTTCTGGAGTACGTACGTACGTGTCCCAGCGACACAGCGCCGTCTCTAGCTCTCTTGAAGACACCAACTGTCTGTTTTATTTTTCTTGCAACTATTTTCTTTCGTGGTAGGGTTTTAATCGAAGGGTCGTCAAGATGCATGAGGTGTTTAAGACGCAACGCTGTCGTTGGGTTCCTATATGCTTGGCTTTCACTTGCCTTGTGAAATATAACAAGTCATTGTCACAACGAGAGGTAGAGAGGGTATATATGGAAAGAATGAACTTGGTTAAATCATTTCTGAATCAGCAATCGAGATGAAACGATCGCACGATTTCAGTGAGAGAGAAGAAGAACGTAAGAGGCAGCGAAGTGACGTATCGCCTCACACACGAAAAGAAGTGTTCGCTCAAATAGAAGACATGAGCGAACCTGAACCAACACCTTCCACATCTGCGACCAGACAGAGAGAGTCTACTCCAAACCAAAGTTCACCAGTCAACCCTGAAAAGTACTATCACATTCGAGAGACGGAAAAGCGCTCCTCTAGAAAATTTAGAACCACGGCTTACACCTACACGGTGAAGTTTAAAGATTTCAAGTCCGACATACCGTTGGAGAAAGCAGAAGGGTTCATCACCGAGATGTGGGATTCTTTGCTCACCACACTCAAGCGACAATGTCAACCCAAAGAAGACGATCGCTTGACACTATCCATACAACACGACAGCTTGAAATCTCCTGTTTGGATCGAGTTTAGCAGACCCGCAGAACTGACCCCTTCCAAAGTCATGGACAAGATACAACAGGTGCAACAATCCAATGACAAGTTTGACATCACCGATGGTAAAGCCACACTGAAAATGGCTCACGTCTCTCTTCCTCAAGGGACAGGACGCAAAAAGGTCTTATTGGTGGACGACCTTCGCAACACCAAAACAAGTCTCGTCCGAATTAACAACCCTCATGACCAGATGTGTTTAGCCCGTGCCATCGTGGTGGGACGAACCTATGCCAACAAGAACGACACGGTAGAATGGAAAAGAACCTGGAAAACTATTCAACAATCCGACCGAGCCAAACAACGAAATGAAGCAGAACTCCTGTTACATCAAGCCGGACTGTCCAAAGACACACCCTGTGGCATTCCTGAGATGCAAAAATTGCAAGATGCCCTAGCTCCACGCTACACCTTGAAAGTGCACCCTCAAGAAATGCGCGGGCCTCTGTTGTTTCGAGGCCAACATTTTAAGGACGGAAAATACATTCACCTTTATCATCACGATGAACATTTTGATACCATTACCAGTATCACTGGATTCCTGGGATATGTTTATTATTGTGAGAAATGTGACTATGGTTATAATAATCGAGAGCAACACAAACATTGTGGATGGAAATGCTCAGGATGTTTGGCCTCTCAACCCTGTCTGAGCGAAGAACCAGTGCCTTGTTCAACTTGTCTGCGCACGTTTGTCAGCCCTACCTGTTACCAACAACATTTGAAGACGCAAGGTTCACAGAAGAAATGCGCTTGTCAACTGCTGAGATTGTGCCCCGCGTGTGGACAAGGCATACGTACCAATAGTGTCAAGGCACACGTATGTTCAGGAAAGAAAAAATGTCACATTTGTCACCACATCGTGGACTTGGAACACCAATGTTACGTGCAAAAATACCAACCCCCACCAGAGAAAGAGGACGGTCACAAGAAGAAAGGCAATTTCATCTTTTTCGATTTCGAATGCATGCAAGAGACTGGCATTCACATTCCTAATTTCTGCGTGGCTCATCGAGCGTGCGAGAAGTGTATTCAAGAACCTATCTTCAGTTATTGCCCTCACTGCAGCAAAATTCCTGGAGGGCGTGAAAAAATCTTTCGAGGACCAAAGACGCTAGACGATTTTGCCAAATGGGTCTTAGACCCCATCGACAAGACATGGAGCAAAGAGGACATCGAACGTTACCGAGATTGTCATCGCCATGCCACAGTGATGGCTCACAATTTCTCCGGATACGATGGACAGTTTCTTTTGAGGTACTATACGGAACATGGCACCGAACGTCCTAAAGTGACTTTGAACGGAGCCAAAATCATTTTCATGCAAGTGGGACAAGTGCAGTTTAAAGATTCGATGAGTTACTTGGCCATGCCTTTGAGTCGAATGCCTAAAACGTTTGGAATGACAGAAATGGCTAAAGGGTACTTTCCACACTTTTTCAATACGGAAGCCAATCAACATGCCGTTCTACCCCATTTGCCTGAGGCTCACTATTACGACCCCGACAACATGCGTACCGAACAACGAGAAGATTTCTACGCTTGGTACCAGGCTCATGCCTCTGACCCCTTCGACTTTCAGGAAGAAATGTTAAAGTATTGTCGTTCCGACGTGGACATTTTACGACGTTGCTGTGGAAAATTTCGAGAACTGTTCATGGAACACGGAGGGGTCGATCCTTTGAAAGAGGCTTGCACCATTGCCAAAGCGTGTTCCTTAGTGTACCGCCAACGATTCATGCCTCAAAAGACCGTGGCTGTCATCAGTCCTCAAACGACCAACTATGTCAAGCGTCAATACTCGGTCAAAGCCCTACGCTGGTTACATTACTTGTGCGACAAGGAAGGCAAATGGATTCAGCATGCCCGCAACGGAGGAGGCGAAAGGACCATCGGAACGTATTCGGTCGATGGCTGGGACTTAAAAAACCCCAAGATCGTGTATGAGTTTAACGGTTGCTTATTTCACGGATGTCCCGTCTGCTACCCTGACCGTGACACTAAAAATCAGTTTTTACAACGGACCATGGAAGACCTGTACCAGGACACTTGTCAGCGACGCTTGAAGTTAGAACAGCAAGGATACCAAGTGGTGGAAATGTGGGAACACGAATACGATCACCGTTTGAAAATCGATCCCGAGTTTAAACGTGTCGTGGAAAGTTACCAGTTCATGGACCCGTTGAACCCGAGGGATAGTTTGTACGGAGGAAGGACCAATGCCACCTGTGTGCTGTACAAAGCCGACGAAGAGAAAGGAGAAGAAATCAAATACTTGGATGTGTGTTCGCTGTATCCCTACGTGTGCAAATATTGTCGCTTTCCTACAGGGCACCCGCGATTGCTGACGGAACACATCGACCTGGTCAACATTCGACAATACGAAGGCTTGATCAAGTGCAAGGTTTTGCCTCCCACGAACCTATACCATCCCGTCTTACCTCACCATTGTCAAGGCAAACTGATGTTTCCCTTGTGCCGTACTTGTGCCGAAACGTGCAACCAAGATCAGCCTTGTCGGCACACCCAGGAAGAACGGGCCTTGACGGGAACCTGGGTCAGCGTAGAATTGTTCAAAGCTATGGACATGGGATACCAACTGTTAGAAGTGTACGAAATTTGCCACTTTCCCAAGACACAACAATACCACAAGGGTGACCCTACTCAGAAAGGCATTTTCGCAGACTACGTGGATGCCTTTTTGAAACTGAAGCAAGAAGCCAGCGGCTATCCTTCCTGGTGTCACACTCCCGAAGACCAAATAAAATTCAAAGAGAAATACCAGGAACAAGAAGGCATCACTTTAGACCACATCGAGAAAAACGAAGGCAGGCGATCGTTTGCCAAAGTGATGTTAAATTGCTTGTGGGGTAAAATGGCACAACGACCGTGTTTACCCAAGACGGAATATTTGACAGAACCTTCCCGCTACTTCCAGATGATTCACGACAAAACCAAATACATGAAACACGTGGACGTCGTTCGCGAGGATTTGATCTTGGTCAATTACGAAGAAGATCTGGACTTTGTACAAGACGACCCTTTTGGAAATGTCATCATTGCGGCTTACGTGACAGCTCATGCTCGCTTAAAATTGTACGAAGCTTTAGAACTGTTAGGGGATCGCGTCCTGTACTTTGACACGGACAGTTGCATCTACATCGATCGACCGGGTCAGCAACACCCTAACATTGAAGGAGACCGTTTAGGAGCCTGGACAGACGAACATCCTGACGACAAGATTCTAAGTTTCGCGAGTGGCGGTCCTAAAAATTACGGCTACGAATACCGGGACCCACAAGGAGAAGTGCACACAGAGTGTAAAGTGAAAGGATTGACTCTGAATTATCGTACCAGTCGTGTGGTCAACTTTGGCGTATTGAAAGAAGCATTGCAGTCTGGAGAGGATGCAAACTTTAAAGTGACCACCTACCAGCCGAACAAGATTGTACGTTTACCCACTCACCACATCGTCAGTTGACCCTTGGAAAAAGTCTATCAAATCGTGTACCAGAAGCGAGTGCGACTTCCCAACCACTTTACTTTGCCGTACGGTCACATCAATATTGGTCAGCATATAAAAAAGGACAACGTCCAAGACCAACAGTTCATTGTCACTACTAAGACCAATTGAGAAAAAATGAATCCCTTCAAACAGCAAGTATAGAGCGTAAGACTCAAGTCCAACGAGAAACTCAGGTGTGATTCTTTGCCTCACTATCACATCACCAATGCAGTAACACATCTTAGTTATTTATGTACTAACGCCATGACAAACTACGTGCAGCTAGTGAAACTTCCAGACCACAAAACTTTACCTTATGGACATACTGATATCACCCAGTATAAAAAGGGACGACTTCCAAGAACGACACTTCATTGCGAGGATAAGCAACGAGAAAGATGAATCACTCTACGCAGATGAAAAAAGAGAAGGAACAAACATCACTGACCTCTTTCACTACCATACCGTCACAGCAAAGTACGTCCAAGAAGGGAAAGGATTCAGTAGACCTACAGGAGTATTTTAGCATCCAAATGACTCAGACAGCGACCTCAAGAAAATTTAGAACGACAACTTACACCTACACGGTGAAATTTAGAGACTTCGCGTCTGACATTTCAGCCGAGGAAGTAGCAGGTTTCATTACGGACCTACTTGACTCACTGTTAGAGGAACTCAAATGTCATTGCCAAGTCAAAGATCGAGGTCGTTTGAGCCTATCTATGTATCGCGACAGTTTGAACTCACCTGTATGTCTCGGATTTAGCACACCTGCAGAAATAACTTCGTCCAAACTTTTTAGGGCTATTGAAGACGTGCAGTCGATGAGAGGAAAATTTGACATCAACGAAGGAAAAGTAACCATTCATATGGTATACATTGTACCTCCATGGGAAGAAGACGATGACTGCACTTGATCTGCTTACTGATAAGTGTACCTAGCACGATGGATATAACAGCCGATTTATGAATGAAACGGATTAAGTGATGGGAAATACCTACGCTGGGACACAAGTGCTAGCTGACCAGATTTTTAACAACGTGTGAGACGAATAGAGAGAGAGAAACATGAACTTTGTCCTATTTGATTGCATGTTACTTGTTTTGTGTTAGCTTTTTCTTATAAATGAACATTAAATGTAAACAGGTTTACTAGAGCCAAGAACTAAATAACTAGTAAATAGGTTTGTTTGATGTAGAAATGTTTATGTATTAAATGGATAGTGCTTAGACCAAAGCACAGGCCAGAGAGCCCATGTATATACTTGAATAAATGTTTTGAACCCATACAATAGACTTTTCTTTTTTGAGCCATTATTCTCTCTGTGAGGTTTGTTTTAGAACATTTCTGTCGTCTTTTCTGTGTGTTTAAATGTGTATTTGTATGTTTGTCCCTATCTACCCTTTGTCCTTACAAATACATTAAAATCCCTATAAAATGTTTTGACCCTATAAACCTCATGACGTCACCCAAAGTTCAATTCCCATTGACATCCAGGTGACATTCCCATGTTCAATTTCCATTTACGACAAAGTGCAAACCCCATATTTTAACGTTAAAGTCCCATTGACGTTAAAGTACCGGTCCTGTTCAATTTCCATGTTCAATTCCCCTTGACGCTCTACAGTTCCATCCATGTTAAAATTTCCCATGTTAAATTCCCCTTGACGCCAGAGTGAATCGACTGTTTTTGCATGGTAAGTCCACTTGACGCTAGGGTGACCCCATATACTACTAGTATCTACATTTAATTAACATTATTGTTAGTAATATTTCCATTAAACCACTCCCCAACATTACATGTTAATATACTCTTAAAACTACCACCCACAGCTCGAACATTGACTTCCTAATACGACTTACTCAATAATGTTTTACTTTCAATAATCTTTTATATTTGCATTAATTATTAAACAAATATTATTTGCAGATTATAAGTTCTAAATGGAATGTGTTTGACAGTCTTCCATATTAACTATATAATAGTCTCTTAAGCCAACATAGAAGAGGTAAAGGAAAAGCAATATAATAAATGCAATAGGTAAATCTTTAGTAACTATAAAAAAAAATGAAATTTGTGGATCTCAAAACACTCGTCCCCCTGATGTATTTTAGCCAGGCTGGGGATCAGAATTAAAAAGTCACGATTTCGGAAACTACTTTAATTCAACCTTCCTGGAAAGCATGATAATATGACAAAAACATCAAATACTTAGATCAACCAACATGGAATAATTATGTAAAAATATAGCAGGTTCTAATTAAACAATTAAATCTGTATCGTCAACAAAATAACCTGTGTCTTCTGCTAGGGAAACCAGATATAAAAACGTTAGAGAACTGCAGGGACATTTCACTGAATCTCTGCCAAATTAAAAGCCAATTTACCCTGGGCTGGGGGATCAAAATTTAAAAACCATGATTCAGAAAATCTTCTCAGCTTAGATCATTCTGGAGAGCTTCATAATATATTAAAATTGTCCGCAGACAATGCTTGTGATATCAGATTATAATGAAACAATGAAATCTATACGATCACCACAAAAACAAACCGGCCAAAAGAGTTGCTTAATCTCCAGGAAATTCAGATATCAAAGCCGCCACAGACCAAGTCCGACCCCCAAGAGCACTGGCATATCTGCGAAGATTTGTTTTGAAAAAAGAAATTAGCCAAGCATTTGTTAAAAGAGTTTGATTCTCGCTTAGAGCAGAGATATCATGTATCTCTGGCTTAGTTAATTCTTATCAAAGATCAAGGAACGCATTGTAAAGAATCAAATAATTGCAAACACGGGAATAAAACTAGCTATTCCGATAAAAATAAACTTGTAGAGAAACAAAATGATACAATGTATTAGTAATACAGAAGAGCTGAATGAAAGTTATGCCTTTTGTGCAAATCAAGCGATAATTTGCTAACTGTAAACATTTTTAAGGACTATATCCTACGTGCTTTTGAAGAAATAAAGACCAAATTGGAAGCATCCTTAAAACAGGAAAGTGGTTCGGTAATGCGGAGTATTTTTGTTATTTATCGATGCTTAAGCCATTTCTGCGTTTATTCATCGAAAAAGGAATAAGCGGAAGAATCTCTATGACATCAAAATATTTAGTAACGCTAACAACCCAATGGTTAATGGTTGTGATCCTGACAAACCAGATATCATCATCATCATCATCATTATCATCATCTACAACATCAACATCATCTGTCCCGTAGCCTGGTAGACCGTTGGGGCACCGCACAGGACCAAACAACCAGCTTCCTCCATTCCTCTCGATTTTCCGTCTTTCTCAGTGAGTCGCTCAATGTCAAGCCTGTCCACTCTCAAATGTTATCTTCACACCTCTTTCTTTGCCTGGGCAATGGGTAAGTCATCCAGACTTACACGGGAAGGTAGACGCTTCCGCCCTCCACGAATCTTCCAGCTACGGATCAATAGTGTGATGTTAACACGGCATCACTGGGCGGAAGAACTTCCGAGACGAAGTCAACGGCCAAGCGGAAAGGCTGCCAAACAGCTCAACGACTACGTGTTCGTGACCAAGGCGAGCCACCAAGATGGAGGAAATTGGCGGTGGTCAGGCCTGGAGGGGTTGGGCTCCACCAGGCGGCAGCTGCTCTGGACTCACCACGACATCTGGATAGTTTGTCTTATATCTACAAGTATTAAAGCTGGTCTATGATGCTACCACATCCAACGTCGAGGTTTAATTGATTAATCATTTTTAAAAATTACGTCTGATTGTGATAATAATTAAGATATATGATATATTTTGGAGGTCGATCTGAAATATCCCGTTGTTTTGTAGCAACACCAATTAGCCAAAGAATTCAATTACATGTGTGTTACTTGCAATAAGCTTATTCCAAATTTAATGAAGAAGACAAAAGGTGGTCCATTAGATCAATATAAAATTATATTTCGATCTGGAAAAGAAAATAACAAAAGGCCCTAGGGTTTGGCTGTTTATTAAGACAAAATTGAAAGCAGCAAACATTCAGATTAGTACTGGTTTGGAGATGAGAGCCAGAAGAAAATTGAAAAAGATTTATATCAAACTGATCAGCATTTCTGAATTAGGCAAAACCATGGAGGAATTGAGCATTAGGGTGAAGGTTTCAACTGGTCAGGATCTCATTAACAAAGAATATCACAAGACTAGTGGTAGCCCCGGTGTTTGTATTAAGAAAAAGATTTGATGAACGATCCAGTAGCAATTCAGTATGTAATGTCAAACTTAATGATAACCTGACTCATTTATACTGGACACTCTGTTCTGGATCAGTCTAAGTTCTTAATGTATAATGTTTCTTGTAAGCATCATAAAAGCAACTATTTCAAGATAAGGGTTTTTTATACACGGGCACAGATAGTTTCCTCACAAAATTTAAAACACAAATAATTTATTATGACTTGATAAAGAATGACTCGTGTTATGACACAAGTGATTACCCATCTCATCATTACTTTTTCACTACCGCAAAAAATGATGAGGAAGTTCAAGGACCATTTAAATGGAAATCTAATTAGCAAGTTTGTTGGGCTTGAGCAAAAACAAAACGTACCTCATCATTATTAATATAACAAACCAATTAATATAGGATCAAGGCCTAATGTTAATGTAAACATTATTCCTGTCCTTTGTTTAAAACAAGCAATAGAAAAGAAGAAAAAAAACAGCCTATTTTGAAACTAATGAGATGAGATATAAAATACACTGCATTAGGAGCGAGAACCACCTAATGGGAGTTCAAAAGATAAATAAAGCACGCTCGTCTCCTCAGAACACCAATATGCGTCAGGGAGGTAATCAATGTTTATGCTGACGGGCATTATTAATACGGTGCTACCCATTGCATTTTGTCTGATTATACCATTAAGAAAGAACATTCGTTCTATGAATAACACATACTTTTTTATGAGACCGTTTGTCTTAAAATGATATTTGCATTGAGCCTTTAAAACGCGAAATACAATCAAGAGCATCTGTTGGATGGAAAATTTCTGCTAACCGCTTAAATGTAAATACCATCAAGCAAATGTCTAACATATTATTCACCCACAAGCCCTTAAAGCGCCTAATTATCATCAAAGGCGTGTCGTAAAACAGATTAAACCTTATTCTCTGGAATTCTATGACTGAAATGTTTAAAGACAGTACCACATCAAAACGCTATATTTGATAGCCTCCAAAATGACAAACACCCTGAAATAGCCCCAACTCGTAAAAAAAGTTCAAAAATTGACCATTATCATCTGCGTTTTGCCATCAGTCATCGTTATTTGTCAATAGAATATGGACGTAACAGTGCCAGAAGTCCACCATTTTGAGCATTTGGTTTCGATTGTTGTGATTGGTACTACCTTAGGTCGACCTTTCCTTGTTCTAGAGGAAATGAGTTCATAAAACGAAAAGTTTCGTTCAGTATATAACAAACAGGATAGAATATAATATATTTTAAGCAAGTTTTTAAATTACATTTTACACAGTAACATTTTGCCACTTTGATTTGGAATGTGAATGTTTGTAGAAACAAAACCTACATGTAATACATGCATTATTATTTTAGTGCCCTGCCAATGCAAGATCAGACATATACCGTTACCATGTTTTTTGCCTGTACGTTTGTTCGTCCATCATTTATGGCTAAGTATCTCGATTATGTCAGTGTACTTTGGTGGGGCATCCTTGTATTCATATTTAGTGCAAAATGGTTTACTTAAAAATGAGGTTCCTGAAGAGGGAAAAGAATTCAAGCAAGCTTTTTGGGTTTTGATAAGAATCATTATGGAATTCTTCACACATTATTGATCAATAAACATTTCATACGCATATCAAACTAATTTAATGAACAAGCGGCATCAATTTGGAAATCAATGGCATCTACAGAGAATTGGAAAAGGTAGGATCGATTGCCTTATGAATGATCTTGCAAATTTAATTCAAAGTTTGATGTCGACATAGTCATGTGACAAATCAAAGTCAGATACCTTCCTTTAAGAAAGATGACATCATACTGTGTTCACATGATTGTCTGCGGCGTTTGAAATACTCGAATAATTATTTGGAGACATCTGAAAACGGGTTTTCTCCACTAATTCAAACTTTGTTTGTGTTAAGTTTATTATAATTTCCCTTCTGTTTCAAACCTTTCCTGACAGTCGAGACACATTTGTACAAGACACAAGAATAAGGTTGGTCACCTTGGTAACCATACACATTAGCTCTGTACGATCTATTTCGCCGTCGTGATACTTTCGTTTGGTTTATGTTGATATTATGTGCTTATTGCACGAATAGTCTTATCCCTAATTCGTTATGATTAGAATGATGCTTGTGAAAGATATCGAACATTTCCTATAAACGCACATACTACATCAAATCGCTTGCAAATACTATGCTTTGGGCCTTTTAATATGACGAGAGCATTCAGCCCATATAAATGTTCAAAGATACATATATATTTGTACGGTCTATTACGAGTTTTGTTTCTGGATACATATATATTTGTTTTGTCTATTACGAGTTTTGTTTCTGGATACATATATATTTGTTTTGCCTATTACGAGTTTTGTTCCTGGATACATATATATTTGTATGGTCTGTTACGAGTTTTATTCCTGGATACATATATATTTGTACGGTCTATTACGAGTTTTATTCCTGGATACATATATATTTGTATGGTCTATTACGAGTTTTGTTCCTGGATACATATATATTTGTACGGTCTATTACGAGTTTTGTTCCTGGATACATATATATTTGTATGATCTATTACGAGTTTTGTTCCTGGATACATATATATTTGTACGGTCTATTACGAGTTTTATTCCTGTGTACATATATATTTGTATGGTCTATTACGAGTTTTGTTCCTGGTTTTATAATAAGGATATAATATTTAATGTGAATTAGTGAAGTCACTCAACAAATTGCAGATTGAACATTTATTGAGCTCCTTTTGCGCAATATTTATTCTGATATATCGACTTGGAACCTGAAAATGTCAAGTGCAGCACACCACATAAACATTATTAAGGATACAGAAATGCACCAGTAATCTCCCCACTGTTTCAATGGTTTGTGGACTTATTGAACGTAAACACGACTGTGTAATATTCACCTTTGAACTTGGACTTTAAACATTACTCTATGATGCTTGAAGTAATTTCTGGAAGAGAAAAATGTGTGCGCAAAGTCTCATCTGTGTGACCCTTAGGTAATCTGAACAATGAATTTATTTTGCTTTATAACCTTGTCCCTGCAGATACCAGCTTTACTCTTTCATCAACACACCTTTATGACAAGAGACATAGTTTTACCAAGTTTCACAACGCTATCCCAAATATCTTTAATATTTTAGTACAATACCGAGAAACTGACCTCTCTAACTACTGACCTTGACCCAAATGTATAAAGCCCTACCGCGGCACTCACCACACCTCTTAGTCAAATATACATATACGAAGACGACATTGATTATTTATCAGTTAGAAATTATTTTTCAAATCAGTAAAGGCTGTGCAGATTTGAACAACCTATATGTGAACTGAAACGTTAAAGCAGGCTGTCAAGCAATGCTGGTGTACACTTTAATTTTACAATCGATTATTTACAACTGTGCATTCTAAGTTACTAAGGCGTCCAGTTTAGAAATAAAACCTCACACAAAACCGTCAAACTTGCATTGATCTCTTATAGTGTATTTAAAAACGAATCTATTTGTAACATTATGCATATTATAATACACATCGTTTTAAAAAGCAAACATGTCATTATTTTGAAATGCTACAACATCGTAATTGTGTATATTTTTATACACAACAATTTGGGTGTACGAAATCCCATCTTGTACTAAAATTTACTGTGATTCTAATAAGATGGCCAAAACATTTTGAATAAATACATTCTTAACGATGTTGTTCGTGATTTAGTCGAAGCTTACCTTCCCTCCCTTGTATGAAATGCTGTAGAACAATGACGAGACTGAATGATCATTGTATGTTATCTCTTTGCAAATTCATTGTTGTTATAACTAATTTTGTAAGGATTTAATTACTTGGATACTGAGACTAAAGAGAATGTCTACTGAATTACGTTCAGTTATTCACTCACATATTCTGTCTCATTTACATGTACGATTGCAAATAACTAAACATTTTGCCAAGATGCTACTTTTGATTTTTAGAACATTCCCGAGACACACTGGATATCAAGTCGTGTAAGTTGTCAACAAGCTAACATAAACCTATTTTTCATTCCTGATTATCTCAGCCGTTTAAAAGACGGATATTGTATCACCCATTTGTCTGTCTTTGTGTTCATATGTTGGTAATATTGTGTATATCTCCTACACAGTTAAAAATACAGACCTGACAGTTTGAGATACATTTTCGGTGGTCTATTGATAGGCAAATATGGTTTTCAAAATGTAATTTAAGTCCTCGGAACGTTGCTAATAGGGATTGGGATGATTTTATTTTATTTCAACCCTCAAAAATGTATTACATTTTTATCCTTGAAGATCTGAAACTTCATACGAGACCTTATTAAGGCCATGTGAAAGCGTATCTCAAGAAATAATTGTACTTAAAAGAATACAATAGTTTAATAAATATATTGTGTTGAAAATTATGGAAAGACAATGTCTGAATGAAATATAATTAAAACGGAAAATAAAGAACTTTTCGCTTTTGTTGTCAATATTTGTCCAACAACTATGTATAATAAAACATAGAAAATAGCTTCTTATAGAGACAGTTTAATTGTAATAATGCCTTAAATACTGTTTTTGGTTCATGTAGATAGAGACTGCCTTTATTTAATTAATTAATGAATGCTATGTATATTTTATTATTTATATTTGTTTTCATGACTCGTTTCTGTGAAAAAGGACTACTGTAAAGATTTTGAAAAAGCCCATTTGATCACTTTGCTCTGTCAATCACAGAAGACAAACAAACTAATTAGTAGAGAGCACCTATCCGCCCTTAGGAATAGGAGCCATTTTGCTTTCATGCATCAAATTTGTTCCATTACACGGTCGACCACAACCACCACTGAAGTAGGTTTATGAATATAATCTCCAGGGTTTAGTCAAGCTTTAGAGACTGCGAACTATCTGGTAGATATTAGACGCACGGGAAATTAGCATCAATTGTAACATGAACCAATTTCAACTCATACCCTTGGCACCAATTTGCACTGAGAAGGTTGAGCAGCTACGCACAACTGATGGGAAAAAATATACCCATTGTTACGACTCTGTGGTCATAACCTAAGTACCAGAAACAAGCAGAACAAAACCTGTTTTGTAAAACTTAACAAATAATTTAATAATCAAAGCTATAAATGAAAATGGGAGAGTAACTTATGATATTATGAAGTGAATACCCAAATAATCCTGAAAACGTTATTTTAAAGTGTACAAGAATTAAACGTTCCGTATCAATTTAAGAACTGGAAATGTTCTTGTCCGCCAAGATTTGTGATGTACATACATACATACATACATATAGTTAAGTCAACCGTATTGGATCGTTCTAAAATTACACATTTGACAGTTTACTCCGAAGGCATGACTTGTACACAGCAACATTAATAAAAACGTACATAACGTATATGGCAGCAAAGAAGAATGTTCCAGTCCTTTGAGATTTCGAGATACCATCATACCCGTATTCCTTAAACTTATAGATCACATTTTTATTCAGCAATGCAATATTACAATATAGTTAAAGATAAAAAGAAACAATTGACAATGTTAAAATATCTGTTTGTATTACAACCTGTAGCATCATTTTAGCTCAGTACGTCCAATTTCTACGCAAAAGAAAGTGTAAATAGGCTAAACAGCTGAATCAGACAAGCCTTTATGGCGTGGATCCAGTTTGATTCCGGCAAGAAAGAAAAAAAACGTCTAATAGTAACCTCGTCTGTATGAATGGAACAAACATAATTTAAAGGTCAAGTTCATTCTATTATTAAGACCCCACTGGAATGTAAAATATTTTTTTTTTCTTCTCCATTGCTATGAATTCATGGAACGAGCGAGACGGAAAGTCATGCTTTTGCACAATACATTTCATTGAGAGTGTTCATTCAGTTGCTTATGTTTAATACACATATTCAAAGAGCACCGAAGTCGTGTCACGGCCGAAAATCTCTGCACGTCCGTATGAATTCTATAAATTTTGTAAAGAATAAAATCCTTACTGGAACAAAGGTCATTAACAGTTCAGCAAGTTACTAAATTATTAAATAACGACCCCATTATTGTAGAAAATAGAATAATGAATGCTACTGCTTAGGTGATTTTATTCAAACCAGTTTTTAAAATGTCATCTTATTCTGTAGGAATAGAAGCCATAAACATTTAGAAACATTTTTTCTTTCTGCACTGTAAATTATTCTGTATTTATGATGATTTTACGTAAGGTTTCACTCAGGATTTATAGCACTGCCGGGGGAAAGACAGAAGGCAAAGTTGTTTTAATCGACAGTTTGTGATCACTTTGTAGAGAGTGTTAACACACACTTACACGTTTTTCATCTACGAAGACTAACATTTATATTTCATTTCTGTTAGGAAAACACGTGTTGCCTGAAGCAGACAACTGATCAAATTGGCTGCTTATGTGTGCTGGGAATTCTCTTTTGAAATAGCTCAACGTACACTAAATGTACCTGGCCATAAAATAAAGAAATGAATTTTCACAGTGTATACTTTACTTCTTTTGGAACATGCACTTACGGAATCTCAAGCAACTAAATAGTGTTAGTGGTATCGGCTTGTTTGCTGCTATTTTATCCTCAGTAATTTGCATCTGAAGTTCATGGAGCGAGACAAGTCACGCTGACGTAGAACGGAGTTAAGATTGACCATAGGAAACTGTACTGGCGGAGTGAGTGATCTCTTTACATCCCAGCCCAGTGTGTCCGCTACAAAATGCAGTTCTGTACCTACGGAGGCTATTCACAGTCGTCTCTGCCATTTGATTTGTTGCTTCTTTTTGGTACTTAAATTTTCATTCATATTGATTAAATTAATATAAGACACTTTTATGATTTAACAAGAAAAATCCTTTGAGTGAAGAAAGTAGAGTACTACGAACACAGCATGATTAGCTTCTTGTATACTGATCCCGCAGCCATTCAGTATTGAAACAAGTGTAGAATATTGTCTATGCAAAATGACGAACCAATATGAGGTTTTTCAAACATTTTAACGTTTTAAAAGTTGGTCTAAGTTATTGTTATGCTTGAATTACGATTGCTACCGACCATACGATTATTTTCTTGTTTTCGCACGAACGTGCGCCTGAAGCTTGCGACGATAGTCAGGTTAGTGAGTGAGACAGACCAAAAAATGGGGAGATAGCGGTGGGAAACTGTGGAGACATGCCATAAGCTTATTTCTTTTATCGTCTATTCTTATGATTTTCTGTTGGTCATTTAGTCTGTGGCCTAATCAACAAACAATGAGCAGAGAAGGAGGGAGAGCGGCTATCTGACATTATCTTTAGAACCGTATTTTAGATTAACAAAAAAGACAAGAAAACCAAAAAGGCATGTGTATGATTTGGACTTTTAACGTAGCTTTAATAATTCTTCAGTTATATCGCTACGATGTCTGCAATATGGTAGTTTATAGTGATGTCCAGTACTGGTGTATCATGCCGCAGACATGTAGCATGATGTCCCACCCAGTCACAATATCCTGATACCAGGCCGACCAGTCCTTACACCAACCTCTGCCCAGCTTCCCACCGCTATCTCCCCATTTTTTGGTCTGTCTCACTCACTCACCTGACTATCGTCGCAAGCTTCAGGCGCACGTTCGTGCGAAAACGAGAAAATAATCGTATGGTCGGTAGCAATCGTAATTCAACCTAGCGAGGCAGCTGTTAGAACAATTTGTCTACGTTTTTGGTATGACTCTACCGAGGTTCAAACCCGTGACCTCCCGCATCCGAGGCGGACGCTCTAACTGCTTGGCTATCGGAGCGGTCTAAAAGAAAAGCAATAAAGCAACAAGCATTAAAAAAATTACAGTATGTGTGTGCCTCCTAAACAAGAAATTTATCGTATAGTCACGACAGACTATTGCAGCTTTGTATCATTGGTACTGTGAACACCGTAGATAAATCCCATGGCAAATGCACAAGTTCCAGTTCAATGGTTTATTCCATCTCAAATTATTTCCTCTCTTACTTCATTCATGTCCACCTACTTCGTATATTATGCATGCGAGAGAGGGCAAGAGGTGAAAGAGAAAGCAAAGAGGATGTCGATGAAATTTTGTAGTATGGCTAATTAGTTTTCGAACATTGTGATTATTAATATTTTATTTCTTTCTTTTTTCTTGTGTCATTAAGGATTAATTAATCGACATTGATTACATTACAGAATAGCAGGAATAGCTGCCTGTTGAAAACATGTTTGCATATGTGTATTAATGTGCCATTGGCTTATCACATTTTGATACACCAAATGCACTGGTATATCAAAGTACTTTATACCAAGTCTTTAAAAGCCATGTTATTGCTATTTTGAATGGATATGATCTCTCTCTCTCTCTCTCTCTCTCTCTCTCTCTCTCTCTCTCTATATATATATATATATATATATATATATATATATATATATATATATATATATATATATATATATTCGACTGATTAAATGATAACATAACCCCTATAAAAGATATACAAGTGTTTTATTGATTTGTATACATGATTATATCTAATATGCAAGTATGATGAGTCTACACGCACTGCATCTTATTATTTGTTTGTAAACCAGACCGGATGAGAACATTTTAATTTTACACTCTTTGGAGTTTTCCAGATAGAAAGTAGCCACCTTTCTTTAACCGAGGATGAAAACAAAATTAGAATAAAATAAAATTTAGCAGACCTATGCAGAAACCGACTTTAAATAGAGCAGTTACAAAATATAGGACAAAGGGCAGTGAAATTAAGTTTGAATCACTCGATAATTGCTAAATGCACAGAAAGAGTTCGTAACGAACATTGTCAACTTTCTTACTCTTAAGACTACCACCCTAAAACTGTACATTTATGGGAAACGAGGAGATTCGTTCACATTTTCATCCATCTTCTGCACTGCATCATGAGGGTCAACAGATTTTCTCCTTGGTTACATATTGAAAGCTATCAAGACAACAAGGTACAACTACACATACGCCATTTTGCAATATTGTACTCTCAAGGAGACCATTTCCTTAGTGTCTATACTGGGAAGCTCAGGGATATGCGATGGTGTGCCTTCACGCTGACTCCAATTTTCCACTTAACGTCAGATACATGCACCTTTAGAAACGTTTACGCCAGATACTTGTATTTTTAAAGATACATGTACCTTGAAAAACGTTTATGACCGGTAATAAAGAATGACAGCAAATAACATTTACTTCAGTTTAACATAAAATACATTGCAATTATGTGTAATTATTTTTTCTCTCTAATACTTCCACTGCTGCCAGTGTTGTAATGGCATGGTTATTTACTTAAATACTAATGTAATTGGATAATTAACCCAATCCACTTACCTGTCATGGTCGCTACTTAATCAATGAGTGGCATTTGGCAGATTATACAAGTTTGTACAGATGTACTTTTCTTGCACTGTGTACAAAAATATATGTCGTCAGACTATACTGTGTCGTGACAAATGTACATTCCTTTATTTGTACAGAAAGTGTATAGTAATGTTCAAAAACAGAGTAACTATGGTATTTGAATCAAAACCATTAAAACAAATCCTAGTGTTAGTCCTAACAAATTTTGTCAGGCCGCAATCGGCCATCGAACATTGTAAACCTTTCGAGTGTTGTATTATGTATGCAGAGTCGGTTTTGTGTTAGCTGCAATCATTTTAAAAGACATATAGCCTTCCTACTTTCTCTTGCTGGAGTGATGCTTACCAGGCACTAGACACGACTGTGAGCATATAGATAGACTTTGCTATGGGTTATAGTCGTGTCCCAGTGTATGAATTAAATTTAAAATTAAACATTTAAGATACTGATTATTGCCGAACAGTATATCAGTTCATATTGATTATTGCCGAACAGTATATCAGTTCATATTGATTATTGCCGAACAGTATATCAGTTCATTTTGATTATTGCCAAGAAGTGTTTCAGTTCATACTGATTATTGCCAAAACGGTATATCATAAATAAGGAGGAGAATAAGGTTCAAACTGGATATAATATCACCAGTCTTTATTAGCTAAATTTCAGTCCCTCTTTTTCTTGAAAGATACGCTTGGTCTAATTGGCCCACCTATTTGACGCATTTAAGCAGGCGAAAAATTCTTCGCATTCACAGGGAGTGAGTCAAATATTCCCTTTCTAATGACCGGCCCCGAATCCTTAAATGGCCAATACAAACTTAATTCAAGGTCACAATTAGTTGATGCTATTTAACACTCATTTTCAAATTTTCAGAATCCTGGCCACAAAACAAATGACGGCGTGAACAAAAGTCTTATACATGTCCTCCACAAAGTGACGAATGATAGTCCTCGAGAGGAAAGCAAGGTTGTAGTGATACTTTGGAGGTCCGTGTCATATAGGAATAAGCGCATTTATAAAGATCATTAATCATGAGAGAGAGAGAGAGAGAGAGAGAGAGAGAGAGAGAGAGAGAGAGAGAGAGAGAGAGAGAGAGAGAGTTGTTGTTGTTGTGGGGTTTAACGCCATTTTTCAGCACACGATAGGCTATGCATGGCGGCCAGTGTTAATGGTGGATGAAGAACCCGGGAAAACCCCGGGAAGAACCACCGACCCACGAGAAGCTACTGGCAAGCTTTCTCACATACCCACATTGACCGAATCCTAGATTCGAACCCACGCAGACAGGTGAGATGGCAGTGATCCGTAACGCAGAGCGCTTTAGACCACTCGGCCACTCGGGGCCCCCAGAGAGAGAGAGAGAGAGAGAGAGAGTTTAATCATGACTTACGTTCTTGTTAACGCAATCGTTATTGACTTAAGTCATCCTTACCTATCTGAGACAAAGAAGATGGATCAGATTAGAATCGGATTTTGGTGCGTTTGGTTCCCATTCTATTAGATATCAATATTAACATCATTTTCATCCGGAGTCTTGTCAAATTATATTAAAGATCAACGACTGGGATATAGTACAGTAACTTGTTAAAAATCATTTATTTTAGAAGATGTATCTCGGATTTGCATTGACGTAAATACGCTATTTTTTCCGAATTTTCTATAAAGTTACATTCAATAATCATTCAAAATCTGCGTTGCTATAACAATATAAAGAGGCAGATTAATCACTTAAATAGTTTTATCCAACTTATTTTATGTTTCAATGAATTATAAGCTATACACGTAAATCGACGCATATTCGGAAAAATTATTTCATTAGGCAGTTGTCATTACTTAAGACATTGCATTGTGTCTCATACGGCAAAAACGCTAGTGTTGTAGACATCTTTTAACTTGTGTTCTTAAACAAAAAAGAGCAGGAAGCTGTGCAAGGCCCTTATAAAATACTTGAGTACAATGAAACAATCATCTTTTTGCTTTGAAGTTAAACCACGAAACAGTTGTCGTCACTTGGAAGTTACACCATGTGACAATAGTCCATGCTTTCAAGTTAAATCATTAACATATAAACAAGTTTTTGATTTATGAAACAACAGTCCATGCTTTCAAGTTACACATTAACATATCAACAAGTTATTGACTTATGAAACAACAGTCCATGCTTTCAAGTTACACATTAACATATCAACAAGTAATTGACTTATCAAACAACAGTCCATGCTTTCAAGTTACACATTAACATATCAACAAGTTACTGACTTATGAAACAACAGTCCATGCTTTCAAGTTACACATTAACATATCAACAAGTTTTTGACTTCTGAAACAACAGTCCCTGCTTTCAAGTTACACATTAACATATCAAAAAGTTATTGACTTATGAAACAACAGTCCATGCTTTCAAGTTACACATTAACATATCAACAAGTTATTGACTTATGAAACAACAGTCCATGCTTTCAAGTTACAAATTAACATATCAACAAGTTTTTTACTTCTGAAACAACAGTCCATGCTTTCAAGTTACACCATACACAGGTCAACACTTTACTGACGTATCAAACAATAGTCTTTGCTTTGAAGTTCCACCATAAACTTATCAATACGTTACTGAATTATGGTGCGATAGTCTTTGATCTGAGGTTAAACCATTACTATATTAACACGTTACTTAATTATGAAACAATAGTCTTTGGTTTCAACTTACGCGATAGATATATCAACTAATTCCTGAATTATGAAAGATGAATAAAATAACACTACTGTTATGAGGAATCTAATTCTAACCGCCGTTCAATATTTCTTCATTATATTTATGAATAAAAAGCATATTTAATTTTATAGGTTAAAAGGTTACTTTCTACGCAATACGTTATATGTATGCAAGAAGATTTTTGCATACGATCTCGCTCTGGTTTCAAAGTACAAAGTCACCGACAATCACTATTGTAGTAAGCATTGTAGGCTAAATTACTAAAACTATTGATTTAATTTCTGAAGAAAAATGCTTGAAAAATATATAAATTTGCATTAAATCAATGATTTATTAGTTTGAAAAGAAAGCTAATTCAGCAAATAATCAGTAGAATGCGGCTCCGTGAGATATTTGCCATTTAAGGTTATGATAACGAAACTTAGTTTACTAAGTAAATTGGTCAGAACAACCATTTCCAAAAACCCGGATAAGTGATTTCGTTGACTGATGACGACAGGAGAAATTATATGATGTGACGTCAGGTTTATTGTGTACATATCGACATACCTGCATCTTTGCCTAATTGAAACACACATCTTGCATTAGCGTCCATTTGGAAAGTGACGTTCAGTGGTTTATTTTTATGGCTTCAATGTAATTTTGAAATGAATGATTCCAGAAACTATGTTGCGAAAATAGTGATATAAATGCTGAGTCTTTGAATTTTGCTTCTAACACATTTTACCAACGTGCCTTCTCCTATCTGCAACAGAACTTAGTGAATCATTTTGCCAGAAACTTATGTGGAGAAGATTTCAATGATACTCGCAAGCTTCTAGTCGATTAAGACTTTCAAAACACAGGTAAACAATTGGTTAGGAACATGAACTGGAACGGAAATTTCGTATTGCAGCATTTTTCTGGCAATCCACGAAATCGATCATGTCCATGTTTGTATGGTGACCAAATCAAGTCATCACTTAGGGAATTCGACTGTCAACCTAATCAAAGTTACAATTATATATCTTTAATTTTGTAGGACCTTGGCTACATTACTCATGTGCACGTCTCAGGTCAGCTAGGGTAACATTCCCCACTCCTGGTTCTTAAAAAGTACAGGAATAATAATAATAATAATAATAATAATAATAATAATAATAATAATAATAATAATGATTAGAATAATAATTATTATAGTAATAATAATAATGTGAAATATGTTTTATCAGAACGTACCTTCTGCAAACAAATCTTATCTCCAAAGATGGGCGGTCTCATTAAATCATCATATTTATAACACATTTGATATGTGTGGGATAAATGTAATCTTATACGAAAGCGGGATTTAACATAAGTCTTTGAAGCCGGGGTTTACTTATAATAATAATAATAATAATAATAATAATAATAATAATAATTATATAAATAATAACAATAGGAAGAAGAAGAAGAATAGCAACTTATCACAGCACAAGATAACTATGTGGACCGGAAATGGCTTACATGATGGAATCTGCATAATAGCCGAATGGAAGAGCTGTTGGCGAAGAAATCTGGGTCAATATGATGCTTTCAGTTGGAATTAATTATAATGTTGTTGATTGCAAATGTTGGGGAAACATATGTTTCGATGTTTCTCTAGTTTTGTATCTTCATTAATATTTAATGGCACATCAGCATCCTTTGTTCAACTCGGAAAGGGCACTTAGCTTGAACACTTTGTGTCAGTGCTGCTCAAATTCAAGTGACAGTCTTTTTTATTCCTTAAGTTCAGTTAATCTTTTCTACTTTTGCTACCAACAGCCATATTTGTAATATCGGAACGGCATCATGTGTAAAAGCTTTTGAAATTTCTGCAACAACTCATCAAAGTTTGTAAACGTTTTTATTTCACGCGAATGTTTTCATGATTATAATAACAACTTCCCTATTTGATAACATATCCTAATATTGTGCTTAATGTGTAAGTTCCCCTTCATTCCAGAATAATTTCTGTCCAAATTTGTCAAATTTTGTTGAGTTGTATTTTTAGAAGTTGCTAAAGGTATTTTCTATTGTAATTAACATGGTCGTGTTTATTACTAATAAGTTAATTTATTTGGAAAACTCGCAATACTTACCGGAATGTTTATCAAATTTGTTCAGTGGAGGTGAGCAGTTTATAAGAGTAGTAGTTCGGATTTATTGGGCGGTCTTGAACTAAACTTGTAGAAACTATTATTGTCTTATCGGACTGACCAAAACCGTGATCTGTAATCTTTAGAACATATAATATTTTGGATTTCTTTATATTACCACAACCTTCCACAAACTTTGGACAAGGAACTTACTTATGAACAAAAGTTACCATGTCTCTAGAAGTCACAATGATCTTGACATTTGACCTTGTAGACATACAAATACCTAGACATATAACTGTTTTGCAAAGAATAAGTTTGTTTTATTTCAGTCAGCGATCTTGTCATTCACCTTTCAGCCTCAAGTCAAAATGTTTCTTTCTCGTCCAAGTGTTGATCTCAAAAACTTGTGGTGAAGGTTTATGGTCGATATCTGAAATGTATGTGAACACAACAATTTTTTCCTTTCAGTTACAATAACCTTGACTTTTTTATTTTTGACTCAAAACTGACAGGCTTCTTTCTTACTGCAAGAGAAAACAATCCACAAGGTTTGGTAAGAATTTCTGATGGAGAACTCAAGTTTTTATGTTGGAGTTAAATTGGTGACATTGCGGGCGTACACAAGATGTTTCAAACATGCTGTAATCAGGTCATCTAGATATGGATACACTTAGTCATGGAAAATGTAATTTGTGCACGCTGAATGGTTTTCGCTGAATCTTGCTAAGGCGATTTTAGGATTGGAAGACAAATTGATGTAAGGACGTACAGACATGACGGAATCAAGATGCATCAACCGCATAGAGTACATGGGAGGCGAATACATTAAAAATTAAAACTTAAAAAAGTAGCAAGTACATTGTGTGAAACAATGCCTGTCAATTTAGCAGAGTCTTCTGTTGCTTGTCATGCAGAATTGACTTTCAATCTAGCTAATGGTCAAATGTTCAGAATAAGGGGAAATTACTGAATTCCTGACGTTACTATTTTTCTTATTATTATTCCTAGCAATCTATTAATTTTTCATCCTGAAATTTAGAGAATCCATAAACAACGGTATATGTTCACATCTTACAATGTATTTTGAAATCTAACAATGTATTTGGGAAACTTGTGTTCACATCTAACCATGTATTTGGGAAAATGTGTTCACATCTAACCATGTATTTGGGAAAATGTGTTCACATCTAACCATATATTTGGGAAAATTGTGTTCACATCTAACCATGTATTTGGGAAAATTGTGTTCACATCTAACCATGTATTTGGGAAAATTGTGTTCACATCTAACCATGTATTTGGGAAAATTGTGTTCACATCTAACCATGTATTTGGGAAAATTGTGTTCACATCTAACAATGTATTTGGGAAACTTGTGTTCACATCTAACAATGTATTTGGGAAACTTGTGTTCACATCTAACCATGTATTTGGGACAATTGTGTTCACATCTAACCATGTATTTGGGAAAATTGTGTTCACATCTAACCATGTATTTGGGAAAATTGTGATACATTCGTTAACTGATAAGATTATTACCCCAAGTGCACGCACTTCCTCACTAGCTTCATATTCTGGCAATTTGTATTATCACCAGTCGTAATGTAAAAGTAGTCAAGAAAGAAAGACTTTTCCAGTTGCTGCACAAATGTAACTAATTCTTGATTTCAGCTATATTTTTGAAAACGGAGCTCGCATTGTTGTAATCATAAATATCTAGTTCCTTGCGCAAAATAGGTCAAAAAATGCGAGCATCGCGGATGCTTTCGGTAAATGTGTTTCCCAACAACACGTTGTCCGTCTCTTTAAAGTCTCATTATTTTGCATGTGGGAACCAGTTAAAACAACTTTAAAAGGTCTACTTCCTGATTCAAGGATTTAGGAATGTTACAATGAACATGACAGTGATTTGGGCTTCAGGCTTTATCAACAACTAAAAAGAAAACACGCTGTGCAGTAACTGTCACAGTCTCTATATTTGAACAGTTTCATGCAGCTGATTGCTCAAATTTGTGTGATGAAAATCTCAGAATTTTAGACCATCCCAAATGTTTCCTTGAGATTAGTACGAGATTTGTTATGCGAAGATATTTTCCCTTTTTATATTTAGAACAAAAGAAACATTCTATACAAGTGTTATTATAATAAGATACATAAGTAAATAAACCTGAAGATGAACTAGAAGCCTCGTTTTTGCTGATTTCGTCTTTTATTTAACTATAGAAAACTTATATCAAATATATTCTTATGTTACATGTTTAGACTCGAATAAACAGTAACACAAGAAAGAGTGAAAACAACAAGCTTTGAAAATATAATAAATAATTTATTTCCCTGGAAATATTCTGTAAAAAATGAAAATATATGAACTTACGGTTTCCAGAATCAAATCCAGAAATAATACAAGAATAATCCACGAATGCAATTTTAAAAGTCCTAATACTGAAATGTTCCAATGATTCCAAGTTCGAGTCCCGACGAAGAATTCAAGATGGAAGGCGATGACGGATGTTGTAACTTGTACTGTTTTGAAGTCTACAATCAATTGTAGAAACACAATAATTAATCCTCCGATCTTGGAAAGCCAAATAACATTTTCAAGAAATGTCCTTGTTCAAGAATTCTGTATGAATACAAATCTATTTCCAGAGAAACGAATTCGTATTTTAGAGTCCAAATAATCTGAAGAAAACTTCACAAATAACTCAAAAACTCAAAAATTCAATACTGGTCACAGTAGAAGGAAACAACTTGACATCAAGTGTTTAAAAGCCCGGACTCTAATATTGCAAAATTGAGGATCACGCGATTATGTTTACATATAAAAAAGCACGTAGCCCTTTATGCCCTTGATAAGAACCAAATATTTTACTCTGAGAATAAGTTGTTTACTTGACCTTCAATCAAGGTCAGGAACTAAGTCAAAAATAGAAACAGTTTTTCTATTATTAGGTATCTAAGGAAAACCTCAGCTCAAACTGAATTTTCTGGAAAATATCAAATTCCAAGTAAACAAAATTACATTACATTGACATGTAAAGAAAATAAAAAGACTCCAAAACCCACAAACAATCAAACCGAACAAACACCAGTTAAATCAAATATAAATTAAATCAAATATAGGTAACAATATGCACAAAACTAACACTCATGCTCATCGAGGGTGGAGACCAATACTTAACATTCGTTGATATTATCATCAATGGTTCCCATATCAGTATCGATGCGATTTCACATCGTCGTTAAAAGATTTGCCAAAAGTAGCATTTTCATTTAGATATTTAAAACACTTTTTCAATTTGGTCTTTTTCTCTCCGGCGTAAAATATTAGAATATGTCTGTTCCAGAAATGATTCAGTAAGTTTCTAACAAACCTGTAAATGTCTATTTAGGTTCTTGATATTCCAAGCGAATAATACACTCAGACTTATTCCAATTATAAACAATTATTTTTGGAATTGAAACCATCTTTTTTAAATCAAAAGAGATATTCGACACATAAATTTATATTGAGTGTTGCTACATATTGCAAAGGTTCATGGCGTGAAGAACTCAACTAGATTTTACTGATGTTCAAGAAGTTCATTGTGATTTAGTTATTCTACACAGCTAAATGTAGACCTTTTGTTCACGCTTATAAAATAAATGTAATAACTTGTAACAAGTTTTTTCTTTAAATTTTGTTTGATTTTACAAGGATATTTTTTCTGTAATATGGTCCATTGTTAGGGCAGATTATTTTAAACCAATAAAAAAAAAACGTATGGTCCATTACTCGGTTAGATTAATTTAAAAACTGTAATATGGTCCATTTTTCGAGTAGATTAAATTAAAACAAAGTAACATGGTCAATTATTCGGGTAGATTCATTTAAACTGATATACCTTTTATGAAAACTGTTTTCATTTTTAATATAACATATTCCGTTGCTAAGAAACAACAATAAATTTCAAATGGCCACCTAATGTCCAGTCAGTATGCTTGGATAATCTACAAGAACGAACAAACCTCTTGCTAAAAAGCACTTGAATTATAAACGTTTCAGTACATTGCATTGTATTGTAGAAACGTTACCTGAAAAAGGGGAACAAAAAGACTCAAAACACATGCGTTAAATATGCAAGCAAGCTCTTTAAAATAACACCGAATTCTTTTCTTTAACCTACACCTCCGGATATCGTTTAAGATTCAGAATTAGCGAGGAATAATTGTAATGTATACAACTGAGTATGCATTCTTTTTTAAGTAACGTTAAAGTCAAAGGAATTTATATATTGTTTGCTTTTATATTGTATGTGAGCTTATATACGAGAAAAACATTATAGACAAAGAGTAACTGTTTTCTCAAAAATAAGCTAAAAATTTTAAAAACTTTGTACACATGAATTTTGAAAATAAATAAATAAATAATTTATTTATTAGTTTTGAGGCAAGGGAAGAGGAAATGTGTGTAATGCTAAACGTGCTTCACATATAATTACCCGAGTTAGACACGTATGTATTTATTTTTCATTTGTACAAAAGAAACCGCCATAAATCATTATTTTCTGGTTCAATTTCGGCTGCTACTTTCTCTAATTATGATATTTCATGAAAAACAAACTTGAATAAAAATGCATTTAAAACATCACTTAACACAAACAGTTATTTAGCTATTACAATGCCATTGACACCCTTCTAATTAAATTAAACCTTCAGTTTCTCAAATGTGTTGTCTTACGAAAATGCACTGTTTAGCATTGTGCTGTTCAGTACAATCATCACACAAACAAAAATGTCATGAAAGCTTTTCAAAAAGAAAACACCACATGACAGTTTCTCCAAAATGGAACTAAACATCTCAGAAGAATTCGTTTCTGGTACTAAATGGACCAGACACCTCCGTCGACTCGGTGTTAATTATAGGGCTTGTGAATATACGCTGTCTCATCACTTGGTTAAGAGCATACGTATTTCAAATTCGCTTACTCAGCAGTCTTGTATTAATTAAACTAATCTCGAAATCATGCACTGAAAAAGTTTCATTCCGTTTCGGTTAACAATAGTTATTCTTCTATGTACCACTGAATAGCGTGAAACGCTTAAATTAATCTTTCAAGACAAACCAGTTGTATCATTCCGTAGACCCCATAATTTGAGACATGCTAGTCAGGTAAAAGTTGAAGTCAAATAAACAAATAGATAGGAAACTGAAGCCTTGTGCTAACAAAAGTCAAAGACGAGTCAGTTCATGAAGAAAATAACGCCTGTTTCAGTAGAGTCACTGATGAAAACTGAATATTCACAACCATACCATAAAACACAATTCAGAAAAAGTGATCTATCATACTACACGCAAAGTATGCAGCACCCAATAAATTGAAGAAACGAAACACTTATTTATATATATATATATATATATATATATATATATATATATATATATATATATATATATATATATATATATATATGTGCGTGTGTGTGTGTGTGTGTGTGTGTGCGTGTGTGTGTGTGTGTGTGTGTGTGTGTGTGTGTGTGCGTGTGTGTGTGTGTGTGTGTGTTGTTATCATCTATTCACGAGTCTCGATTTCTCTTCCACACACTAGATTATCGTGATCTCGAGCATACATAATTAAACAGCGACACCAGAATGTCATACGACAAGTACAAAGTAACAACATGAGAATGGTAATGCTAATATTTAATGGAAGTTTTTGAATATGAAGAAATATCAAGCGTATAAACGTTTTACAAGTGATGACTCTAAAGGAGGTTTCGGAGACTATGTGTTTCAAACTCACTTTTTGTGCAACTCGCATAACAGTTTGTTTTTAAAGAATTCTATTGTGTTTTGCACGATCCGTTGAAATATGCATTGAGCACGAGTGAGCGTTTGATGTTGTTTTCCGGTGTGCAATTTTTGATTTGTTAAAGATGATTTCGGGAAAACCTGTCTTTGCGACACTTATTTACTAACACTATCATGGACAAGCATGAGGCGATCAGTAGAAAGGCAATATGTAATTAAAAAGAATATAAAGAAACCTCGTTCTTAAACGGCACTAAATTTAGAGAAATATTGAGCAACACGATATCTGAGCATTTGTTTGATTGAAAAAGCCATTTTTCATAAGAAAGAACATTATCTTGCAAGCATTTTCAAGGACATTTAATGATATAAAAGTTGGTTAATTAAAACTGAAAGGAATATCACGGCTTTCGAGAAAACATTTTGTTAATAGTAGCCCATGACGGGTTCAATCTATTAAGTTGCGGTTAAAATTTCCAATTTTAAATTCACTCGCGAACTAGGCGAAAATAGATTGAACGTTAAGGGTTAAGAATAAGGATAGACAAAATCAATATAACAGCAGTCTTCGTTGGTATTACGTTGGAATCGAATAAATTCAGGATAAGAAGCAGCGCGAATCATTTCATGTTTGGATTTCCTCTCTCTATTAGATGGCTCAAGTAACTGATGTGATGTCAGGTAAACTGCGGTACTAGCCTAATTGCGTTATCAGCCGCCAACATCTTGTAAGTCCAAAATCACATAGAATAAGATGAATCAGAAACAAATGCATTTCGAAACCTATGGCTGACTCGTTGTCCTCAATCAAAAACTCCGGAAGTCATTACAAATTTTATCCGCGTGGCTGAATTCATCAGAGGAAATGTTTATGACCATACGAAATTACAGGCTGCAGATATAGGCAGTTCATGTCATTCGGCTGAATGCCGAGAGTTGTAAACGTATAAAGTAACTGTTTATTATCTTTTTGTCATCAAGACACATTCCAATAGAATGTGTATCTGCGAATATAAGCATTTGTTATTAGAGAGATTTATAGTGTTTACATTGCAACAACTCAAACAAAGCATTTCAAAATAATTTTATAAAATATCTAAAAGGATGATATGTCCTACTTGGGAAAATTCCATTTAATATGTGTTTGGTGTAAGTGACAGTTCAGTGCAAGCTCTTTATATAATTTTAAAATATTAATGATGTTTTTAAAATTAGTCATGGCTTTTGAGATTGGTCATTGCTTTGTGAGATTTTGAAATAAAGTTCCAATATACACATGTTCCGAGTGGTCAAAGAGTGACTAAAAACTGCAGACACATTCGTTACATCGCATGTCCAGCCTTCCGTAAAGAGATCTAACCCTTATCTGGCCGCATTCGATATTACCAGATCGTTAAACCTACATACCTATCAAACCACAACACTTTTGTTACTAACGCTGGTTCAGCTATAATCATTTTCTTTCACTCCGACCAGATTCACTTAAGAGACACGTGTACAGCAAACCTATGTTAAACACACGATCTTGTACTCGAACCAAAATCAACCAACGCGAGAGTATGCACTACTGAACTACGCAATACCAACATAGGCAACAGAAAAGTAACACACATACAATATAAACCCGTCATGGATGGGATAGCAACCGAAATGCACCGAATACATGGCATTGTTACCGAGTCGGACTCGTTCGCAATATAAGGCTTTGAAAAAGTGACCCATCGAGAAAACAACGGTACGTACATGACGGACCCGAAGTACCCACTTGTAAATTATAACCGTTAGGTACATTATTCTGGGTACACGATAATAATGCGTGTACATTGGTCAAAAATGCTTATCATGACCTTGGTGATATTTGTTCTGAGTGTCTTACCGTTCAATGTAATTTGTTGGTACATGACAAGGTTTTATTGTCTCTTCATCTAGCTCGGATGTAAATAACAAATCTATGTTCGGTTTCCACCGATTGGAAATAAATGTACGCTATGCCCCCTTTGACTTCAAAAAGTAAGTTAGCAACTTATCCACCTCTATGTTAGACCCATCTTCAGAAAAATTGAATGAGTAAGACTTACTATTCAAAATGAATCTAACCTTGCAGTAATTGGACTGTGCAAAACTTTTTGTGTGTGATGTCCCTGGCTGCGATATTTGTATTAGCAACTTTTCATTGGAAAGACGAGATCAATGCCAAAAAGCATGGCAGGAAGGATAGTCTTGTACGTTTAAAACAACGTAACCTACATGAGAAGAGCTACTTTTCAAATATCCATTGTATAATCAATATGGATTAAATTAAATTTCCTCAATAGTAAATATGTTTTTATCTGCTCTGCTTAACGAATATCAAACTCCACCTCATCATGGACTGGCCAATTTGAACGCGAACTAGAAGTGGTTTTCTATTTTAAAAATAAGGTAATTATCATGGGAGACTTTAACATTGATTTCATCTCCGACACTAAAATTAAATGGTTTCAAATGATACAATTGTACGACCTTAGACAGGTAATCAATGCTCCAATAGCAGCAGCCTATACTTCTATCCCGATCGACCACATCTCACTACCAAGAATGAAATCCTCAACGAGATTACCATATTTCTTTGTTAATAATCACCATCCCATATGTGCAACTCATGGAAAATAGAACGCAAATAAAGACAATCAATCAACACTCCTATATACAATATCGATGCTTATAAGATTAGCTGAAAATGCATTCCTATCTAAACTATCTGAAAATATTTGCTTATTAACTTTCTTTAACTTAGATCCGAATTATGATTTATCTATGAGGAACCACTGTTTTCGTTCTATTTTAAATAAATATTCTCCCATCAAAATCACAAGAAGCAAAATGATCATAGCAACCAGAATGGTATACCAATGAAATCGCTAAGGCATAAAGTAAACGAACCTAGTATCATAAACGAAAAGAGTTTACCAATTATCTTTTATTACGGATCAAAGTTAAATCTCTCATTGTAAAACGCAAACACTCCTTTTTCAAAGAAGCAATCGTCTCAAACTCTGACAACAGATCCATCTGGAATCACTTGCAAGAACTAACTTCAACGAAACCAATACTTCTAAGTCCATGTACAATTATAGTTAATGACCCTAATTGTAATGATTATCACGATATCGCAAACTAACTGAACTATTTTTTTTTTACTAATAAGTCCCAAATACTTGCCAGGTTTAATTTTACACCCCCTAACATAGATAAACTTACTGCGTCCGTCATATTATGTTCAATATTCCCTAATTACAATACCTACTACTATTGATATTATCAATTAAAAAAACACTAACAAATCAGTGGGTCTAGATAGAATTCACCCCAAACCTCTCCAAAATATCGGCTTTATCAATTTCTGAGTCAGCAAAAGCATTAAAAGAAGTAATAAACTGTAATATCACTTTCTGTAAATTACCATAGTGATTGAAATTAGCAACAGTATTCGCATTCCATAAAGGAAATGAAATGAGTGGCAGACCCAACTATCGACACATATATGTTATATCTGAACTTTACAAAAATATTGACAAACATGCCAGCAAGCACATTTTCGGATATCATAAGAAGTATCAACTCCTCAATAAATCACATTTCGAAGAGACACATTCACGCCAAACTGCACTGACATAACTTATAACCGAGTGGCTACTAACGATCGAATCATGCGAACTTATTTGCACAATCTCCATTTATTTCTAAAAAGAATTCGATTTGGTTGACAATCGGTGCTCATTAAAAGCATATCAGCCAACAAGTTTTCTTTGAACTCGGTTATTTTTTCACATTGTATTTCACTAACCGACCCCAGATTGCTTGTAACGATAAATATATTTCTCCTACAAATCATTTTAATTGGTGTTCCACAAGGATCTATATTATGGCCTCTTCTTTTTCTACAGTTTATCAACGATTTTAGCCTTGCGTCGTATCCAGTCAGCTCTAGCACAGATCTTTTTGCTGACAACTCTACACTGTATTGCTCTGGTAATGCTCTTGACTACATTGAAAATATACTTCAAATCGACCTCAACAACACATGTTTTATGCCTACAAAAATAATGCATATTAATGCCTCTAAAATGAAATGTATGACAATCGGAATAAGGCAAAACCTATTGATAACAAATATTTACTTCTGAATAAAAATGTCTTAAACATGCCAAGCGCTAAATGTAAAAACAAAACCTTACAGGAATACCGATTTATGGCTGTATTTGTTTCCGGTGTTATGTACCACGGTATTTTTTCACTGTACCGGTACATGGGTAGTCTCAATGAGATGGGGATGTACTGAAAGTCTCGAGTAATCTTGCTCTATATTTAATGATATTAAACGCATGTTTTCATTTTTCATGATAAAATGATTCAAACATTTATTTTCATACAAAATAAATGTATTTGCCATAAATTAATTTTAAATATTACAAATATAATTATATTCAAAAACTTTTACATTTTCGACACGTGTCACTTATGCCAACATCGCATTAGAATGGAATGTTGTGATAGATATTCGGATCACATCCATCGTTTGAAAATCTCTCCAAATTTAAAATAAAATAAAAAATTAATTGTTTTAGTTATGTACTACACTATGTGAGTGCGATAAATACATGCATTCCTGTATAAGACTGAGGACCATCATACAAGCTTTAGGAGTGCAGTTGTGTGCTGCTTGAATGGTAGGTAATTTTCAAGTCCACCAAATATTTCTCGTGTCCTGTCTCAGCGTGTTTTATGGTTACTGACCCTCTCTGATAATTATCCTGTCTGGATATCAGCAGTCCACTCAAAGTTTCCCTGCCGATCATATCGATAGTACAACTGGTAAACTGTAGTTAACACTTCCCATTTTTATCAACAATCTCTCTAATGTCAACAACAAAATCGAATCTTTAGTGCGTTAACCAAGATGACTAATTTTAATCAGACCTAGACATAGCGAGTTGTAAGGTGAATAACCGTAACATGAGAATGAATATAATCCTGCGCAAAAATCAGTAGTCGGACACTTTGCTTCATTTCAAGACCCATCTGCACAGAATGTGAAAAACATCAACAAAATTTAGCGCCATTACTTTGAAATATTTGGCACCGTTGTTACTCATGTATTAGATTTGAAACGAAACATCTTGCATCCAAGCATCATATATATTTGAAAGGCTGTTTGAGTTGTATCTATGTTTCCGCTGTTTATATTGAGAAACATAGGTGGCAAGGAGTTTTCTTGTTTGTATATTGTCGCACAAAGATTATGATTACAAAAACAACCTACTTGTCGGAGTTAGCTTCCCTTCTTCTAAAATTAACTACTACTACTACTACAACTACTACTACTACAAAGTTATTGTTCCTGCTGATTCTACTGCTCCTATTGCAATTGTATTCTTGCTACTGCCGTTACTACAGCAACTGCCACCAATGCTACTAGTACCATTGCCCGTTGCGGCTGTTTCTACTAGTACTACTGCTGCTTTTCTGCTATGACTGCTACTGATTCAGATACTACAATGGTGCTGCTTATGCAACTAATACTACTACTACAACTACCACTGCACGTTTTGCTACGGAACTCTGGTAATGACGTTGTTGCTACTTATATCATTTCTGCTGCTGTTTTCAGTAACATTACAATTACTAAAGTACTGTTGCAACTACTACTACTGCTGCTACTACTACTACTACTATTATTACTTTTCCTCAATATATTTATTTTAAAAAGAAACAGCACGAGAAATGATGTATGTGAAAATAGAAATGTATTCCAATACGTATCTTCATCATCTGTCCCTTCACAGCAGCCACTCATCAGTTGTAGATAATGGTCTTCCAGAACGTGGATCAGCTTTCATGGTTTCGAAACCAGCTGATAACTGTTGGATATGACAGAGATGTGCATCTTTATCCAAGCCAACTTTGATATCACCTTATTCGCGTTATGCTCAGTAGCAGAAGTTTGTTCTCATTCTTCGACATGTTTACGTTTCTGTCGCCTAGATCAGGCCATACGCATATATCTACAATTGGTCCAGCGTGACGCATGTGCATCTGCCGATTATTTATTAGATTGGCGGTAAATTTATTGACAAATTCAAAGAAGCAAAAAATTAACAATAACATATTTAGATCTCATTCTTGTGCACTGGAGCCAGCACGGGATCACGTGTGTCAGGGGCAGATTAAAGTAACTACGACAAACTGACAACAAACAGTTTATAACTAGCTTTAGAGCCTTGGGTTTGCATGAAGCCTTTGTCGAAGTCAAGTACAAAATAGAGACAAGACAAACAATAAACACACAATAATGTGCTGTAATTACAAAAGTTTAAAAGAGTGTATCCAATGCTATATCCATCGTTTGAATTTGCAAGATGTCACCTCATTTGTTTCGACTCAGAATGTGTATATATATATATATATATATATATATATATATATATATATATATATATATATATATATATATACTTTTTGAATATATAGAGATGAACATTTTTATTCATATTTTCATTTTTATTATGTATAATGCTCATTTAAAAAAAATATGAATAATATCAAATAATATAAAATAAAAAATATAATAAAATAAAATAAAAAAATAAATCCGAAAATAAATCAAAATATAATATATATATATATATATATATATATATATATATATATATATATATATATATATATATATATATATATATATACTGATTGTATCAAAATTTCTTTTGAATAGTATCTAATTAAATATGCAAGTGTTCTTGAGTAAAATGATGATATTTTCTGTATGTTGCTAACTGTCTCTATTATTACAATTTCATGATGAGAGTGTAATGGACTATATAAAAGAATATTTGCCCCCATTTTTGTCCCTTCAATAAATGTGGCTTCACCACACAGTGGCTCATAAGTGTATTCGTAGTTATCTCTTTGTACATCATGGCTACGATTGGGAACATAACTCCTTCATCAAAGTCGTGCTATTCTGATCTATACCTCAAAATATACTGGATGTCATTTAGTACATACCTATCTCTATATTTTCCGTTATAGTGGAGTGAATGAATATGGGAGATGTTATTTGTTCAGAGTGAACACTATCTTGTTATATTATTGGTGACGTATGGTAACTATCAGGTTTACATCGAAATAATAGGAGAGTTAGACTTCATGGGGAAAAAAAGATTATCTTATCTCCGGGTTAAGGTCTCATCTAAGAACATCCCAAAGTTGTGATAACACCAGTTCCAGATCAACACGTTCTAACACAATCAAACATTATCAAAAACAAGCATATCTGATTTCCGATCGTGAAATCCCTTGAAACCATTGCTGTAAATTACCTTCAAAGTTATAATGGTCTGACTAACCGCGTACATGACAAGAAGAACAAAACTAAGATGAGACGGATAAGACAACTGTGCATGGTAACAGATTGGCTGCGAGCCACTTTCTTAACTTTCGAACTGGAACAGAAGAGTAGAAGAGTAAAATTTAAGAATTTATAATGACATTAGGTTACACTATGTTGCTGCTAATAAATGCAACTTTAAATGACTTTCCTTTATGACACAAAGTCTGTATAAAAATTAAATAATTTATAGTTATCCCAGTCATTCCAGTCTGTTGATTGACTTAAAGATAAATAAATACGAACTTCTGTCATTTTCTGATTCCTCTATAAGTACAAAGTACTGAATATTCAAAATTCTTTTAATTTTGAACCATTTTTGCATGTATCCAGGTGAAACTGGAAGGTGGCAGAATTTGGATACATTTGAAAGAAATGTGAAATAATTGCCTCTCAAGATATGGTTGTTAAATTTCATTAACTTTTTCACTGTCAAAATTTTATTTAAAGAAGAAAACAATTTATGCGTAAGAATTATCTCGAAAATGTCAGCATAAAAAGTTTTGTTCGTTGTTGCGTAACACTAATGCTACCGTACAAATTAGATTAAGTTAATTTATAGAACTATTATTTCACGCATTCATTTCCCATGTAAACTCCGAATAGTTGCGTTGCATACCATTCTGACATATTTGTCCAAAATATTTATGATATTATCTCTCTCTACCCTTTCCTCTTCTATTCTTCATATCACTATTACTAATAAATTGTATGTGTACTTAATCTCATATGTTTCATATTAGACATGTACTTAATCTCATATGCTTCATATTCGACATATATTGGCAATAAACTTCAGTTTTCTGATGCTTTGCGTATTCTATTTTTTCTGCTCCGCGTAACTGATTTAACGTTTTGTCAAGAATATTATATTCATGTCGTTGAGAGAGAGAGAGAGAGAGAGAGAGAGAGAGAGAGAGAGATCCTAATGCAGTGTACTTGAACATTAATTGAGTCTTCATTTGAACAAGTATATTTTCTACACCACCGCTGTATTTTGATCAAATTTTAATAATAAAATCCATTGTTTGATTTCTTAATGTGCATCCGTTTTCGAAGAATTGAATTTTTAAAATGATTATAATTCTCTGAAAGTTCGCAGCTTTATATACTTGAAAACCATAAGCAGTGTTTGATAATTCAACCTTTTTATTTGCATTAAATTAAAATGTTCTCTAAAATTAAACAAAATGATTCAATCGTCTTTCTTAATTGTTATACCACCCAAAATGCTTTCATATTTCCTTTACATTTTCTTCATGCGTCAGCAATACTAAAAACATTAGTACTGCCTGTCAGCTTTTCTCTGGACAATCAGTATTAGTAATTCAGATTAATCAATCATTTATAAAACATTTTTACTTATTATTACGAGGACGACGAAATAAACGTCATTTTAATTCCAGCCTCCGTTTATAAATGCTTGAAAATTGTTAACAAACACAGACTGTCTATCCTCATGTGTAAAGGTATCTGGTCACAATCCTTTATAGCAGAAATATCTAATCTTTATGACAAAGTGGTGATGTCAGCGCCTGAATTAGTATGCCAAGCTTTAGTCGACTGAAATATTATTGTTATAGGATTGTTCGGTAAATGGTGGAACTAAATATCTTTTGTTCTCAGGTGTAATCTAGTCATTGAAAATGGCCATATAGAACTTATATTCCAAGTCGGTACTTCCATTTTATAAAACCATGACACATCGTCTCGTCAGATATATACACAGACAAAAAGAATTAAAAACAAAGAACTACTGTAAGTAATATATGCTATCATACAAAATTCATACTTAGTTCCTAAGTTGAAAATCAATATAATTTCTTGCCTAAATAATAAATGAAGAGGAAACGAATGTACAGTTAAAAACTTATGTTCTAAACTTGAATGCAGAAAGTATATTTAGACATTGATTGCAATATACATTACATAAAAAGAGAAAATATACGATACAGATATGCAGTTGACATAAAGAACGAGGCTCCATTTATGAAAGAATACCGCAAGGAACATATTTGTATTGTATGACACAAGCTGATACAGTAGGAAGGTAATTAAAACAAGCAAGCAAATGCCAGTAACGAAAATGACAAATGTAATAATGTAACAAAACGCACACAGATAACAGATGATGTATGAATTAGAGAAGCTACGAGTTGTTATGTATATTTGATTTAATTTACTTGTAAGTTTTAATTATTATATTTATTTCATTTTATGTTAAAGTATTGTAATTTTGTTTTACTGGAATTTGATATTTTCCAGAAATTAGTTTGACCTGACTGTTTTATCGTAAACACCTAACACTGACCTAGTTCCTGACCTTGATTCAAAATTAGTAACAGTTCGAGTAAACAATTTCTTTTTTTAACATTTATTAATGTGTGATTGATAATAGTGAAATGGAGGCTGACTAGGACTATGTGACTTTAGACGTAAATAGCTTCTCCGATGTTCTAGAAATTGTGGTTTTACCGGAGGGTTGACCATCATCCGGGCATCTGTTTTGCGCAGTATTCAGGTTTTATACTGATGTTTAGAGAAATAATCTCAGTTGGGCGTTTTACCTTCGACACTGAAAGGTGTTTTTGTTGTGACCAGTTGAATTGAAATTTCGTTTTATGGAATTTTTAATTCTTTTTCCTGGAAATATTTGAGTGCTCATACAGAATTCTTGGAATATTTGGAATTCAAGCACAGGAATATTATATGTGGTTCAACTAAGAACTGTAGACCCATCCGTGCTATAAAGGCTGTAGCATACATCATCACCTTCTGTTTTGGATTTTCGTCGGGACTCGAACTCAAATTCATTAGAACATTATATCACAATGGCTAATAATTTTTAATTTTTGGATTATTCTTGGATTATTTGTTAAATTTTACTAAGCTTGTTGTTTTCACTTTTTCTTTGTTACTGTTTACGCGAGCCTAACCACGTAACAAGATCAATTATACAAGTAACTACAAAACAAAATGATCAGCACACAGCTCTACAACACAATTTATATACATCTAAAACAAACTAAGTAACTATCCAAACTCCTCTGACAAACATGAAAAATGCAGCTATCTCAAATAACATAAGACGTACAGATCCATACAGGTTTGTGTACATACTGTAGCTGAAAATATGTGTGCACTTACATTGAATCAATGAATGTTAATTGCAAATTTAAGTAGGTACAATACATTTAATTTAATAATACATCATACTGCTATTTTTTAAAGCCCTTTAGTTGCTTACAACTTACATAAGCAGAAGGTTTTCCATATAAAACAAACATTATGGTGCTTACAGACTGAACATAGCTGCTAAACTAAGTAACATTATTAATGTATTCACATTCCATTCCGACTTGTACCAAGAGCGGACATGCTAAATGATCGTTTCGTCGCCTATTCAATGCAAGCACTTCGATCTAGGTAAATTCAGTGGGTTCCAATGTCTGATTCCGACGATTCTTTCTTCTGCTTCCAGCCATTTACTAGTTTTTTTATTGATGTTGTTTTTTTTGTTATTTTTTTTAGTCTCCTTTCTTTGTTTTCTGCGGTTGCTATTTTGTTAAACTGTATTTCTTTTTAGAGACTGGAAGTTACAGTATCATGCGTACCTCGTTTACACGATGATGAAAGTGTTTCAATAAGTTTTGTTTCATGTCATCTAGATATGCTAGAGAAAAAGTGTCGTGTTGAGTAAAAAAAATTTCTTTCTGTGTACATCACTTCAAGATCTTCTTCTGGTTCGTTCTTAGGTCTCACTGGACAGTTTATCTTGTGAAAATTCATCCGATAATGACCTATTGCAGAAAAATGAGAATAATTTTACACTGAAGATACAAATAGAAACAAACTAGTGATTTTTGTAGAAAGCATACATGTGAGATTTTGGCTGCGGCAATCAGGTTAATCCCTAATGCAACTGGTGGCTTTTATACTGAACCAACACTGCCACCAACCCCTCTTTTTTACATTCATTTTTGACAGGAAAGAGCTATTTTGAATAATTTCCTGTGACAAGGCAGCTAAAAGAATCAGTATGTGCCTTATGCATGAATAAAGTTCACTAGTACTATAACAAATTAGCATACTTTTCATCACCCCTCAACCATCTAGATTTTTAGATATTTACCTCTGTAGCAGACACATGTAAATACGTAAGCCAAGTCGGCTGCTCATTTGCAGCCCAAGTTACGTATTTGATCTCCAATGCTCGTCTAACTGTGACAGGCAGTCAACAACAACCAACCCATTTCCAAGCCTAACTCAAAGTAAATCTCAACCACATTACAGATTTAGCCAATGTGTGAATTTATAAATGATATGCTTGTGATGATTAGGTTCATGCCTTCTACCTTACTAATTAGGGGTGTGTGTCAAAATACGAAACTATGCAGTGAGACCTTATGTATAGCGAGCAGAAGGATACGTAGGCGAGCTAGACCATCATGCTTTGGCATCTCACTACTTTCTATAAAGGTGTGGTCAGATTCCACACCGATCTCCTAACTCTTCTACTCGTTAAATTTGTTGAACCTGAACATGATTGCCTGATGTTTCTTTTCTATCTATGAGTAGTCTGTCTAGGTGTGATGGGTCCGACACATCTCATCATGCCACTTATCCAGCCTGTAGATTCGGTGTGTGGCTTCATTGTGTCTTCTTTTACCGTTCTTGTCTCACTTTACCTCTGATTTAAATCTGCGCTTTTTTTTGGTGGATGCATTACAGGTGTATTGTTCTAGTTCATATATATGATATGTTGGTCAGCAAACATCCCATGTCTGTGAAGAGGTGAGCGTAATATTGTTGAATATTCCATGAGAGTGCATCCATGGTTCTATTATGTTTCCACTCTGAACATATATTTGATCTGTCCTATTTTTCTGTTAAGCGTCTGATCCAAAAATTGAAGGTGCCGATTGGTCAATTATATTGACGACAATTTCACAACTGTTGTCTTTGTAAATGGATGACAGTCTAATCTTCTCTATGGGAATGAATGTGGAACCACTTTGGGATTTCTCTATGGGCATGATTGCGGAACCGATGTGGGATTTGAGTTTTCATCTAAGTATTTCAAGGCTATCTGTGTTTCTCAATTCATAGCTTGTTGATAATATTACACTTGAATCAATGTCAATTTGCATAGACATTTCATTCTTGTACACCTTGAATTGAATGGTCCAATTGTCTGATCCAAATTTATAGATTTATGCACAGTTTCACCAAACAAATCATCCTTTATACTATATTCACTGCTAGACTAAGTAGTTAATGTATGTATTCCTTCCTTGTTTAATTTGTTTCCTTTTCTTATAATATTTCTTCCTATGTATGGCCCCAATAGCAAGTGATTGAGCGTATTGCTGTAATTCTATCCTTTTTTCCTGTGTAATAGTGAAAAATTGTGTAGATAATTTCGCAGTACATTCTGTCGTGATCAGCGTTACACGTAACCATTAAGAGTGACGTAAAGGCTAGGCTCGCAGTAAATTTCTGCCTGCGAAGGATAGGATGTGCTCTGTTTGGAGCATGATTGGATGTCAATTAGGACCCGGTGAGATAACGGTCAGACAGATGGAAGAGGCCAAATGTTAACGTAAGGTTAAATAGCGAAAAATGACAGAGTTGAGACAAACCAGAGCAAAAAGTTTAGGAAATCTTTGGCAATTTGAAACATGTGTCATAAAAATATATTTTCCCCGATAGTTATTAATAAATGTGGTTTAGGTATAATTATTCTTACTTCGATGGCATTAAACACATTTTGGAGGTTTGATAAAGTAATCCTGATTTACCTGAGATAAAGGGGGGGGGGGAGGATGTATTCCCCAGACGAAATATCATGGTTCAAATATCATACAACGAAGTATCAGGCAGTCCAAGGTTTTATATCGAAGCAAGAATTCCTTGACTCGGGGGGATTAAAAAGTTTTTTCCCGTCATTAATTGTCAAAGGGGCAGGGGATCTGGAAATTTGAGAGACGCGTAACCATGCGAGAAGACCAAGGAAATTCTCTAATGATAATCTAGTTAGGGCTCAGGAAGCATAAAGGAAAAAGAGCACAGTCTACAACCAAGACGGTTGATGAACCGACGAGACTAGAAATAGAAAGAGTGAAGGAAAAGAAATATCGGGAGAAAACATAGCTTCATAACTGTACAGTACAGTGTAAAAGAGAGTAGTCTTCAACCAAGACGGTTGATGACCCATGAGGCAAGAGGCAAGAGAGAGAAGAAGAAGAAGAAGAAGAAGAAGAAGAAGAAGAAGAAGGAGGAGGAGGAGGAGGAGGAGAATAATAAGAAGAAAACAAATTATCGCAACGCTGACCATTCACCAACGGTGATTTGGAAAAAAACGGTAGCGACCAGGTGATGATGATATGTCGGCAGTTTGAGTTCAATAAATCACTCGATTATATGATGAAATTTGTTGTATCGATGTAACATAATGGGTAATTCATTTTCGCATAAATTTTGTAAGTCTCAAAAGTATATCATTTAAATGTTATATTCATTTCTTTTTTAAAAACATTTTGATTAAATTGTTGTATTGTACGTAAGGGAGCTCGTGTTGTGCTATTCTGTATTTTTATCTAGATCTCTGTCATCCATCCATTAATTTCATATTTTATTTTATTGTTTACTCGATACTGGTAATAATTCCGTGATCAATCATCTTCTAGGTAACCATAACCAAACCACCATAAGTAGTTGAAGATCACAGAGGTCTCCCGTCTCTGACAACCTGTAGGACAATATAAACCTTTGTTACCATAGTCACGTTTATATTTCTGTCTTGGTCTCTGGCCTTTGCGCTGCAGTTGACATATATGTTGCTTTGACATTGTTTTTCTTGATTGCGTTTACATATGTCTATTCCATACAATTTTTCGTCTATAATTGTTTCTGGGAAAACTCCTGTGTTCTGGCAATATCTGTACATTTCTATAGTGTGAAGTCCAAACCTTCGTTGATGAACTTTTTCTCACTGATTTGGACTTCAACATCTGCGCTATATCCGCGATCTTTTATAAAAAGGCGAAGGTCACTCAAAACTACTCAGATCTTATACTCTGAATCTACATCTAGTTGAGTCAGTTTGATACGAATTTCAGTTTTGTTAAGACCAGTCGAAGTAGTCTTGAGTTACTTTTATTTTCTTCTATTACAAATTCCTGATTGAATATATTTAAATGTGTCTACCCTTTGTGCCCACCATTAACTTTAAATGGTTGCACTTTTATATTCATATGTGCATTTTAAAGAGTCGAAATAACATAAAATCGCACTGGGTTTAATAGATTTGAAACCAATAGGCATTTCCTCAGACGATCAGTCTATTTTCTTATACGAAATACACTCTTCGTCAATTTGCAATGGAAAGACTTGTATGTTTTAAAAAATTTTGGTCGCTCATCTATGATATCGCCGACTTTGATGATGCTATGGTACCTGGATTATTTGTACGATCTCACACCTGACACCATGTCATGTACAAGTGTTAAGGAACACCTTCTTTCCGGGTTTAAAAAGAAATTCAAATCAAAACATAGAACAAAAAGACATCTTTAATCAAGGTAAGACAGAAGTTTGAATATAACGTAAGATGCAAAGTGTTTATATGTGACGATAACTGGTGCTGTCTAATGAATGGTCAAGTCATGTTTTGAAATTTATGACGGAACTTAAAAAAATGACGATTTCTGCGCCAAAAATAAGCGCTCAAAGAAATCTGTCAGCTTCCCATTTGTGAACAAACGATTGCAATTAATGTTAATCTAGCGACTGCATGGATAGCAGGTTTACATACTTGCATAAAATTAGAAATCAAAAGATTATTAAATTTCTGATTTCAATTTTTACTACATCATTGTTATAACTGTCTTTACAATAGCGTCTGTGTCTGATGTTCTAATTATTTTTTCTCGGTAAGCATGGTGTGCGTAATGAAAAGACGTCAAGCTATCCTATTGAAGTACATTTGTGTACAGCTATTCGTTTCAGTAAGGTAATACCATGTGTTGGGCACAGTAAAGCAGTTCAATTTAAGAGCTAGGCTAGTAGATTACTGTTTACAGCAGGTACTATAGCCTGAGGATGGGTTCTCTTTACATGAAGGAATCAATGGATCTTACAAATACAAGGCGATTAACTGTTGTGTCATTCATTTGAATGAGAACAGTCAAGACACCATAACACTGCCAAGGCATAATTTTGTGAAAATGTTCGTAGCAGATGGTCGTTTTATTCAGGGCTGTTTGGAATAATCATCGTATGAAGGTATGTTCATTTATAATTTAATTTAACAAGTGAAAACACATTTTGCACTCCAAAACAGCCATATGGGTCTTATTTTAAAAAATTATTTTTTCGAGATTGTGCTATGTTATAAATACATGCATATAATGCATACACGCACAAACACACGCGCTCACGCGCTCACGCACACACGCACGCACACATACACACATGCATACATACACATGCACACACACGTATATATATATATATATATATATATATATATATATATATATATATATATATATATATATATATATATATATATATATATATATATACCGCGGGGGGTGGTAGGGGGAAGGAGAAAGGTGATGGTGGAGATACCGTAAGTATGTTTTGAACTGCTGTTGAATTGTTGTTTTCTAATTATTATATCCTCGTTGTGAGCATACATAATAAAGGACAAAAGGATTTTGAGAGCATTCAAAGTGTTATCTCCATAGTTTCGTTACCGTGGTAACGATTATCCAGAAAAAAATATTCCAGTTAAAGTTGGGACATTATTAACGGAAGGCGGGTCTGTGTCCAACAGTCTAATAATTTGGATCTACATCTTTTTAATATAGTTATAATGGTAGGTGTTGTGGATAAAAGGGGAAAGGAAAACATATTAGGAAAAAGGTTTGAACGAAGCCAATTTGCAAGAGATTTTGGCTCATATCTTTGTACAAATGAGACGTATTAAATACAGTTTAGAAGACTGATTGGAAAATAAAATCAATTTGAGGATGTTAAACTTTTCAAGCAATGGACTTTCAACCACCCGTAACCCTTTTTATATGACAGTACACAACAAAAGCAAAAAACACTGTTCAGTAAACATTGGTCTCCGTGTGTGTTTCGAGATTAGAAACATTTTCGTGCATGCATACTTACAACCCAACATACAGTCTCAAATACTAAGGGAGCTGGTATTGTTTTGTTGAAACATACAAAAACACGTTCCAGTACAAAGGGATAACGTATTTTTGGTCGTTATGCACATAAGCATACATACAAAGGAAGGGTATTTTTTTTTTGTTTTCGTTCATACATACGCACATACGATCTATCTGTACATTGTAGAATAGTCTTATAGCGGTGTAGCTTTCATCATTTGTTGCCCTTCAAGGTTGAGTGGGTGGGTGTGTGGGGAGTGGGTTGTCGGCTAACGACGCAAGAGCAACAATATACTGGAGAATCATTTGCATTGTAAGTATGACAGTACATAAAAGCTACTTCAAAATATGAGCACAATGCAAAAATCTTACAATTTTACAGACCGTTTCCACGTCCGATTCTCGTCTTCGCTTTTGGTCACAAAGTCAATGTTAGAAAAATACATTACCATAATCACGCGCAAAAGGACAAACTAAACTGCCATAGTTTCCACATACATATCTCGTTTCAGTTCGTTTTGGTTAAATTCGGTCCATGCATCGGACCTGCTAACTGTCAAGCACAAATGCATGAAGAGAGGTTGTCATTTCAGCAAAAGATTGTGAATATTAATCTCTTGTACGTAGTATTCAATACAAATAAATTATTACCTTCGCCATTCAAATCATATAGTCATTTATAATTTAATATTAAATCCAACTAAATCCTTATTTGTACCATACATAGTAATCTTGCGGAAGAATCTGTAAGAGGTTATGCAGTGTTATGTATCTTACTGTGCTTGATAAAAGCATTCTATGTCCTAATAGCAACACTAGCAAATTGCCTGCTTTTAGACATTGAGATCTCTACAGTATCCATGCTAAAGTGGGACAATATATAAGCTTATTAAAAGCTGATCCTTACCGTGTTCAACTTGTTGACACTCTTTTATATTCCAGGGGTAAGATAGAATCCATCTTGGATTTCTATTCATGTTGTGTCTGGAAAAAGGTCATCAAGGAACTGAGTCGGTGAGAAAATTACTCACAGTACTATAAATGAGCGTTAGCTTAGACTGATTGCTTTGACGAAAGTGGCATGCAATGAACATTATATAATTCTACAACATCTCTCTCTCTCTCTCTCTCTCTCTCTCTCTCTCTCTCTCCAGTCTTTCTCAATATTAGTGTTTCATACACTTTCGTCGTCTTAATTTATATTGAGATACTTTTATCATGTAGGGTCTATATGGCCGAACGTATAGTTAGTGGAGAAAAAACCAGTGATAACCCCAGTAAGAACCATCGACCCACGGGTAGCTCCTTACAGCTTTCTCACATGACCACAGTGGCCGACCCAGAGATTCGAACCCACATGGACGGAGGTGAGATAGTAGTGATCGGTAACAGCGAGCGCTTTAGACCTTTTAACCACGCCCTCCCCTCCCCCCCCCCCCCCCCCGATTTCTGTACACACAACTTACACTTCTAAAAGTTACAATGTGAACTTGTCAAGTTAGCAAAATAGCGTAAGTAGTTGTTGGTGTTCCTCTATTTTACAGCAGACTTTACTGTATGACTTTGCTATAGTTTATTAATAAGTACCCTACTTTATCTTTATTTTCCTACTTGTACTCCATAGTTGATCTTTTCTCTTCAAGGGTGTTTGATACCTTTTCAAGATCAATTTTCCTGTTGTGACGATTGTACTTTAAGACCTTGAAGTATCACTGTATTCGTTGTTTAAGTGGCGTAAATAAGCACTGAACAAAACATAATAGTCCCGCACTTAACAAGGATGTGCACTTTATCTTTTACCGAGTCAAATAATGCTGAATTAATACGGATATGTGACACCAATGAAAGAATACTTAATAAATACGCACCGGTAAGACGATGCCAATAATCTTTTCAAACATATGTATCGCTAAAAGAAATCTAATCACATTGTGTTTATTCTATAGGAGTGGTAAGGAAGGCATGGTCTTCTACGTAATGATGTATTTGTTTGTTTAAACATATACATTGTCATAATATGATATTATGGGACTGGGCACAAGTTCTGACAGCTTAAATAAGCCCTCTCCCTACATGACAAAAGTATCTCAATATAATTCAAGACGACGAAAGTATAGCAAACACTGATATTGAAAAAGACTGGAGAGAGAGAGGGAGAGAGAGAGAGAGAGACAGACAGACAGGCAGACAGGCAGACATATATACAGACAGACAGACAGGCAGACAGACAGAGTGGGAGTTGGGTTGGAAAGACTTATGGTATTCGCATATGCTCGTGTTTCTGGTTGTTGCCCCCATTAACTGGGTACGATGGTCCGGAGAGAGAGAGAGAGAGAGAGAGAAAGAAAGAAAGAAAGAAAGAGAGAGGGGAGGGATGGAGGGAGAGAGAGACAGAGAGACAAAGAGAGACAGGCAGAGATAGACAGACAGATACAGAGAGAGAGAGAGAGAGAGCGGGGGTTTGGGTTGGGGAGACTTATGGTAGTCGCATATGCTCGTGTGTTTGGTAATATCCCCCTACCGATTTAAAAAAAAAAGCATTAAGGATATTAAAAAATGCCAAAAACTGGTAATTTCACTCATCAATTAAAATATTTAACTTTACTGTCGCCATGGGGTCCCTAACAGTGTCATCTTATTGGCGTTTCAAAGCAAACGGATGCTTTCGATATAAACAAGCAGACAGACTTCTCTGTCATTTTATGGGTCTAGAACAGTCCGTATCAGATTATACTGCGTCGTCTGCGTCCAGTATTTTCAATATCCGTTTTTCATATTTCTAGCACAAATTTGCACAAATAAAAAGGAGAATCTCTTGTTAACACATATTCAAAGAAATATAATTCCAGACTACTCGGAATTATTGAGATCATCAAACACGATGAAATACGTCACATCTGTAGCCGGATAACATAGACTTGTCCATGCAAATATGGCGACCGTGTTAATGAAGAACTTCTGTCTAATTCGAACGTCAAAATGTAAACAGTGTTTGGGACCACCGTGGGGCGTCAATCATGTTGGGAAAGTTTAAATTGACGGATGAAATGATTATGTTTTGTATATTTTATTCATCTTTTATGTCCTTTGTTTTTAAAATCAGAGAGTACAAACAAACGGGAGGGTGTACGAATACTATAAAATAAATGCATTTTTCATTGTTCATCAATACGTTGTTTCGTGGTCAATTCGTCTGCTCCCTGACTGACCAACTAAAAGCGAAAGAAAGAAGATGGAGGAAGGAAGAGTGATGTTCTGACACTTTAATATTAAATAATCTGCTTTTAGAATCTCATTATAGGTTTTGAAAAAATTTATAAGAAAAACCCAAACAGTCAAGGATTAAAATGTTTACAGTATTTGTGTGTATCCTAATGAAGACACGCACCAAAGAGTCTCGACGGGCTGTTTTAACTATGTATCATTACTATTGTGAACAATGTATTTAAATCCCACGGGAAGTGTACTCATACCGTTCCGCTGGCCTAAGTGGTTAGAGCGTCGAATTCCGGACGAGTCATACCAAAGACTTAAAAAAATGGTATTAGCAGCTGCCTCGCTAGGCGCTTATCATTAAGAGGTTAGTGTTAGGACTGGTCGGCCTGGTGTCAGGATAATGTGACTGGGTGCGACATCATGCTACATGTCTGCGGCATGATGCCCCAGTGCTAGATATCACTATAAACTGCCACACTACAGACATCGTAGCGATATGACTAAAATATTGTTGAAGTTTCGTTAAAAGTCCAAATAGAACGCACACACACACATTACGAAGACAAGGTTCTTCTAGCCTACTTGGTCTAAGTTCAGTTTTTAAGAGTTTCGTTAGACCCGAATTCATTTTCTGTCATTCCACAGATTTCTGCAAATTTGGCCCTTATGCAAGATTATTAATATTTTTCTAGTTATTTTCTTACGTCGCTAATGATTAATCAGTCCTATTACGTCACTAATCTAGAGAAAATGTAAGCTATAGCCTCCTGTTGGAATTGTTTAATATATGCGTATTGATACGCAATAGGCGGATCATATTTTGATATGCAAACAGTACTAGTATATCAAATTGCTTTATACCAACACTTTAAAATCCATGTTATATGTAAGTATGTATGTATGTGTGTGTGTGTGTGTGTGTGTGTGTGTGTATGCGAAGCAGATGCATTTCGGGAGAAAATGAGAAAGATTAAAAATTAGTATATTCGACTCGCAGCAATAGCCACATTAGAAAAAATTGCCGTGGCTTCCATCCAGGTATCTCCTAGAGGTAGAAATGATTTTGGCACGACATTAACATCACTGCTAATATGTGGAATCACATATCTTTTGGAAGAGGAGTAGGAAAATTATCAAGAATCCCGAACGATCTGTGCAGTGGATAACTTTTTCCCTACAAATACATTTTTGTGCATTATGTTGTGCTATAATTCACATCTTATATATATCGATTGAGACAGCATCGACATAAATACAGCTACCCCTGCTCTTTCTATTCTGAAAATTCTTAGGAGTTGAACAATCCGGTTGAACGGTTCATAACTCACCGTTTCGTTTGTCGATACAGGAAGGACAGTATTTTCAGAAAATTTTAGTTCTGCTTACAATTTAGCCAGAGAGGGACACAAAGTTATCTGCCATAATGGCTCAAAAAGGTACGAAATGATTACTTATATTTTGTTTCATAAGTGTTAACTTCGTGGAATAATGAATCTCACATATTAACCTGGAACCTAGCATCCATCTTAATGGCTGCTTATTATTGGAATAATATTTGGCAGTTTCCTGTTATTTCTATTGTTGTATTCTTCAGATCGATCTCAAATCGCATTAGATGACTTTCTTTGAATATCCGTATTTTTGTTCTTAAAAAACTCAGTTTACTGATCGATTGTTGTAACTTTGGCAACGACCAAGGCATACATTACGTCACTGGCATCTTTTTGTATAGCGGCCATAGAATACCTCTCTTAAGAGCAACGCTGCTTTAAACATCACTTTAAGTTAACTGTAAAACTCGCATGAATATACTGTGGTTACTTTGTGCTTCTTGTCAATACCGGTATTCTGACAGTAACGTTCACCTGCAATAATAGCACAAGGTACAGCAGGAGGTCTCAGGAGGATACATGTGTTGGCATAATTATTGTTGTTGTTGCTGTTGCTTTGTTGTCAATGATGAAATAGTTATGGATAGAAATAATTACTTAAACTGTTTCGCAATTTTAATATAACGTACAGTCTAAGAAATAATCGGACAAACTTTATTCATCTGAAAGAGCAGAAGTAATTTTTCTGTATTTATCACACACATCCTCTCTCTCTCACTCAAAAGTATACTAAAACTACAACAACTACTACTACTACTATTATTATTATTATTATTACTACTACTACTACTACTACTAATATTTCATCTTTGAAATACTGCACCTTAATAACTATCATTAAAATCAGCAAACTAATGAACTTTATAAAAATCTTGGAAGCAAAAGATATGTCGGAACGTACCTTGTTTGTGCTCTTTATCAGACACAACAAACTAGTTAAATTTGTTGCTCGTCCTTCTAGTTCGAAGATGACCGAGACATCACTATCTGCTTTGGTTTCTGCAACTACATGAGTGGCAGATCAGTCAAATTTGTTATCTAAACTGTCTGTGATATACTGCACAGGAGATTTTGCATGGGGTTTCCCAATCAATATGCGATGGACTGCAATTAAAAGATGTAAGCTGTTCGAGCTTCTACACAGCCTTTGCAATTCTCGACAATTCAAACTATCTTGCTACAGTATAAACGAGACTGCAACAGATGTGGGAGATCTTCCCAGAACTTAGGATCAGTGTTTAGATGTTTCAATGTTGACTTGAGGAAATCTTTGAAGTGTTTCTAATAGCATCCTTTTAACGTGGCCTGTCTGTCTCTTTTGTAAGTTCAACAGCAGAGTGTGGACGATTGAAACGCCTGCACAATGCATGGGACTCTATCCTGTCATCTTATCCTAATCTGTTTCCTCAGGTAGTCCATGTAAAAACGGTATAGATTCTTCCTATGGCGTCTGTACACCGTCCAGTTTTCGCATGCATACAACAGGGTCGGTAACACAATGGCTTTGTAGACCTTCAGTTTTGTTTGTAGACTGATACCCCGCGTTCCCACACATTTTCGCTTAGTCTTCCAAATGTAACACTTCCTTTAGGAATTCTGGTATTGATTTCACCAATAACGAGAACTTCGCAGGACTGCACTGCCAAGATAAGGGAACTTGTTCATTACAAGGAGGGTTTGGTCATTTACTGTGATGGTGAGCATTACGTAAGGCTTTCCCGGTGCTTGATGGTGTCTCACCTCTGTTTTTTGGATCATGAGACTGAAATTGGCATGTGCTGAAGAAGACGTTCACTACTCTGCTGCATGCCAGACTAGATTTGGTATTAAGAGAAACGAGACACAACGAATAGTCTCTTCCTGTAGCATAGTCTATGTCTTTCGTCTTTTCAGATTGAAAACCTTGCCATCAGTCCCGTATCTGATGTCAGGTAAGCAATACAGAGAACATCATGCTGAGACGAGTTGGGGCCAACACAGTCTTGCTTGACTCCATTGGTGACTGTGAATGGTTCAGATGACTCGCTGGCGTCCATTACGCTAGATAGCGGTTCATCATGGAATAAGCGAACTATTATTATGAATTTTTCTGGGTAAGCCAATTTGGCCATGATCATCCCGAGGCATCTATGAATGGCTGTGTCAGAGGCTTTTGTCAGGTCGATGAATGTCGTATTCATGTTGCGTTCTGTTCCCTGTATCTCTTTCGAAATTGAGGAACTGCAAAACACAACGTATGTAGACCCATGTCCTTTCCTGATGCCTTACTGACTTAGGCAAGACCACGTTATCAATGGAGTGCTCAAGTTGTTTCAGCAGAGTTCTAGCGAGGATGCCTGCTACTGAAGGAGATGCCCTGATGCTTACTGCAGGATTGTATGCTCTCTTTCCGCTTTTACAAGTGGTGAATGGATTTGTTCTTTTACTCCTGGGGTAGAGTCCACATTAACTGGAAGAGTTAAGTCATTTGTGTGCCATGTGCAAGCCTCGACGTTCTAGACCTATTTTGGTATTGCATCCATTCCACGTGTTTTTCAATGAAACAGCAGTTAACTTGCTTTACCAATTTCAGTTCGGTCTGGATGATCAGCAAATGGTGTGTTAGCTTCCACTTAGTGCAGCTTATCATTTGCTTCCTCATTAATAGATGATTGCAGATTGTGGATTCGTTTGTGGTATCTTTGTGGTACCGTTTCTTTGTTACTGAGCAGTATCTTGCTGTCAGCACTCAGTATTTGAGCTGTTCCTGAAGACTGTGACCCGTAAATTGTCTACAAATTATCAAAGACCATCATCATGCCATTGATGTCTGCGTAGGACTGAATCTCATCTACCTTGTTGCTCAGCTTTTCATTGGACAATCGTCTTGATGATGTTCAACGCCGCCTTCTTAGATGATAATACACTGTTGTCAAAACAGGTCATTTTAGCTGATGTTTCTCATTCAGCAGTCTATGTAGGGCAGCATCGTTCTCATCAAAGCAGTCCTCATGATTACGTGTGGTCGGATGCAACTGAATACAAGGATTATCTGAAGGATACCCAGTTTGTCACGACATTTTCGGAGTTCGCATTAATTTGTTCATGCACGGTTGTTCGACAAGTACCTGTTTCACATTTTCCTGTTTCAAGTTGGCGATATTATCATTTGGATCCTTTTTTGCATCGTGGTTGTCTTCCGAGTTTCAACTGGATATTGTGCTTGGATGCTATTAGTCTGTGGTCAGTTCAGCATTCTATAGTTCCCCTGCCTTTCGTAACTAGGACATCCTGCCTGTCTATTCTTCTAATTATGTTGTAATGAGCGAGATTTCAATGCTTGGTGGGCTTGGCATCAAAGACGTATTATTGCGGTTTGGCAGGCGGAAGACTGTGTTAGCGATTTGGAGGTCATATTTAGGACATTTCCTCAGTAGTAGGAGTCCATTGTTGCTGAATTTGCCAAAGTCATTCAGCCAGCAACACGTGGCCATGTCTGTTGATCTGTTACGACTCCAGCACTGAAGTCACCAAGGATTGTGAGCTTGTCTGCCTTCAGTACTTCTGCGATAAGACACTCAAGGTCTTTATAAAATGTATCCTTGCTCTCATCTGGGTCAGTCAGGATGGGTGCATCATCGCGAATGATTGTTTGATGTTTTTTTTCCAGACAGTCATAATCTCTTATGTATTAGTCTGTCATTCACACGCAGTAAGAGGTTTGTCAGATGCTGACTAGCTTTGGTTTATTGGTAAACTCTAAACGAGCTTCACGTCTCTCTTCTTTTCTTCGGCCACCCCTGATGAAGATTAAGCCAGTTCATTCTTCAGAGAGTTGCCCATCCTCGATTATGCGAGTTTCACTGAGGACTGCACTTTGGATGTTGACTGTTTTCTAGCAACTAGAGCTTTTCTTCATTATGCTTTATCTGCTGATGTACTGTTCTGGACCGTCTCTAATATTTTAACAGCGACACTTATCTGGATATGTTAGGTATTGGCTTTAATAATTTGAGACGGGAATGATTGTTTGTGATGGGTCGTGTTTTGTATTACAATGCGTGAAATAATAATATTCAGCTTTGAAAGGATTACTGGAGAATCATACAAATGTGAAATAAGAAAAGGTATGCAAGTGTTAAATTAGTAGAGTTTCGTGATGTGTGGTCATTATTTAGGTGATTAGAAATATATTTGGGTTATTTGCGGGTTTAAAACCCTTCAAGCTGACAACGGCTGTTGTTTTGATGTATTTAGAAATAGAGGATACAAGGAAAGTCAAGTTGTTTAATTCGCTCGGAAGTGAGAATTGTCAGGCGACAGAATTTAAGTGAAACGTTTATTGTAGGCTATTAGTTGGCAAGTTTGGCATCAATGTTGGCAATAGCAGCATGAGCTACACCAAAATAGGCAAGTTTGGCATCAGTGTTGGCAATAGCAGCATGAGCTACACCAAAATGATCTTTATGGACATTCTAGATGATTACGTCATGGGTTGTTAACGTTTAGTGAGACAATGTTCTGATAATGGATAACTCTGGCGCCTGCCAGGTAGACACTCTTCTGTGAAAATATGATAGGTGAAAAGTTCTTTTCCTTGATACACAGCACTAAATCACCTCTTGAATGAGCAAGAGGTGTCTTAAAACATAATTTTAGAAATAATTCACTTTCAGGCAGATTAAAGTAAAAGGTCAATATATACTCTATATTTTATATATCAGTTGAACTTACAGCTAGGCTCTATATTAAGCAACCTTCTCTATCTTTCCTTATGTGTGGCAGGAAGAAATATATTTTCAATCTTTTGCATTCGAAATGGTAAATCATACCAGTGTGAAGAAAGAAAATCTATACAAAATGTGATTATGTACTTCTTAGCTGGAACGTTTAAAAATTATATTTGTTATTAGCTCTTTAAGATCCTTTGAATTGACGACTGTTTTCTCGAGATCCTTGGAAAAAAGGGAAATATCAACGTCGAAAAAGCATGAGGGAATGTGGGGGGGGGGGGCAGGGTCTTGAGGTGAACGTATACCGGCTGCTTTTAGACGCTGACTAATATTAACCAACTACACCAGCGTATGATAATATTACATTGAGTAAGGAAACGGTTGTAATTTCCTATTGGTGTATTTTGGATGAAAATTCTTACACTCTGTTTTTCTGGTGGTGTACGCTTTTGGTTGCTATTTATGTTGCTCTAATTGGCCAATAAATAATATTTCACTGTCGATATTGGTGGCTAAACCATTTTTACATTTATGAAACTGGTCAACATAATATTATTACACTTAAGGAATTAGTAAATATAACAATATAACAGATATTACACTAATGCAATTGATCAAAATATATTATTACACTAATGTTATTGATCAAGATAATAATATTACATTGTTGTAACTAGTTAATACAGAAATACTAAACTGATATAATGGGTCAAGAAATATTATTAAACTGATAATATCGGTCAAAATAATACCATTACACGGAGGTAACGGGTCAAGTTAATGCTATAACACTGATGTAACTGATCAGTATAATACCATTACACTGATATACTGGGTCAAGTTAATAGTATTGTACTCTTGTAATTGGTTAATATAATAGCATTACACAGATGTAATGGGTCAAGATAAAATTATGACCCTGATGTTACTGGCAATGATACTACCATGACACCGATGTAATGGGTAAAGATACTGTTATTAGACTGATGTTAATTGGTAAAGATACTGTTATTAGACTGGTGTATTTGGTAAAGATACTGTTATTAGACTGATGCATTTGGTCAAGATACTGTTATTACACTGATGCATTTGGTCAAGATACTATTATTACACTGATGTAATTGGTCAAGAAACTATTATTACACTGATGTATTTGGTAAAGATACTGTTACTACACTGATGTAATTGTTCAAGATAAAATTATTACACTGATGTTAATTGGTCAAGATGATATTATTACACTGATGTAACTGGTCAAGATAATCTTATTACACTGATGTAATTGGTCAAGATGATAGTATTACACTGATGTAATTGGTCAAGATGATATTATTACATTGATGTAACTGGTCAAGATGATATTATTACACTGATGTAACTGGTCAAGATAATCTTATTACACTGATGTAATTGGTCAAGATGATATTATTACACTGATGTAATTGGTCAAGATAATATTACACTGATGTAATTGGTCAATGTAATATGATTACACTGATGTAATTGGTCAAGATGATATTATTACATTGATGTAATTGGTCAAGATAATATTACACTGATGTAATTGGTCAATGTAATATGATTACACTGATGTAATTGGTCAAGATGATATTATTACATTGATGTAACTGGTCAAGATAATCTTATTACACTGATGTAATTGGTCAAGATGATATTATTACACTGATGTAATTGGTCAAGATAATATTACACTGATGTAATTGGTCAATGTAATATGATTACACTGATGTAATTGGTCAAGATGATATTATTACATTGATGTAACTGGTCAAGATAATCTTATTACACTGATGTAATTGGTCAAGATGATATTATTACACTGATGTAATTGGTCAAGATAATATTACACTGATGTAATTGGTCAATATAATATTATTGCACTGATGTAATTGGTCAATATAATATTATTGCACTGATGTAATTGGTCAAGATATTATTATTACACAGTAGTAATTGGTCAAGATGATATTATTACACTGAATGTTTAGGTCAAAAAATAATATTATATTGATGTATTGGTCTAGATAATGCTATTTTATTGATGTAACATTTAAAAGAATATTATTACACTGATGAGTGGTGTCTTATTCTGCTAATTAATAGGTTGATAAGAATCTATATCACTCTATGGTGAATTGCCTACATAGGTATGGCTTTATTAGCAGGTGATGCTAAATGCTAGCTTTGCATGATCATTTATTTTGCTGTACAGAGCTGAAACGGGTATCATCGGCATATTTGTAATGGATATGCAAAACAAGTATCAAATGTCGATAGGTTCATCCAAAATTGTTTTCAGACCCTCAACCCCCACTACGAAAAAGAACACAAAATAAATAAATGAATAAATAAAGAATTAAACAAAACTATGTAAAGAACATATTTAACACCAAAACAGAGAATGCTGACATTCTTTCCCGGGAATAGGTACAGCAGGAGCCTACATTATATAAATCTGGGGAGTACTCCTAATCCCCACCGCCGTCGATGGCAGCTGGTTATAAAAATGATGGTACACAATGGGAAGGACATAAGGTAAAATTTTCTGTCAAGGAGGTTTCTCATTAATGTTAATCTTTGTTGTGTTTGAAATTTATTATTTTTATTCCTTTTTTATTACTTTTTCACATGTGTACATTTTGCATTGATATCTTCTACATCTTGGCCGATTTTAACTCTCCTGCATCTCAAACTCTGCTGCCCAGAGCCTTAGTGGACTCTGCCTGCTCATTTCAGCTCACGCCTCCATTAGTTTAATAATTAACTTGGGTGTGGGGCACCAAATGCTTCAAAATAATAATTAGATCTGAGAGAGAGAGAGAGAGAGAGAGAGAGAGAGAGAGAGAGAGAGAGTTAAATGACAAGTTTTTGAGGGGAAGGGGGAGGTCCGCAAATGGGGTGACGAGTAGCCGTGTGCTCATAACTCTATGAAACTAATACATGACACAATGATAATGGTATTAACCAGAATTGTGGGGTCTGGCATGAACAACAAGGTAAATTACTTTTCAACGAACGAACATCACATTTTACGAAAATTTAGTCTTCTCGCCGCAATACATAAGGAAATTACATATACAATTAATTCTGAATCATTTAGTCGTGTAATGCAGGGCCGTGGGAAAAAGAACAATGTGAGTGCCAAGTAATTCGCCCGCCCCGTGTTTAATAGTTCTCTATTTAGGCACTGGTAGAGTATGGTCGACTGTGGAGATTTTTGAAGATCGGGTGTAAATTATCTCTGTTCAAGGTATGCAGTCTTGAACAAAACAATGTGCACAAGCCATTAATTTTCTGGAGTAGACTTACTATGACCTTGACCTTTGAATGGGTAAACCCAGTTATCTTTCTTTCTTACCTCATCTGCAGACCATCCACACTATTTGAGCGAACTATATGGTCTAAAACTGAAATCATTATGTAAATAAAAACATTTTCTTCTACCTGTTACTTTAACCATTTCCCGTGTGACCACCAAAAAATCGGTATCTTTTTCACCCAAAGTGTAGGCTATCCGCAAAGTTGCTGAATATACATGGTCGAGAACTGAAAGATTTGTATAGAAACCTTCTTCTTAACTTTTTCAACAATCCACAAAGATTAGTCCAAAACAGTGTTTTAAAACTAAAGTTATTTTGCGGAAACCATAGTTTTGCGTTTCAGTCTCAGTTGCATTAACCTTTGATTTTTTGACCTCCAAAATCAGAAGTCTTCTTCCTTAAACACTCGAAACCTTTTACAACGTTTGATAACGGTAGATGTACAATTGGAATAATTTTGAGAAATTTATAAAAGTAACAGAGGGACAGATGTAAAGACAAGTAGACAAACAAACCTTTTAAGCTTTGACCTTTGGTTGACATATACGGCTGTAAAAATGTTGCAAACGAATTTCCATATCATAATATCATGGGTTATCATACAATATTACTAATTACTGCCGCGCTAGATGGCACACTACAAAATCGGTTATTTCTGGTTCCGGTTTAATAACGATTGTACGAGGTTGCTGTTCCAAGAGCCACAACCTCTGAAGCAGAAGGCAACTAGAAACGACATCCACACTTTAAGACTAAGACAAACATGCATAATTATATTTAGTGACAAAACAGGAAAGATAGACGAACATCTTGTTTTATCTCACATTTGGTTTGATGATGTCATCACGGACCGTAGAGGAAAAACTACTGTACAGCATCACATTCAATGGTGGACAGGCCACTCCTTAGAAAATCTGGATTTCAGGCAGCTCGCAACTAATGAGTTAAATTGGACTTTGTATTGAGACGGCAAGTAAAACCCCTCTCTTATCGATCCACTACGCCAAAACTTTCCAAATAATTACTGTGTATTAGCAAATCCCTCTCTCAATCGACATTCGGTCCAATGGCTGTTTGAACTCGTATTCCAACGATAAATATGTGTGTGTAGATAGACCACCACTGAATTATGACATGTACGGCTTTTATCCGCGACAGTCAGGAACGTCAGAACATAATTTTTAAAACCAATAGTAGTAGAGTGCATCATTTTGGTCTAGATTATGTTTCACTGGCAGGATGCTGTCACAGAGATAATATTCTTATCTCTTTAGCATGCATGCAGTGCCAGGGCCGCCCACATAATTACGGGAGGAGAGGAGGCAAACATGTAGTGGTCAGCTATTAAGTTTTACTTAAGCCAAAAAATGTTTAAAGGTGAAATTAATGCTTCTATGCGCGGGTGCCCATGTCCAGTGCATTTGCACTGGGATTTCTCTCCATGTATTTGCTACATGGTACTTTACTGAATATGAACCTCATGTTGTAGTTTTACCCCGGAACAGGGGCGTAGACGCCATATACCAAGAGTATGCAAGGAAATAGGAACTACGCATTATTTTTGACAATTTAGATTAGGCAGCATGGCTAGATCAGGTCATGTGTTTTTGTTTCTTTTTTGGTAGGGGCAAAATTTGAAAAGGGCCCAAAACTTTATTTAAAAAAAAAACACCAAACCAAACGTCTCTGTGTCACTTTATTCAAAGTTTGCTTAATGCCCAATAAAAGCGCACAAGAATACACCGAACGTCAAAATCTTTCCAGTGACAATCGACTGTACGATTGTGTGTGCATGTCTTTTTCCTCTTTAGCCAGGCGGGTATTTCCCGAAACCCTGGAACCCCTCCCCATCTGGCACTGGGCATGGGTAAATCGGTAAGCCCTGCATAGAGGTCCCCATAGGGGCCCCGATATCCTAGCTACGCCGTTGCCTGTGAACATGTAAAAGAGTTGAATAGCTGGAAGAAAACGTTTGACTGATTCGGTGCAATGGAGTAAATAGAACTATATTTGTTATAATTTTAAAACTTCACAATAGGACATCTCAGGTGGTCTAGTGGCTAGAGGGTCCGCCACGGATGCGGTAGGTCGTGGGTTCGAACTTCGACCGAGTCATACCAAATACTTAGAACAATGGCGTTCGGCATTAAGAAGTTAGAGTTGAGACTGATTGACCTGGTGTAAGGATAATGTGACTAGGTGGGACATCATGCTACATGTCTGAAATGAAGACTGAAAAATTGTTAAAGATATGTTAAAAATCCAACATACACACAAACACACAAACACACAAAACTTCAAAATATAATGACCAGATTCTCCTGAGATGGAGAGATAGTAAGTTTGCATTCTTGAAAGATGCACTTATGAGGCGGTGTGCTAATATATGACAGGCGGTGTACAAATATGATAAACGGAGTACAGATATAAGACAGGCGGTCTACATATATTAAACAGGCAGGGTATAAATATAAGACAGGCGGTGTACAAATATAAGACAGGCGATGTAGAAATAAAATACAGCCTGTGTACTGATATAAGAGCTTTCGCGTAAGTCTGCAAGCTTTATATTATTAACTATTCCATAGAATTATCATTCTGAACGACAAACGTTAAAAAAGAAGTGACAACAAGATAACAGATGATCAGTTTGCCCTAAAATGTCAGATATTTACTTATCCTGTTGAAAGTAGTTATTCGTTTTGGTTATTTGTTTTGATGTTTACTTATATAAATTACTAATGTCGATATCAGCTGTAAGCGGCAAATAAGGACAATTTGTCACACCAGAAGTATATCGCCGTTTTCGGAGTTGATATAACAAAACACTTGGTGGTTTTCGGCATTTTTTTCTTTTTAGATCTAATGGCCTAAAACTTATTTCGGTTTGGTTGCATCATACTGAATGAAAACCGGTTGAATGAAGAATCACGATTTCCTTTTTTTAATGAAGTTTTCGTAGTCATCAATGGAACCCGCATATGTATGGGATATTATTAGTATAGAGCAGTATCTTGAACAAAATAAAATAGGTAATTTATATCCTCAATTTGCCCGCTCGCTACGAAACTGAAGACATAAGAACCCATTATATCAATGGGTGGATATTCATCAGTACCAAGCTTGCGTTTTGCAAGAAAGTTAGCCTTTTGGGCCACCCACCCTCACAAATATTTGCAAATCAAATAGACGCATTGCTGAAGAACTCGCGCAGCATACACTGGAGGCACTGTAACCGGTGGATTTAACAATAGTAGATAATCAGTATTTGTTTGCGCCAGAGCTGACAAATTCCAAGTGACCAATAACGTGAATCTTGAACCAACTGGGACGTTACTTATCAAATAGTTCATGTGAAAAATATCCAATACGAGTGTGTAATTGGAAGTAGAGCAGATTTGAAGTAGTACAGCGGTACAGAAGTAACTGTTTTGTTTGCTAATGATCGTAAAAGCCGCATTTCCCGAACGACTGTAGTAAATTACCAAATTGTGCTACCATACGAACTTAAATATCAGCAACAAAACAATAATAAATGAAAGCATCATCACAACCACAACAATAATCCTCATCATCAGTATTTTTTTCGATTAAAAGGAAACATGGAATTTATCGTATTAACATGCGCTCTCTATGGCAATATTTACATTAGAAACATACAGTACAGACGTGTTTCAAATTGGTTCTCAGTCAGTTAGAGTGATGGAATCTTTGCAGCAATTAGTTTTACGTTGCTCATAATTCCATACAGCTCATAAGGATTTGTAAAATGTCTCTCGATGTGATTTACGCCCATTTATCGGACATAACAGATAGTTTGTTCATATCAGTGGTGTTACCTCTGAAATTTAACCGTTGCTCCCCGTTGTTTCAAATCTAAAACTAATTATTATTGTCCATAATGAGTTTTCTCAAAAAGCGTTAAAGTAAATTTGATTACGATTTCAGCGGTTGGTTGATCCTATTATAGATAGGAACCCTTGACAGAGGATTGATTTATTTTGGATGAGACTAGATTAATGTAAGCCTTTCACTGTCAGAACAGACTAGAGAATGGTACGAAAACACGTATTCAAAGCATTTTCTTGACAAAAAATCTCGAGCCGATTTATCGTGAAACCTGCCCTTAGACAAACGAGCAGTAATCAAAGCATGTTATGTCTGTGTGCCCCAAAGCATTGTTTTATTGGTATAAACAAAAACAAGTACATTCTGTGTTGTGTTGTGCTGGCATGTCTAAAGTGCGTTATGTATGTATGTCCAAACAAATAAAGAGTGTTATATCTGTGTGTCCCAAACACACGAAATTTATGTTGGTATGTCCAAAACTAATGCAGTGTTTTCTGAACTTTAACAAAGATATATGAAAGCTGTAGGAAACAGACAATGTAATGCTTTGATGAGAACTCGATCAGATATTATATATAATCATTATTCTACCGCTGCATGTAAATTTCCAGTTTATTTATGCAGTAATAAGTGTGCAATATCAACATATTGTCTTTCACTAACCAATCTGTCCGTTCTTTACGTCCCAGATCGATTAATATTTAAACCTGTCCGTCCGTACGTCCCGAATCGGTTAATATGTACACCTGAGTAAGTTTAGTAGGAACTGTTTAATTTAAGGTAATATCTTTATGGTCGATGATGCATCCTGGTCAACCACTGTGATCTCGTGTTTTTCCTTGAGTGTTGGTGGCCCCGAGTGGCCGAGTGGTCTAAATCATTACGGATTATTACCACATCACCTCTGTCTGCATGGGTTCGAGTTTCGGACTCGGCCAATATTGGTATGCGAGAAAGCTTGCCAGTAGCTTCCCTTGGGTCGGTGGTTCTTCCCGGGTCTTCCCTGGTTCTTCCTCCACTAGGTATGCTGTCCGCCATATATAGCTTATCGTGTGCTGCAGAGTAGCTATAAATCCAATAGAACAATAACAACGAAATCCTGGAATGTTGGTTTCAGGTCAGCATCTTATTGAAACTTAGATGTGGTTATTGAGCCGAGTATCGACTTTCAGCTTTAAAATTATGGCAATCATTCCTTCACATCAGATGTTGGATACATATTTTACAAACATATTATTGTAGCTTCCATCTTTTCCTACAATACGTTCCTATTTGCTTATTGTTCAAGCTTTGTCTGCTGTTATTTCTTCTTCTCCTTTCGTCTACTATACTAGAGGAATGTTTTAATTCTCTGACGGGACTCTAATTTCAGAATTGCCTCAGGAAATTAGAATCTCTGCATGGGATAATATATATATATATATATATATATATATATATATATATATATATATATATATATATATTAACGGACAGATAGACAGATAATTTGAAGACAACGTAGTATCTACGGTGAAAGAAAACATGCTATAGCTTTCTTATACACACTCTAATAGCGGTACTGAATTTTTTTACACGACATCGATTTTCCTCGAGTATCTAATGCTTTCTTTGCTTGACGGTGTACCTTTGTAACTGAAGTCTCTGAGTGTGGTTAAAAACTTTTGCTCGAAGAAATAACACCATTATGGTTCTAGAAAGTTCAAATCAAATGCCAATTAAACGAATTGCCGTGATATTAGTAAATATCCATTTACTTTTAAGCATCTACGGTGTATCGTTTAATAAATACGTTGTATCATTTTCTCATTTGAATAAAATTAATGATAGTTGAAATCTTGATTAGTCGAGGGCCTTAAATCACTCACCCACATGGGCCCCAGGCAGATAGATTAATAGATACCTTGATTATAGCAGTCGACATATATTAATATTTATAGATGGTCGTTGCAGACTATATATATATATATATATATATATATATATATATATATATATATATATATATATATATATATATATATATATATATATATATTCTTCAGTTATACGTTTTAAGCATAAGTTACTAACGGATTTTATGTTCAATATATTTTGTAAAAACACGCGTGAGATTTCTGTCTTTCAAACTGTTTCATAAACCCAGATTACTGTACCCGCAAGTCTTTGGTATGACTCGACCGCGGATCGAACCCACGACCTCTCCCATCCGAGGCGGTCGTTCTAACCACTTAGGTCTGACTGGAATCAATGATTACCATTCGGCTATAATGTTGTCACGGCTTTGCTTAACCTAGTCGTACCAGTTTCCAAAGTTAACCTACGCTTTTTGTTTATTTCATCACAGAGCTTTCTTTAGTGCTATTAAGTTCGCCTAATAACAGTGACGTTGCTGTTATTTTTTAAAAGATGACCATGACACCACTAACTGGTTTCATTTGTGAATAGGTGAGTGGCTAACCTGATTAATATGCCCTCTGAACTTCCTGTGGCACACTAGACGGAATACGCTGTTAGGGTTTGCTTGCAGAGCTGATGACGTGCTGAAGTTCCGGGAGTTTTACACTACTGGCGCTTTTGAACTGCCTTTGAAGTTCCCTCTCAAGTCACGATTCAATTTGCAGCTCCGGAATGGGTGCGACCACCAGATCTTCGCAAGACTCAGGGTCAATGTTGAAGTATTTCAAAGATGGCTTGAGGTAGTCTTTGAAATGTTTTTCTTGAGGTCCCTGAGATCACTACCCACCCACACTTCAGTTCGTCTATGACGATTTTCTTTGTGTGTTGTTTGTGCCTCAGGCTGAGGAACGTGCCATCACTCCGGTATCTGATATCAATCCCAAAGGAGTCGTCACATAAAGGTATTTGCAAGCATGACAGAGACCATCATATTGAAGAGGATTGGGACCAACACGCATCCTTCCCTGACTTTTTTGCAGATTTAGAACGGTTGAAATGATTTACGGTGGCCAGCAACGTGAGTGATCATGTAATCATGGAACTACCGTACCACTGTGATGAATGTCTCTGGGAAACTTAATTTTGCCACATACTACTGATTGTATCAAAGGCTTTTGTGTCATATGCGAGCGTCTGGCCTCGTAGACGTTGCTGTTTAACATCTGCTCCAGGTGTTTGTCATTTGACAGCTGGTCACTTGCTTTCTCAGCCAGTACTGGAAGATCAGCAAAAGATATGTTGATTTCTCCTTTAGGCAGTCAATCGATTGCCTCCTCACTGACAGATTACTGTTCATTAAGCATGGTGATGAAGTGCTTAGTCCACCGTTGTAGCAAAATTTCTTTGTCGTTAAGCGGTATGGTGCCGTAGCACTCATTACTGGAGATGTTCATAATGAATGTGGCGCATAGATTGCTTTCAAAGCAGCATGGTGGGACTGAAGGTTTTGTGATTCCAGTTTTATCGACATTTTCTAAGACCGTATCATTAATTTCTTGTTGACGTCACAGTTCTTCAGCATAATCTGTTTCACATACTCCTGTTTCAGTTTGGATGACATTGGGCTTTCGGAGCGCTTTTCCGTCCGGTGGTCATCTGTTGAGGTAAATCCGGGTATTGAGCTTGTAGCTTGGAGCTTATAAGCCTCTTGTTCAGTCCGTCGTCACTCAGACATATTGCCTGTCTCTTTATATGACGATGAAGTGTATGATGAAAAGCAAGTGCTCATCCAAGACGTCTTGTTGTGATTATGGTGTTGACGATTAGGAGGTTGTCTTCAGCGCATTTCGTCAATAACAGCATTCCGTTGCCAAGGTCATTTCTGCAGATAACTCCTTGCCACGTCTGGTGATCAGCACGAACTCTACCACTGAAGTCCCCAAGGTACTTCTGCTATACGAAACTGCCTATATTAATAAATGTTGTCCTTGCTCATGTCGGGGCTGGTGGTGAGTACATAGGCGCTGGTGATTGTTGAATGCCTTCATCCAGAAGGTGCATCTGCCATTCACGCCCTTGCTGACTAGCTGGGATTTGATGGTAAACCCAACAGAAGTTTCACGTGGCTCTTCTTTTCTTCGGCTTCTTCAGTAAAAGGTGCAACCGGTTCCGACTTCAGTGAGATGTCCTTCCTTCTTTTGGCGAGTTTCACCCAATGCCATTGTCTTGATGTCAACTCTGGCCCGCGCTCTCCCAAGAAAAGATGTTCGTCTGTTTAATCTGTCAGCTGATGTACTGTCCATCAGTGTGCGCACATTGCTGGAACTGATTGTGAATGGCGTCATCTTTATTTTATTGCTAGATTGTCAATTTTCGACTGCTAAGGTCGGGTATAAGGTGAAGCAGGCAATGTCTGATGCACATTTTGTATATTGCTCTTCCTGCTACGGAGGCGAGCAGCGTAGTCATCAATAGGAATATTCTGATTTCCAGGAGCAGCCGAGTTCCACTTCTGCTGCCATACTCTGTAAAAGAAACCCCAAACCATCAAAAAGCAACAAAAACAAAACGAAACTATAAGAAACGACTGTATGCCCTGAGCCGACAATACGAGTCATATGGTGAATAACAATCCTTTCAAGTGCACTGGATCCAGCAAGGGGTCACGTGTGTCAGGGATTGATTTAAATAAATGCAATAAACTGACAACGAACAGAATGAAACTAGTATCTAGCTAACCTGAGCTCTTTCAACTCTTTTATGGGTCTTTTTCAAAGGAAAATACAAAACATAGACAAGACAAACAAATAAAACAGACAAATGGTTGTTTGCGAAACTTTACATTGCTGTTTGTACAGGAATTCAAACTTTTAACTTTATTATGTTTTAACTAGTCTATTTCAACTTGTTGCAGATACTGGAAAATATTTGTAGATACAGCCATGTAAAGTTTCGCAAACATAACCGTTTTTCTGTTTTCAGAAGACTGCGAGCTGCCTTTCAGCAAAAAGAGGACCTTTCCTTATGGATGTGGTCTTCCATCGGATATTGTAATGATCTGAAACATGATCTGGGTATTTTCTCAGGATCTTGTTTTTCTTTACATTTTCCATTTTCACTTTGACTAAGGATGCAGAACCAGATTTAAGATGAATGCAATTTCTGCTTTGACCATCCAGTTTGGGAGATTGAGAGATACATGAGCCAAACAGAGGGTTGATATCTGGGAAATTGGTAACATCAAAAGTGTTCTCTGGGTGAGCTCTATGTTCTTATGACAGATTTAACTTGAAGCTGCTGTCAATTTGCATTGAACATTTTGACAGTGTCATCTTCAGCTGTCGGCAGCAATAATTTATCCTTATCATCATTAGGGTCCTACAGAAAAGAAATCATGTGAAGTACTTTACAAAACAATGCAGGTCGTAAATGGGTTTAAAAGTAATAAACATGTACAATACAGAAGACAAAATAGTAAATCAAGAGTCTTTTGGTACAGTCTTGACAATTAAAAGCAAACAATGATACAACTATGTTTTCAAATAATACATGGGCAGCCTCACTTTATAAGCATCACCTGCCGAAAGGCTGGAAAAGGATCAACCGAAGTGAATAGAGATTCCTATTACAAGCTGGTCATTCTGTGTCTAAGATTACTACTACAAAACTTCTTTGTATTTGGTTTACAGCCTCTGGTGACATCTAGGAATCCAAATAGCGTTGGTAATCGGGAGTAGCCTGTGTCATCAGATATCACATACATGCAGAAAAGTCATTATTTGGAGTTATGAGCTTCCAGTGAACGCGGGTTAAACACGAGTTAATTATCTTCTCACATTGTGTAGACACACGATTGGACATCAGAAACAATTCATCATTATTTATTTTTTACTTAGTGTTTATTAGTATATCATAAAAATATGTAACTTTTGAGGATGAAATTTACTTGATATGCCTAAAAATGCAAAATGTAAAAGTGTAGTCACAGAGAGAGAGAGAGAGAGAGAGAGAGAGAGAGAGGATGGAGCAAGATGGAAAGTAAGAAGTCATGCACACTAGAACACAGACAGGCAAGCTGATTTAAACACTGAAGTATATTCACAAAGCAATTGTTTCTATGTATGTGTGTGTTCGTGTATGTATGATTGTGTTTGCGTGTGTGCTTGTAGGTATGTATAATACTTATATGATTGCACTAAATATTTACTATTATCTGCATTATCATCATACTAATTAGGTTTTTCTGCCTCCTTGTTTTCTTCATTTGTACAACGTTACCTGTACCAAAACCAGCTGTTAATCGAAATGTAACTGTAATACCCATCGATTGGAAACTAAATCGGGACTTATCTAATCCAATCACCAGAAACATGTTCCTTTACTGTAACAGCATTTACCAAATTGTGAACTCATGCTTTCGGCTCAATGTAAACTTGCATAAAAAAATTGGCAAAATATATTAAGCGCAAATGCTTGGAAAACACAAATTCTACGGTAGATACCAACTACTCGTGTAATTATAGATAATGAAAACGTCAGCTTTGCCAGAGTCTTGTCATAGGTCATCGTTTCTGAATATAATGCTGACAATCAAATGTGAGACTATAATACTACTTCTACTACTTGAAATGCAAACACAGGAATCAATTTACATAACTAGGAGAAACAATTTCTTGGTACATCCCTTGTGGAATGGCTTGACAATTTAAATATCTTTCTCTGAAACTGTAATGAGAAGGTTGTCTGCATGCTTATCAGTCCTTCAGATGTAATTGGTATTTTGCACGGTCTACACAACCCATCGTACATAAGATTTCATTGCCCCGCATAATTCTGTTCACTGTCGAATCTTTTCCACCAAAAATATTTTAATCACACTACAAAATTCGAAGCGTTAAACAAGATAATTAATAAACTACTTATGGTTAAAGCGAACGTACCACCAACGCTTGATTTCTTTCTTTGATTATTTGTTCGTTGTTTTAGATGAAGGCTGCAAATAGGTTTAATGTTTGAATACTTGACCTGTATTACGTCATCAAACTCCTAATTTGGCATGGTGGCTGTTTCAGCATTGAGTGCCTTTTAGGCATAGCAACAAGAGATACTTTTAGAGAGTCAAGTTGGTTTTCGGAAGTATGTTTCAATATTAGATCTAAAGTTTCGAAACAAAATTCTCTTACCAAGCGAATTAATAAATTAAAGTGGACAAGAAGTCTGGATCAATGGCTTCTTTCCACCCTTACGTTGAGACATTCTAATTTATTAAGTTTGTACTCCAGCAATATTCGAATCCAACCCTACCTCGTCTCTCTCTCTCTCCCTCTCTCTCTCTCTCTCTCTCTCTCTCTCTCTCTCTCTCTCTCTTCACCCCCCACCCCACATATATACATACATATACACACACTCAACAACACAATGTGGAAAGACACTAATCCTAACGTGCACTTTAATTGAGATTGATAACAGTATCTATCTGAAAGGGGTCTAATGACCTGGTCTGGTCCACAATAAATAGCATTCACTCGATTACGCCCCTGTGCCTTGGCTGATACCAATATTTCTCTCATGTTCAAAATTATGTTATTTATATTTAGAAAAAGCTCATCTTTATTCCCCCGTTAAAACAAACAACGATATGACAATACGTTGGACTGAAATAGGAAAGTTCATCATATATATGTATTGGAGAAACACAATTGGCATCATTTTGTCTTCCGACAAGGTTTTACCCATGATGCTTTGCAAACTATTGAAAGGGTCCCAAGGAACACTACATAATCCGCTGTTTTTATTTATACGTCATGTTTCAAGGGATTTGTAGAAAGTAACGGAAAATATTGACATTTTTAACTTTGGACAGTAACTCTAATACTGTTTCGTCTTTATTTCGCTAAAAAGCATTGCCGAACGACAACTCAAAGCGAAGGTGATATGCGGATTGTTAAGACCGTGGTCAAAACCTAAGTAACAAAAAGAAACAAAACGAACAAGTTTTTTTTAATTTTATAAACGTAACAAATAATTTAATTATAAACGTTATTAATAAGAATGTGAAAGGAATATTCAGTATTATGAAGTGAATCCTAAATAATCCTGAAAAGGTTCTGCAAAGTCCAAAAGAATGAGAAGTTCCGTATAAATTTCAGAACCGGAAATGTACTGGTCCTGACTTGTCAAAATGGCATTGTTCAGAACACCTTTGAATAACGGACAATAGTTCCAGAATAATAGCATAGTTCAATGAGGACCTTCCAATTCCAATGAATGATTCAAATAAATAGTATTCCTCTCAAACACTAAGTACAAAATAAAACACGCCTGCAGACTTGATGTTGCAGGAACATGTGAAATAAGAATGACTCCAAAGTAGGAATGACTCTTATTGTTAGTTTCTCTCCTTATGTACAGCTTCAAGAGTTTATTACGACTATATGTCGCAATATACTCACTGTGACAGATGTTACTATTCGATATAATATTTCAAAATACCTATTCATGTGATCTAACTCATCCAGTAAGACTTAACTTAATTTTTCTAAGATACCACTGATCTGTCCAATGGGAAAAAGCCGAATCTCTTCAACATATATAATAATAATTGTATTATTTGTAACTGTAAACACACACGTAAATATATATATTTATAAACCATATACAATTTTACGTTTTATCACATAGTCGGTACACTTTGCCTATAGTGAGTACAGTTTCATATTTTGATATTATAACATGTGAACATATCACTTTATATGATTCTGATTAGTCCAAATAAGCCCATGAAATTAGTGTGCAGTATTCTCTGTACTGACTGGCTGCAATCTTGGGAAAACTTTGTTAACTCCGCCTTCTGGAAATATTTGTTTTCGTTGAACATTTTAGTGACCATTTTTCGATTTAAGCCACAAAGGGAATGGGTGGGTGGGTGGTCTCGTCTGTCTGAATATGGCCCATTTACCACCACAGGGGCTTGTTAGTCATGTATAACATATCATAACATGGAAAATGGCTAAAACCCCAAGACAGAACAAAAGCAAATAAAACTAAGGGTATTGCAAAGTTGATAGCGGGTGGATGGGATGGGGGTGGAGGGGGGATAAACCTGTACCATGGAATCCACCCATAATACAAGCGTGGTTTAAATGTTAACTTACAAAAGTAAATAAACAAACTTCTGTTTACAGAAGAATGTGGCTATAAACTGGTCTCCTAACTAAGAAACCTTTATCCAAGCACTGCATATTTTTGCGGTCAGTATGTGATGCAATTCGGACTCGAAATGAAATTTGTTTACATATTCTGCAATCTGCTGTTCCAAGTCAAGTACTGCAAATATCCGGTCACAAGAACATTATAGGAAATACGAGAATTTATGCATCCAGTAAACTTTCTTTCACATGAATATTGGAGTAATATAATGTTTGGTGGTGAAAGTGACAGGTTACGTAAACATTGATTATCTATTGAACTATAACGGGTACTGCATAATAAAATTCGACATTACGTGCATTGCACAATCTGTGTTGAAAAATGATTTTATCTGTGTAAATTTGTTCTCTTTATTCGGAAGGGTGCTTGTTCTTTGACTTATAGTCTGTAAGAAAAGTACAATCTACTTCAATGTGCTATGAAATACATCTAGCTAGTCAATACCTTTGAGCGTAAAATAAAAACAAACATTTGCTTTCTACGAGTGAATAAGGGATGTATTTAATCTTGTGGGTGATAAATTTAAGTAGTTTCGCTCATGGCTTCGCCACTCGTAAAAATGCTGTTTTTACCCACGTGATGAAATATATCCATAGTACGTAAATCTGGCCCCTGTAGCGATAAAAGGTGCAAAAGCTGTCAAGATACGATATAGAACAGCACATTGGTTAGCACAGCAACTGGCGAAAAGCTGAACATACCCTTTTCAAACAGAACTTGCAAAATGGAGAAAGTAATTTACCTCAGCACATGTTAGAACCGTAGCCTTCAGTATGTCGGAGAAACTGAAAAGTTACACAAAAAGATCTTTCTTTACAAATCTGATATGATGACAAAGAAGCTGTACAGAGGTCCGGTTGCACAATACATCTCTTCCCCTCGTCAGTCTTTTACTGATTTTACACCTATTGCAATTTGTTCACAATCCAAACTGGAGTTTCGCAACCAGGAAATAAAAGGAATGCTTTATGATATGCCGCCTTAGAACATTGAAACCAAGCGGTTTAAAACAAGAAGACTAGAAAAAGATAGCCACGCACAAATAAAATCTTTTTCATTTATATAATTCCTTCAATTTGCGTATTAGTCACTCAATAACCCATAATTACAACCGAAACAGTGAAATACGGCTCATCAATTTCTAGGTCAATATAAAAGATAGTTCAGCATCATCATCCAGTTAAAGCAAACCATTTGAACAATTAAAGAAAATTAAAGCTTTTATTCTTATAGAAATGGTCATGTGAAACTTTGTGACCTCAACGCATTTTGTGCTTTTTGTTTGTCTTGCCTCTGTTTTGTATTTCCGTTTGAAAAGTACTCATTTAGAGTCTAAAGCGATTAGGCTAGTTAGAAACTACTCTTGCACCGTTCTTTTTTTAGTTTGTTGCATTTACCTTAATCAATCCCTGCCTGCTATACGCGATGACTTGCTGAATCCAGTGTTATTGAAAGGACTGTTATTCACCATACGATCTGCTTCATTTTTTTGTGTTGAATGCTCTACATGTGAAAGTATTGACATTATTCTTCAAGAGGCTCATTGTTGTATTGCTCTCCAGTAAAAATAATGTACACTTGGGACGAAATGAAATAACTTTTGTTCTACCAGAGTAAGATTTATTCGTGTTCAAGGACTCTACTATTTTGATTAGATAATTGGGAACGAACGGTATCTATTTGGGATGGGCCTCCAAATTGATTTGGTATTATTTACGTTCTCTTTAAATCTTTATTTGTATTTTTCACCAATCTGTCCCCTTACAATGATCTACATGTTCCTTACACTTTGAACCAATACCAAGAATGACTTTAGCAGGCAACCGAATATGTTCCATTCAGATTTCTTTTTAAACAAATTGCATTGCATGTATTGTTTCCGCTCTAAACTGTAGCATTATCTCTGGTCGCTTAGCCGTTCGGACGATACAGAAGCTATCATAAAATGGTATGTAAACTTCTAAAGTTTTGCTTATTGCCATTTGTATCTCCATTACATTAAATAAGCTGAATCTGAAGTAGGCGAGTCTCTACTTTGGTATTAAACAAATATCGTATCGCAGACTAGAACTAAAGAAACGTTCGCCGTACTAATTGTTTGGCTGAACACTCCTGAGAGGACGTTACCGTATTACACCAGACTCGTCTATTTTGCTGGTAGCACTGGTCTAAATTAGACTCGTCTATACTGATAATACCACTGGCTTCAATCAGACTCGTCTATAGCTGGTAGCACTGGCCTGTATTTGACTAGTCTATATTGCTGGTAACACTGGCCTCCATCAGACTAGTCTATGCTGCTGGTAGCACTGGTCCAAATAAAAACATCTCTTCAACGTTCCTTATAAAATGGGATGAAAAGGCTCTATGACAAAATACAAATTTAGAACAGATCGCCGGCTCGTAATTATAGATTCACCAGTATCGTCTTTCAACAAGAGGAGAACCAATTAAGAGATCATGCAGATAACCCTCACTGATGTTGGGATCATCTTTCTTTACGTTAAGCAAACCATTTGAATAATTAACCCTATAGATCATTTACTGCTGACTGCTGGCGATTAAAGGTCGAGATAACTTTATGAAAATGTTTGCAAACATAATAGTCACGAAACAGAGTTGTCATTACGTTAGTAACAGACACCGTACTAAAGCAAGAAGCTTTTGCTATGGACTACACTTAGGAACATAAATTTTAAACGATGTCCGTAGGGCTTAATAGGCAAATCAGGAAAATTATTTGTTACCAGCCACTAGTCGAATCATCTGAATGTGATGAACAAAACGACTATCCATTACACCATTACGCAATGCAATAAATTTAGTATTTATGGTTCCATGGAATTTCTATTTATGTTTGCAAGAGAGCAAGCCATGGCAAAACACGTTATGTCAATATATTGTCAATGCATCGTTTCGTGTAATTGAATATTTATACAATTTCAGAACATTACAATTAAGGAACATTTTTAGTCAAAATGCACTCAGACACTTTATTTATTCTCGTTTCATCCATGCATAGTTTTCAAGAATGTATGTCGTGTATTTCTCAGGCGAGAAATCACGATTGCGAATAACATATTATCAAGCGTAATGATGGATTGTTAGTCACTGCCAATAACAATATCGATTCATCTTAAAGTTCAAGATATTGCGCGACGTCCAAGGATGAACGTGAAGTTCACCACTACCATCACAACCACCATGGACAGTACCAAGATACTATTACTACTACCACTCTGCTGCTGCTACTACTACTACTTCTGCTAATACTGCTTCGGTGGCCTAGTGGTTAGAGCGTCCGACTCAAATGCGGGAGGTCACTGGTTCGAACCCCAGCCGAGTCATAACAAAGACTTGTAAAAATTGGCAGCAAAAGCAGCCTTCCTAGGCGCTCAGCATTAAATAGTCAGTGTTAGGACTGGTCGGCTTGGTGTCAGGATAATGTGACTGGGTGGGACATCATGCTACATGTCTGCGGCATGAGCCTCAGAGCTAGACATCCCTGTAAACTGCCACATTGCAGACATCGTAGCGATATGACCGAAATATTGTTAAAGCTACGTTTTAAAAAAATCACCACCACTCCACACACACATATACACACACATTACTACTACTACTGCTAATGATGATGATGATGATAATAATAATAATAATAATAATAATGTATCAGTTGGTCTTCAAATTCGCCTGAGTCTCACGGAATGATGATAAAGATGAATTGATGCTCTACAATACGCAAGCAAGTGTTCACAATCAAATCATTTCCTTATTGCACAAAATATACTGAAGTAAGGATAAGAAAGCCAATCGCCTGATCAGTAAGTGCAGTAAGCTAGTTCAATTAGCTGTAATTATCAGATATTCAAGAAATTTTCACTGCGCCCAAAACAAGGCGGAGAAAGTGGCTACAGACACATCAAAGCGAAAATCTGGTAGAATTTCAATAACAAGACCACCAATGGATACGGCACCGGAGGTCAGACATAGTACATATATCAGTACCAGTAGACACACAAATCGTACGCAAGAAAAGAAAAAAAGAAAGTACAGTGATAATTTCATAAAACATAGAAAGGTCTGGAAAACTCAGAGATCTTACAAGCTGTGTTTGGAACACTAGGAGTAATACTCAGCGAGCCAAGGGACAACATTAAGATGCTAGTAATGGCACTAAAGCCAGCTCTACTATAGACAAGGGCACTGCTCAACAGTGGAAAAATGCAGCGAAAGGCCCATGTAATCCTAAGTGGTTCTATTTCCTGTGAAACCATCGGCTATTAATATCGTCAAACGGTCATGGAAAATAAATACTTCTCCTAATAATGATATCATCATCTGCAGCAACCCAACATCAACACAAAAATGACAAAAGTGGAGAATGGAAGTAGTTGTTCTGATAATGCCGAAGACATGATTTTAATCCGGAACGTGCTGGTGGCGATTTATTTAACACGGGTCTTGAGCTATAGGAGCGTTATGATCCTTGCAGGAAACATTTTCCTGTACTTATATATTTTAGAAATTGTCTCTTTGAGATGAATTTTGGTCATCCGTGGTACAAATTTATCGTTTCTACCAATACTGAAACTTCGTGAGATGAATGCTGATTATTCGTGGTACAAATGTATCGTTTCTACGAATGCTGAAACTCTTTCAGATGATTTCTGGTCATTCGTGGTACAAATTTATCTTTTCTACCACCTTGTGAATATAGCATTTCCTTCTGTTATCATTTTAAAATAATCATCTTTGCATATAGTGGTATTGAGTACATGTTAGACTGTATTTTAGACAAAGTTTTAACTTGGGATCGATATATCTTAGATGAGGCTCTTTTAAGTGTATCCTTTCACTGTCAAGATTATCGACAGGTGACGCACTGACATTCTGGCATTGACCATCGTCCTAACCGGTAAAACATGCGCATCAGAACAACTTTAAATCGGGCCATATGTGATCTCAGTCATTATGAAGAATTTACATCAAAGAAGGTATTGAATCCCCTATAATGTTAATGAAGTGTAGACAAGGGTACTGTATTAAGAGACATGCAATTAACTGAGACTTAATGGCATGCATGGTGCCGGTGTGATAATCGGGCGAAAATAAGTGTAATGTTTTCCAAACTCATTGTGTTAAAGGAGAAATCAATTTTCAAAGCAACGTAAATTAACGTATAGACCATTCTCAATGAGATCCTCAAGAATATTAATGTATCACGAAAACGAGGCTAAGCTAAGCAGATCGAGAAAAAATATGGCGTCCTACTGTACATCGAGTAACTATCTGAGCTGTTTGCCAGATATTTCTTTTGCATTCGTTGAGAATTTCATCATGGGTGTCGTCAACAGAAAAGAAAACCCATGAGTTAATTGCAATAATAAGTTGTGTGTGTGTGTGTGTGTGTATATATATATATATATATATATATATATATATATATATATATATATATATATATTTGCTTCCTTTGTTGGTGGATTCTCTGATATTAACTTACTTAAATTATAGAATTTCAATGGCCCGTGATTTAAGTACTCATTTTTCCTTACGTTTACACACATCAATATGTTTTATCAACAGTTTCATTAATTCTTATCCAGTGACTTTCTCTCTTTGTCTGTCTATCTGTCTGTCTCTCTCTGTCTCTCGTAATTTCATTAAACTTATCTATCTCTCTTCTCCATCGTAGTCATTTTCATTCTATTGTTTCTATTTGTTTTCTCAACGAGATAATACAGTTAACTTTTTCTGTAATTACTATTCGTACATCACTTCATAATCGCTGATATAAATGCGGTGCGTGGAGATACATAGAGATTTCGATGACCCATTTTTGTAGAATGAGACTAGGGGTAACATTTTTAGAAACCTACCATTATAAAACACACATACATACATTCTTTTGCTTCATCGACAGAACCTATTTTGCGTATGGATTTCTCTTTATAGCATCATTTAGTTGCAAGAAAATAAAAACACACCAATAATCATCCAGTTCTTACCTTATAATTCGGCCCCTCAACACGACATATTGCAACAATCCATCTTTTACGAAGCTCCATCTTCTTCACTGATGGAATATGGTGGAAGCTTAAAGCTATGTGATTTATAGCGTTGCCATTGCACAATGGAACAGAACAATATTAGTCACGATTTTTGCCCTTGCCAGTATCAGTTGTAGTAGCCATGGTTGCCAGGTAAAATTAAGCTGGTGCCTAGCTTAGCCTCGTTTTGGATTCTTTGACCCAGGGTCAAATGAATACATGAATACATTCTGAGAATGGTCTATAGGATAATATTACTAAAATTCTCTTTATTATTACTTGTACATTACTTCCGTTACTGCATTAAATATTAGTAGTTTTGTCTGCCCAAAACACGAATTAAAAGGCGACAGACCTAGTTAAATTGAATATGTAGGTCACTGTCACCAGTACTTAATCACTTCGGACTAGGCATCGTTTATCTGCGTGCGTGCATGTGTGTGAGGTCGCCCTCATTCCACACCACCATTACAAGAAAGGCAGCCGTGATCTAATTCAATTACAACGTTTGCATTTTACATCCATTTCTCGTGGACATTTATACCTAGGGTGGTGTACTTTTGTGATTTTGCTGAAGCAGTTTTGTTTCCCAAAACACGTGTTTTTGTCTATAAGCATGTATCACTGCAACAGCTATTATAAGAGCTTGCAATGAGAGAGATGTTATCACTACTGATGTATTATCACTAATGAGGGATTTTCACTAATGAGGTGTTATCGCTAATGAGGGATTATCGCTAATGAGGAATTATCACGAATTTTCAGAGAACAGTTAAGTAAAGGCTACGTTTTCGAACCTGTTTTATCCACTAGCGAGAAGACTTTAGCTCCTGCTAAAACAGTATTTTTCAATATGCGCCTTGTTTATTTCACTTTTTTCCTCGACCAATTCGGAACATATTTCAAAGAATCTGGTAAAAGAGACTTTTATCAAAACACACACATCTAAAAAAAAAAATAATACAATCATGTGAAATATATTTTAAAGTGAATTCATTGCTAATGAAACTAATGAAGCGAGTGATGAAAAATCCTGGATAAAAACCGGTCGTTATGAATGAAAAGGTAGTCTACTTTTGACCCGACGGGGCCCAAACGCAAAGGTTGGTGCATGCGTATTTGCTTGAAGAATGGTAGGGGTGGGGTGTGAATCTAAAAACATATCGATTAGGGGTGCACAACCTTTATCGGCCAAAGGCCAGATTGCATTATCTAAGACCACTCGAGGGTCGTAAACACTAATTTCTTTAATATAACTTCTGTTCAAGGGCCAGATTTCTGTTTTAATTTGCCCTGATGGCCGGACAGAACACGTTCGATGGTCCGGCCAGCGGGCCGGGGAGGGGGGGGGGGGGGGTTGTGCACCCCTGATATAGATGAACAAGACTGACAAAGAATCTGTAGATGGTAACATCTTCTGTGCCTACGTTTCATATTCTATGGAAATGTCTTCTTTTTAAAAAAAAACAGCTTTGCTTGCTGTTTGATCCAAAATGTGTTTGCCTCAAAATAAGCTTATTTCAGTAGAACCGGTTTTGTGCCATTTCGAAATTCATTTATGAACAGGTTAATACCCTGAGTTGTTTTGAATACGATATAAAGAATCTCCATACATTTTTATCAGGATGGTAGGCGCAATAATATAATATGTTAAATGAAAAGACTTTGTGATGAAGATTTATGCCAGCGCCTCAAGCGTGGATTTTTAGATGGTAATTTAACGCTAACAAACATTTAAAACACAGTTAAAGCTATTGATTGCTTTGTCTAAAAATGCAGACTATGGGAAACTGAAAAACTGTACAGTATTAAGGTGGGTTTGATCTTTAGGCTAAAATTATTTCATATCTCTATTGGTGCCAAACCAGACAACACGTGCGTTTTGCCAAAATGAAGAACATGAGAGCAAATTCAATTAATAGCTACCTTTTATATCAGTGCGTGAATAGACGCTGACACCAGATGGTGTATCTATAACTGTTGGATTTTTCGGAGAAAAAAAATGAATGCTTGCTAAGCATGCTCATTGCTCAAGTCCCCAGAACAATATAAACACAAGCATTGCCATTGGCAAGCATCGCAACAGAACATAATCAGCTCGTGTTTGCACTGAGTTCTGAGTGTTGCGTATCAAACAGTCTGTGCCTTTCCTCCCCTACCATACAAAACGAGATGTTTTCAGTGTAAACGTACTTTTCTGTATAACCCGAGTTTTAAGCAGTAGGGACGTATCATCCTGAGAACGATAGAAATTATATGTATTACGAACGGTACGTGTTTGACTATCTGCCGTTAGCGTCTAAAACTACTTCACCCCCCCCCCCCCGCCAAAACGTACATTACAGATTGTGATGTATTTGATGATTTGACCATGGTTTATCAAGGACTGTTGTATGGTTCTGATGTATTTGATAATTAGACCACGGTTTATCAAGGGCTATTGTATGGTTCTGGTGAGCAGTTTATTTTAATATTTCAATTTTAATGTGAATGTCTGCGCAATATGGCATTCGCATTTATATACAGAGGCTGAATTCTAATAATAGACTTCTAAATACATACATTATATATATATATATATATATATATATATATATATATATATATATATATATATATATATATATATATATATATACACATACATACATATAAAGAGAGATAGATAGATAGATAGATAGATAGATGGACAGAGAGATAGATAGATAGATAAATAGATATATAGATATGAAAATAACCTAAATCGCCATTTGATTCAATCGAATGGCCTTCGAATTTCGTTGTTTTTAAATAAATATATTTAATGAGAAGTTTCAATTGATCAATGAATGGTTGTTTCAGAATTGAATCTACACTTGTTTCTTCTGCAAAGTGTTTCTTTATTTCATTGTTATCACAAAATTGCAAAATAAAATCGCAAACACTTTGGATGATCAATTACAATATGTGTGTTTTAGGATTTTTTAATGTAGCTGTAAACATACATTTTTAAAGTCATATCGCTACGATGTCTGCAGTATGGTAGTTTATAGTGATGTCTAGCACTGAGGCATCATGCTGCAGACATGTAGCACGATGTCCCACCCAGCCACATTATCCTGACACTCGCCGACCAGCCCTAAAGCTAACTTCTTGTTATTGAGCTTCAATCGAGGCAGCTGCTAGTACCATTTTTATAAGACTTTGCTATTACTCGGCCGGGGTTCGATGCTTCGACCTCCCGCATCCGAGGCAGACCCTCTAAATACTTAGGCCATTAAAATGCAAGGATGTAATATTTTTCCGATAACTCCAATGAAAGCCATTTCCTTTAATATGTTTATATTGGCACCACGTTTCATGCTATGAAGAGACTGTCCAAATTGCCTGGGTACAGATACGCGATGGAAGCCCTGCATTAAAAACTAAGTTCTGACAACGTTGTCAGGGGAAATATGAAACGGGAATATAACTCTAAGGTACCGATTCGAACACAATAAAGAATGTCTTCCATATATCGACAGAACAATCATCGGTTTACAAGGAACTAATCTAGTAAAAGGGCACATAATTAGGGTTGTGTACAGAACTTCTCTAGTCCTGCAAACTTTTGCAGAGTTTGCAGTTTCTTTTATTGCTCATGCCCATTATATATTAACTCTTGTGCCATTTTAATGTCTTCTCAAAACATGACAGGGATAGTTCAACAGTAACATTCTTTTATGTATGCGAGTAATTTCTAGTGGTCATGTACATCAATAACGTTGTTATTACTGGCATCAACAGTGTCATCGTAGTCATCATCATCATCACCATGTTCATCATCACCATAACCTTTATCATACCAATTTTTTATTTTTACCATGATCTTCTGCTTCTTCAAATGTATGGTACACAAAATAGTAAATAGCAACACAGCTATAATGATCATACATAAAAATTATGAAGTCATGCCACATAATTATCTAAAACTTGTTATACATGCCAACCCAGTAAATTAAATTGTTTCTGTATTAACAGTTAATTTACAAGATTTTGAGTGCTACTAATAGATGGGTTAATACCTTTTTATGAAATAAGTCATGGGTTGCAATGAAAACTGGTAGGATTGGAATTAAAAAATTCACCAAATACACATTACCTTTTATAGGTAGCCAATGAATCATGCCATAATAACTACAATATAGGCTTTTAATGCTTTTGTCCAAAATAATATTTACTTAATCTAGATACTGGATAAAACAACCAAGGGTTAAATATCACATATTCAAGTTAAAAGGCATAACAGTTAATCGATTTACACGACTCGAAAAAAAAGCAAGTTTTTGCGCATTTTCAGCGAACCGCTTGACAATTGGCGTCGTCTCCCTTGTCAAGGGGTAATGGACAAGCTATCCGTGAATTTATAAAAAGTCATTGGCACGTCAACAGTATTTGGGAGCCCAGATATTTATACCTCTGTCGTATGGTAGAGCCCAGATAGACATACCTCCGTTGTATGGTAGAGCCCAGATACACATAACTCGGTTGTATGGCAGAGTTTCTCTCAAGTCATCAGGTACCAAAACATAACTCAGATTGTTGAAGTGAGGAATAAAGCTGTCAGAATCTGACTCTTGCTACGAAGATCAATGTCAAAGAATACAAGCCCAATGCTCTTCTAATAGAGATACCAAACTCGACATAATGTTTCTCTTTTCAATTTTGTGTTATGTCTCAACATATACTATTTGCAACTCGACAGGTTACTTTACATTCCTCAGCAGGAACTGATATTGTAGTTTTTAATAAGTTAACATGTTTTCTTCGAGATCGGAACGTTTGCTGTTCTCCTATTGGGTAATGTTTTAAGACAAAATCTCATGTTGGGAAAAATAGCCATAAAATATATTATGCTGTATGCGATTTTTAATTAAACTGTACAGGACGGACTGTATCTTTTAACACGCAGTATGAAGTCATTCTTATACATTTGTCTTTCATTGACACGAAAAGGTCATTAAAACAGAAAATAGTTCTAAAGAATATGTATCACAACCCTATCCCTAGTTTATCATAAATGAATGGAAAAGCAAAAAAAATGGTGGGAAGAGCATGTTACTTTCAATATTATTATAGCCGAGAGAATCGGTCCGCTACTAATGTATATTTGTTGTGGATGCTAGGAAACGTATTTGAAAACTTCGTTCCCCAGATGCCCTGAATGATGTGATGTGGAAAATAACATAGAATGCCACATCCGCTTATTTTAGTCTCGTTATATTTAATTTTTCGTGTTTTAATAACTCATCTTTTTCTCGCATTGTTTCATTAGCTAAGGACTTGATGCCAATGTTATGTACGTGGATAAAGGAATGTTCATTTCTTCGCTTGATCAATCTGTTACCGTCGACAGGAAATCCTGAAGGTTAAACACGGATAACTCATTATTCACCTCACATTCAGTTCGTTCATGGCATAACCTTAGATGTAAACCCTCTATACTAGCGTATTAGACGAGTCCAACTGCAAATTGCATAGATCTAGATCTGCCGTCTCATACTGTGCCGTCAGATTTGGGTTGATTCAATCCGTTAGGATTGATACGTAGAATAAACAACATAGACCCTGATTTGCCGGCGCATTATCCCATGGCAAATCGAGGTACTAAACTGAGTGCAGATAGCTCCAAGTTATGGGTCAGTGTAGACAGATCCTACGGATAGTAGGCGCGTGGAATCACATGCGATCATTCCAAACTCAGCAAGCTTACAGTAAGAAACGGAAATATTTCTGAAAAACCGACTAAAGGTCAGCATTATTTCCAACAGATAGGTCAAAGTTCAGCCTATTAAAATATGAATGAAGAAAACTTTGGCCTAATGGGTCAAACTTCAGGGGCAATTGGCCTAATGGGTCGGTCTTCGTGGGCATTTTGACCTAATGGGTCAACATTCAGGGGCACTATGGCCTAATTGGTCATACTTCTGGGGCATTATAGCCTAATAGGTATGTACTGATACGGAGTTATTTATCAGTAAAGGTGTGAGCGTGTGCACCAATGAGTTTATGTATATGTGTATTAATATTCCTATAATTACCTTGTCTCAGAACGGTTACACGTAGAATGTACAAGGACGAGTTGGAGACAACATATTAACTGTAGACGTTTCATTGTCATTGAATCAACATAAGACTATTGAATGGACCTACACTCAGCTTAACATCACGTGCATTATCGGATGTATAATATTAAAGCTTAATACAAATTTATTTCTTAAAAGTGGATTTAAAGGAGCTTAATAATTTAAATAAAATAATCATGTGATATGATTTACTTTTATGGGGCCTTAGGGAGTTAAGGAAAAATAGGAGGCACGTGTAAATGCCACCTGTGTCTCGCTCTGTCCATTCCTTTAATTCCCAGTAATGAAGATTAGTCTTCTAAGACTGGAATGCATACATATTCCAAAGTTGCCACTTACACCAAGAACAGCAGCCTCAGTGATTAGCGTATCGGACTCGAACGCAGCAGGGCGTGGGTTCTAATCCTAACATAGGATCTTCCAGCTTCGGCTATCACAGTGTATTGCTGGACACGTCACTTTACTCGAATTTCCGAAGCACGTTGTATTCCATTTCTTTTCTGTGCCGTAAAAGGCAAAACCAAACCAAGCCATTGATTATATACCTTCTTAACCTATCGGTACGCTGATGAGATCCGTCTTTCTTTGCCCCACAGTTGCCTCTGGCATTGCGATTAGAACGTTAAGGGGAATACTTATGGCCACTCCAATACACTGATCAGAATGAAAAAGTTTTTCTTAGAAATACAGCTCCGGTTATTATGAACTTTTTCTAACAGTTGATTAAAACTATTACATATTTTACTATATTTCTATCAATCCACCCTTGAGTGACATTTCCCAATTACACTCATAAAAGTGAGACGAAGATGATGACTATGACAGTGATCTTTTGTCTAGCAAATCCCTTCTTCTTCATCATCTTCGGCGTCTTTATGTTTTTTGTCTTGTTGTTGCTTTTATTGTTCCTGTTTATACCCTACCTATATGAGATGAAATACGCAAGTGAAACAAAGAATTATGTAAGTACGGTGCAAGACGAGAAGGGTATGCTGCTGAAATCCATTTTAAAAGGAAAAAATATCTAAATTTAAGATTATTCCCATGCTTATTTTTGTATAAAAAAAAGCAAAATAAGAATTCATTTTCTAAAATAGCATAGATACTAGAACTTTCACTAAACAAACTTAAAGAAATCCATATGCATTGTCATGAACATTTTGGTTATGGAATAGGACAACGCTTTCTTTCTACAACAGCAAATTTATTAAAAGTCGACAAGGAATCGTGCATGGTTGACAATTAAAATGCTAGATTTTAGTATAATATTTTAGTAATAGCAGAGACTCTATCGTTGAAAGTTAGTCACTATTGATATAATAAAATAAGCTGAGCAAATGTACCATGCATAGAAAATTGCTTACCTAGGCTCAAATAAACTATGTGCAATTTGAATATCGTATTTTTTCTAGAAGGTTAATTAAATAGTTTACCCAATTCCCTTGTCAGTTCTCTAAACTGAATGTAATAAAACTCGACTGACGAATTTGCCCAATTCCCTTGTCAGTTGTCTACACTGAATGTAATAAAACTCGACTGACGAATCTGACCAATTCCCTTGTCAGTTCTCTTCACTGAATGTAATAAAGCTCGACCGACGAACCTGCCCAATTCTCTAGATAATTCTCTACAATGAATGTAATAAAACTTGACCGACGAATCTGCCCAATTCTCTTGTCAGTTCTCTACACTGAATGTAATAAAACTCGACCGACGAATCTGCCCAATTCCCTTGTCAGTTCTCTACATTGAATGTAATAAAACTCGACCGACGAACCTGCCCAATTCCCTAGATAGTTCTCTACAATGAATGTAATAAAACTTGACCGACGAATCTGCCCAATTCCCTTGTCAGTTATCTACACTGAATGTAATAAAACTCGACCGATGAATTTGCCCAATTCCCTTGTCAGTTCTCTACACTGAATGTAATAAAACTCGACCGACGAATCTGCCCAATTCCCTTGTCAGTTCTCTACACTGAATGCAATAAAACTCGACCGACGAACCTGCCCACTTCCCTAGATAGTTCTCTACAATGAATGTAATAAAACTTGACCGACGAATCTGCCCAATTCCCTTGTCAGTTATCTACACTGAATGTAATAAAACTCGACCGATGAATTTGCCCAATTCCCTTGTCAGTTCTCTACACTGAATGTAATAAAACTCGACCGACGAATCTGCCCAATTCCCTAGATAGTTCTCTACAATGAATGCATTAAAACTCGAACGACACAGTCTTGCTCATAGAACAAAGAGATTTTGCATAGAACACACGAAATGACCTTCCGGAGGTAAACGCAAGTTTTCCAATACGTTTCAGGTATCTTAACTTGACTAGTACTCGTAAACATCCTTCTTAACTCGATTATTACTTGTAACTCGTAAATACCCTTCTTAACTTGATTAGTACTTTTAAACACCCTTCTTACCTTGATTAGTACTCGTATATACCCTTCTTAACTTAATTAGTACTTGTAAATACATTTCTTACTTTGATTAGTACTCGTAAATACCCTTCGTAACTTTAATATCAATCGTAAACATCTTTCTTAACTTGATTAGTACTTGTAAACACCCTTCTTACCTTGATTAGCACTCGTAAACACACGTCTTACCTGGATTAGTACTCGTAAATACCCTTCTTGACTTGATTAGTACTCGTAAATACCCTTCTTACCTTGATTAGTACTTGTAAACACCCTTCTTACCTTGATTAGTACTCGTATATACCCTTCTTAACTTAATTAGTACTTGTAAACACATTTCTTACCTTAATTAGTACTTGTAAACACCCTTCTTTTCCAATACGTTTCAGGTTTCTTAACCTGACTAGTAGTCGTAAACATCCTTCTTAACTTGATTAGTACTTGTAACTCGTATATACTCTTCTTAACTTGATTAGCACTTGTAAACACCCTTCTGACCTTGATTTGTACTCGTAAACACCCTTCTTAAATTAATGGTACATGATCAGAGGTATTTGCTGTAAATAATTGCTTCATTTATTGCCCTTTATACAGATATCAGTGACTTCTTTTTCCTCAAATTCGACAAACATCATGGAATTTATTTATGGAAGACACAATGATCTCTGTTTTGTTTATTCCAATAAGCACATGGTGACAAATTGTCTGCTAATATCCTTAGTGAATAGGACGATATCTGTCCTGCTTAGGGTTGACCATAATGCTCAGAAGAAGAGGAAACGAAGTTTGCAAACTGTAAATAAAATTGGCAGTTGAACGGGCACATTTGTTTAGGTCTAGGCCAGTCATTAGACACATGAAGTTTTAATTAACATCAGCAAGCATCACTATGAATTTGCATCATTGTGGACCTGTGTGCAGAGCTATGTTTGTGTGAGTACATCTATACCAAGTCCCTATAATGTTGAATTAATACAGATATGTGACACCAATGAAAGAATACTCAATAAATACGCGCCGGTAAGACGATGCCCATAATCTTTTCAAAAAGATGTATCGCTAAAAGAAATCTAATCATATTGTGTTTATTCTATAGAAGCGGTAAGGAAGGCATGGTCTTCTGCGTAATGATGTATTTGTTAGATTAAACATATACAATGTCACAATATGATATCATGGGATTGGGTACAAATTCTATCAAATTAAATAAGCCCTCTCCCTACATGATAAAAGTATTTCAATATAATTCAAGACGACGAAAGTGTAGCAAACACTAATATGAAAAAAGACCGGACAGAGGGGGGGGGGAGAGAGGGGAGTTACCAGGCCACAAACTTAATGGATTGGCATGTTTAAATTGCCAATCGAAGTACTGATTACCTTATCGCTATTCTTATATCAATTACACCAAAACTAACCCACTTATATTTTTTCTGGTCGCAAAGCTTACAAGTTACAGAAATGTTTCTCTTTACGAACAATGACCAAGGATTACGATTGTGAAATCAGTGGAATATTAGTTTTTATTAATTTTGTCGTCAATCAAACCAAAACTACCAACGATACCTCACTAACTATCGCAAGTTGCAGCCATCGATGCAGTGTGTGTGTGTGTGTGTGTGTGTGTGATTTGGATTTTAAAAGTAGTTTTAACAATCTGAGCCATATCGCTGCGATATCTGCAGTTTGGCAATTAATAGTAAAGTTTAACACTGGGGCATCAAGCATGAAGACATATAACACAATGTTTTACCAGGTTACATTATCTTGACACCAAGCTCACCAGTCCTAACACTACCCTTTTTATGATGAGCGCCAAGCGAGGCAGCTGCTAGTACCATTTATTTTAAACAATCATTGATATGACTCAGAATAGTTCGAACCCGTGAATTCCCGCATCCGAGGCGGACGCTCTAACAGATTAGTCTACCGGAGCGGTCGCTGTCGATACAATGTTACGTACAACAACCCAGTCTCACTCCTCTGTTTCGGAGTACTCATTGACTGGTTTAGGCTCCATACATTGACCTAGTCTGTCTTATATAATCTCGGGTATCCATCAGCTGATTCTAGCAAGGTACAGTGGCCTAATTCCACGAACATAATATATGGTTCGTCATCGGTTGATTCTGGCTATGTCCACCGGCCTATTTCCTCTAATGTAAAGTGTGGGTCTTCAAGAGTTGATTATGACTAGGCTTATCAGCGTAGTCTCATTGCTCTAATCTCGGCTGATCATCATTTGAATCTGGCTACGAACATTGGCCAAAGATCACTTTCTGCACTAAACAAAATTTAGTAGGAACGATCCGGGAAAACGCAGTTTAAATTTAGTGTGATGCCTGTATTATAGGATTCAATGGGCATGGTTGGCATCTATCGAAGTGTAAATTTGACCTAATTACTCACTAAGTAAATAAATATGTTAACTTTGTGAGCGATTAGATAAAAATGTATCCACCGATAAGTACTCAGCCATGATCATTTAATTTTTTGCATTCCAGTTTCATCCTTTCTGTCATGAAATCAGCTTATTCCGTCAACAAATCGTTTAAATGAAGGTAGCACGTAGACTATTTTCATTAACAGTTTCACTAGGACAATACGGGTCACAGTTTACGTCTTTTGACATTTGCTGCCCTTGATTTCGGCTTATTTCGTTTTATACAAAAGCAGCAAAAACAAGTTTCCTGTCGATTTTAGTCAATTACTTTTTCTACGTTATATATACCATGGCATCAGATAATAACAGATGATTTACCGAGTGTGCTAACCGAAGTTTTGAAGCAAAACTAATAGTAATTAGGGATTGTATCAATGAACAACAGGGAATTATAACTTATAATTTGTAATAAAGAAATAAATTGTATATAACAAAAACTTTTATACCACGTGCAACAGTGGTAACATTTGCCAAGGTCTTTTCAGTTTTCTAGTATGAAGTGAAATGTGCAGTTGTAGAAAAGAAAGCTCGCTAAACCAGCCATATACTTCATTTGGTTACAGAATTGAGTGTTGGAGTGGAGAAGGGCTGTGATAGAGTGTTTGAACTTCGGATTGGAAATTTAATCGAGGGTTGCAGCTTTTTATATGAAGTGAAATGGGTGTAGGGCGTGAGGGTGGTGGCTGATACAGACAGAGCTTGACCCCGTATCCATACTTTTTGCCAAAATATATTTTTGTTCAGTGCTGGATATGTGAGTGTGAATTTCTTCTCTCGTTTGTTGTCGGCCATAAACAAAATATTTTTGGTAACCAACCAATAATCGCTCACACTGCTGCATAGAATGCATGACCAGTGTAGCGTTGCACTCCTGCATTCTTGCAAATGTCTGGCATGAATGAGAACTGTTTTGATCTTACAGGTTTATAGATACACCGTCTGTCAGATAATTAAAGAGAGTTTAGTGTTTCATTGCTGCAGTGAGTAAATAAGGTCTTTGCTGCTTTGTCAGGTTTCTCTGGTACAGTTTTTGCAGATTCACTGGACAGGTGCTTGTGCCAGTTACATAAATGAAGGCCTTAAAGGCCAGTGCAAAAATAAAACTTTTAATGGTAGCACCAGAAAGACGCTCTCCCGCAATTTTGAAAAATGTTTTGATTGACTCTTTAAATGAGGTATGATGCCATGTTTCGCATAGACGTCGAAAGATTCACTGGTTGATTGAATAACGCCTCCTGCATCCGTATCTGTTTTTAAAGCGATGTTGAATGAAATCCAGTAAGGCGTTGAAAATAACGTTGGGTTCCGTGATTATAGGAAAATAAATTTTGAGGAAGCAAGAAACATTTTGTTGTTTTCGCTTCTATAACGTTCAACGAAAACGCTTTCTATTAGAAACAGCGATTACAGATGCCGTTTACCATACATGCGACTTACATCGGAAAGAGACGAGTATGCTTTAACAGAAATATTACGTTGAGAAACGGTAAATGAAATGTAGCAACAACAGAATTATTTTGATACCTTTATGTCATTATTTTATTATGTTAATTGAAAGAAAGTTATTTAATTGAAAGAAAGTTATTTAACAGTTGCATAATTGGAAAACGAAACATGAGCAATTAGGTTTATAAACATATCGCCGCAGTGAATGCAGCGATAGCGCGTGACTTGCATGTGATTACACTATTTAACACGGTATTCATATGCAATGGTGGCTTTAATATTGTATCACAACAGGGTTAAAAATAGCTATTACAAGTTCACCTCAAAGCTGAGCAGAATAAATAATTTCTAACACAGTTGTTTCGCCTGTTTCCAAGGTCATCAGTACAATAGTCATAAGTACTTAAATGGTTCCATAGCGATCTAATATTACACATAATTTTCCTTAAAACGATACAAAATGCGTCACATTAGCGACAGTCTAAGTACTCGATTTCTATTATTATTTTGCATTTGTATGATACCTCAGTACACAATCCTAAACCATGATACAGTACCGCCACAAGACAGTCCGCGAACACTCTACACACGCAGTTAAACCCATCTCCTTTTACATCAATCCTAAACCATGATACAGTACCGCCACAAGACAGTCCGCGAACACTCTACACACGCAGTTAAACCCATCTCCTTTTACATCAATCCTAAACCATGATACAGTACCGCCACAAGACAGTCCGCGAACACTCGACACACGCAGTTAAACCCATCTCCTTTTACATGAAAGGTCTAGAACGCTATACACACAGAACTAGATCTAGCTCTTTTTTCGTAACACTTATACAATATCGCAACAAATGTTTAGATAAAAAATAACAACCAAAAAACATAGGGGCTATTTTACGAAACTAATACATGCTACCATAAAATCCCGTGAACACGATACAATATGATTGGCGCTTGTAACTTACATCAAGCCGACTAATTACTTGGTTTGAAAAATATCTTCTTAACACCGATTCTCAATAAACAAACAATTACTAGACTCAATTAAAACATATACGGAGATGTAAATACACATATCGTGTATCTTATGTTTGTTATTCTAATATTTCTGCGGTGATTTTTCGTCTTCTTACTGGCGGATTTTCTGGAGCGTGTTCCATCCTAGTTACACGATAGATATGTGCTTTAGTAAAGCCTTACTCCATGGTGATACCGTACGTACTTTCGTAAATAAACTTAAGAACCCTGTGTGTGTCTTTGTTCCCCTAGGTCCCATTAAGCACTAAACCTACAAATTACTTGCATCAGGCCCAGCCATAGGATGTACGGGGACCAAGGCAGCAAGTGATGAGCGCGGGGCACCGAGTAAAAATATTGCATTGCCGGAAAGCGCGGGGCCCAAGGAGGTTGCCCTAGAGCCGGGCCTGACTTGCATACATTTTATGACAGCAAAACAGAATATGAAACAGATTTTCCATCGCCACGTAACATTTACATGCTTGCTGAAGTCACTAACACGAATGCATTTCCACAAGCTATGAATATCTGTAAACAGCAATTTCCTTTATATTTCCAAGTGATTCGCCATCGTTTCCGCAACGATTCGATCTATAAGGATTTAGTATTTAGTTTCATTCTAGATTTTTTTGCTTCTTATTTATTTATTTATTTTGCTCCTTTCTTTTAATTTCCCCCTACTTTATCAACATTCAGAATAATGTCTGACACTCTTTAATTGTCAATTGTAGCTACTTCCTTTCCTTTATCCTTCTCGTTCACTTATTCCGTCCTTGTTCATGCAGGTGATTAACACACCTTGGTTAAAGGCTACTGTAGCTATAGTAGTTGGTCCATATTTAGCCCACGTGAATATAAGCCACTCTCATGTACATACACTTTAGCCTCGGTCATGGGGGGTTAATATTGTACAGTTCTCTCCATAAATATGTAAAACCAGGCAAACGTTATGAAAAAGATTTTTTTCTTCTTCTAAAATAGCTTTCTGTCCCTGTAATTTTACACGGTTTAAGGTAAACATGACTCTTGACACTACGAAAGAACTTCATCATCGGCCTTATTCGACAACCATCTTCGAACAACTGAACAGGAAAAATAATAATATTCTTTGAGCTAAAAATAGAAAGGTTTTACTAGCGTAAATACGATTTAAGGACAGTTGTGGTAAGGTCTTTGTAATTTGGGTATAGTTCTTTAAATCTGCCAGTATTCCATTGCTTCAAAATAGAGTAAGCAGCATATTAGCTGTGCGTCTACAGGATTGCCGCCAGTTGAGCAGATCTGGAAACACATCAAGCTGTCACCTTCAATTTAAATTGACATATATATAAACTTATTTTTATAGCACAATATTACAATTGTAATAAAGAAACAAACAACTTTTACCTCCTTGTCCATTGTAATCTTTAACAGCATCGTTGCGCATGGTTTTCATACAGATTTCACATTCATCTTCAGTTGAACTGCCTGACGATTTAAATATCTTTTTCTTTATTTAATTGCAACAAGAGAAGACTCAAGCTAAGCTTCGTCAATCTCTGACACATAATTACTGCTTAAAAACCTTTTGTGTCTACTCTTTTGTTTTGACAATGTCCAGACTACGCATCTAGAGATCTGTAAATTCAACTAAATATTTAATTACAACTAAAGTATTCAAGGGACGAACTCTTGCATGAAAATCAATTGTAAAGAACATAAATATAGCAAGTGCCTGACTAATAGTCACAGGGAAAATCATTTTCTTCGAGATGTGTATGAAGTGTAGTCGGCCACCGAATCAAAACGTTAGAAGTCATGTAAGTAATCTAATTTGACTATTACACCTTCTATTCACTTTCATCGTCATCGTCTTCTTCTTCATCTTCTTCTCGAGTGCCCTGTTTTCACTACATTTTCAATAAAATAGCAGGTTAAGTGAAACTTATGATTCAGACAAAGCAGGATCAAAATTTAAGGGTGGCTGGGATATGCGTGCATTGGGATGGACTCTAGAGTGAACATACATGATCAAGTTACCTAGTGGACGGTGTTTTTCCTTGACCATATACTCCCGATACAACATTACATTTACAATTTGAATGCGCCCTTGGCTTGCATGTGCCAGCAGTGGTTGTTAATGCAAATATTCACACATTATATATTACAACCTTTGCGAGAAATTCCATTCTGAAAATATTATTCTAAAACATGCATATTAGTAACAAATGCGTGTATTCTTGCGAACATGTTTCACACAGTATAATATCTGCAGTAAATACTGCTATTGAACGAAACTGGATCATTATTCACAAAAGGAAAATGACTAATACGTTATCAGTTAATAACGAAAACGTCCATTTTAATGCATGCCATCAGGCTTTGATCTTGCAGACATAATTTATTGAGATGACATTTAAAGATTACATATTACTGGTACAAGTTGAAAAATCTTGTTTCAGGGGAAAAATTGAACAGATTGTAAGATCAGCTAATCTAGTATCCCGTATCAATTTATTTGACAAGATAAATGCTGTTTCCCTCGGGAAGGTGTAATAAAATAGGAAGCATGCGTAATTGTGACTCTCCTTGACGTATGCAGCCTCTCTCAGTCCATCCGGTTTCTAATTTTTTATACAGGCTGGAATCTGGAATTTGTCATGCTTGCTATAACGATTCTAACAGAAGTATTATTTGTGCAATCCTTCACATCTTAATTGTTAAACTGTTTTAGGAGAACAACCCTCTATTCCTGGAGCGCTAGATGAAGCTACGAACAGAACGGTATAGCAACTGCAAAAAATCAGTCTATAAAGGATGTATGACCCTTTGCAGCATTGAGTTTTTCTTTCTTTCTTTCTTTCTTTATTTATTTATTTATTTTCAAACAAAGAGGTAACATCATATTTTTAGATGGAATAACGATTTCCAAGTTAACACATTACTCCAGTCTTTGCCTGATTTTTAAAACCTGCTGAAGTTTTGTTCTGACATGATATTTTGTCACTCTTTACGTGATATATAGGAAACAGAGAATTCTAGCTAACTGCTTTCAGACTACTGTCGAGGCATTCTTTTTGCCAAATTACAAATGGACTGTTAGTTTTAGGCTTTTTTGTTTGACTTCGAATGAACACAGGACTCAAAAAACTTCAAAATAAGTGTGCTATCGGTAAGATAGGTTCTTTCGTTAAGTATTTGAGGCTGTGAAAACTGTTTACTTGAATATCTCTTGCCGCTAAAATGTCACCATGGTATTTCATGGTTTGTTTGGATCACTTAGGGCTTTTCCGCATTAGCTGTAGATAGCCAATATAAACAATATTGGTCCAAATGCTCGACATAAAATCAGCTGTTTTTCGTGATTCTGGGATTCGATTGGAAGCAAGAGATTAAACGTAATTGTACTATAATCAGTGCTAGATTTAGATATATTGAGGCCCTAAGCTGTGGGAAGCTGTAGAGGCCCTTTGTGGTATAAAATACATTTGAGAGGCCCCTTCAGACTGTGAGTCCCTAAGCTTATAGCTTGCTTAGTTTACACCAAAAATCCGGCACTGGCTATAATCAAAGTTTAGCGTGTCGTAAGTGACTCAACAAAGTTACCGATGTAGAAGCCAGCCTTGGCTGGTTTTCTTGTCTGAATGGCTCTGGTTTATTCAAACTCTTCGATCAACAGCTATGATTGACGGAATTCGCTACAAAAATGTTGGACTTATTACTCATGCTCGTGACAAAGGATGGTGAGGCTGTTTAACTATGTATACACATTCTCCACTGTATACTGTGACACTTACTTTCCGGTTTAATGTTGAACTCACTTTCGTCATATTCTCTCTTTCGTCGAAAATAAATGAGTATTCGTTAATCTTTCAATTATTTGTATTCCTTGCAGCTCCCATTACTTAGTTTTAAAAGTAGGCCTTATTTTCTAGAACATTTAGATGTATTTTCTCTTTCTTTTAACTAAACTTTGAGAAACAAAGTTTCATGCTTTATTTTACCTCGGTCGATAGCGTAAAGAAAAAGAAAAGTGTATATATATATATATATATATATATATATATATATATATATATATATATATATATATATATATATATATATATATGACACTAAATTTCTAGTTGCTTTTGCAAATAAGAATAATTTGTAAAGGCAAATTAAGTCCGATAAGAAACTCTCCCTAAGACATATAAAATAATCGGAACTTAAAGATTGCATGGTAAGACGATTTATTCATATATTATATAACGAGATCAAAGATTTCCATTTAGAAGGGTTTATGTTAGTCACACAGATAATCAATACCAGACAGACGTCGTTGATTGTAAGAAGATAACTGGGTTGGATTTCGGATTTATAAGAGAACACTTTAGATGGTGATACAAATACAATGTTTAATGATGAATGACTTGAATGAGAAGAGATTTTTGATTAACAGGTTCGTGTAAAAATTCTAAATATTGGTCAAATTAACATAATTCGCACGAACCTTATGATGCAACAAATGAAAATACAAATAAATGACCTTACACAGTGCAAGGACAAAGATAAATGATTCACTGACCACCATTAAATTCCTTGGTCAACCAAGCAATCAGCGCCCACTGATCGGTCAGCAACACCCGATCACGTGCTATTCGACCAGCAACACTGTTCACTCAGCTATACGGCTGCTTTGGTTCAACTTTACAGCTATGCTTAACTTCTATGGTTAGCTCTACAGCTGGAACCATGTCCACCCCGATCAACTGAAAATACATCTTACACACCACTATGAATGACACAGGCACATACGATAAAAGGTAATGACGTTATATAGGTAAGCTGTACAGATTGCATTATCGGTACAATAATTACAAAGCAATAAACAGGTTAAGAGACAGCTACGGTGGCCGAGTGGTTAGAGCGTCCTCCCCTGATGCGAGAGATTGTGGGTTTGAATTCCGGCCGTATCATACCAAAGACTTTAAAAAATGGTACTAACAGCTGCCTCGCTAGTTAGTGTTAGGACTGGTCGGCCTGGTGTAAGGATAATGTGACTGGGGACATCATGCTACATGTCTGCGACATGATGCCCCAGTGCTAGACATCACTTTAAACTGTCAAAATGCAGACATCGTAGCAATATGACTGGACAAATTTTAAAGCTACGTTAAAAATCTTAATCACACACACACAGAGGTTTAGAAAGGAACCTGCCCGTGCCCGATTAGAATCCTGCGGTACTAAAGGTTTCTTAAAAATGCAACTTTATATTGCTAATATAAATCTTTTGCTAAGTCTCAAACAAGAATAGCACATATTTGCATTATACTACGTAAGCCGAAGTTACATAGAAAATGTACAAAAATAAACGTGGTAGATAATAGTTATAACGTATACAAAAGAAATTTATAAATAACTCACATACTTCTACAACAGAAGATGTGCAAGTCCTTTAAGTAGACTGCTCACTGACAAGACGTTCTGCAATGTGAAGATTTAATCTTACGGTGAGGCATTTATACACAGACGATGCAGACATACATCGTTTGTGCGCTGGAAGTATTCGGTTTTTTCCCCACCGAAAGCACGCATAGGATGAACCGAACTAACTGTTTTGAAATATTGTACAATATACATAAATCACCCTCGGGTATCGTTGTACACAAAAATACGTAACCCATGTATTTAATAAATAAAGGGATTTATACAATTCCGTGACATTGCTTTAAAACTATATCGATTGTTAATCGTGGTTACACTATATTTTACATTGCTTTACAACTATATCGATTATTAATCGTTGTTACACTATATTTTACATTGATATATGCCTTTAAAAAAATATGTTTCGACTAAGAAAGTAAAAAAGGCAAATGAAATGCGAGTTACTGTCTAAATATTTTTGAAGAGAGAAAAGCAAAAGAAATATATTTTGATGAAAGAAAGGAATTTTATACTTAAAGATTAAGGAATTAGTGGAGAAACAGAACATGGAGTATTTTTCGTGTCATTTAGACAATTATGCGTCTGTAGTTGAAATATTTAATCGAGCTCTTAAGAACGCATATTTTACAAAACTATACTGAGAAGAAATAATAAATCATGCCAGAGAGGTTAGACAGGTTGCCGATTGAATCGAGCAAGGCAGAAACCAGATATAAACTTTGGATTAACTTTCTGGCTATCTCACAATAGGTACCCATTAAAAGTTCAGATATAAAATAGCTGAAGTAATGATCATAATAAATTAGTCTATTTTTGGCCATGTTCCTAATTTTATGGAAGAGATGTTTATAATCAGATGGGTAATTTTAGAAAATACTGTAGGATATAAATTAGATTTCTGTAAGGAGATACTATTGAGTGAATATTTTGCGAGGAGTTATGTCTATATGATAAGAAAGATTATGTCTTCTCGATTGACAAAATGCACAAATATTACTGAATGGCAAAGCTTATGCTTGTAAAATGGGAATTTTATGACGCATACTTTAGTAGTTTGGAGCCGGCGAAAATGAAGTCTGGGGGTTGCAGTTCTAACGAGTTAGTCCTGACATCCCATCCAAAAGAAAAATGTAGAAGTTTTATGTAAATAATTTATGCTATGTAAATTGAGCCAATTACTTGTTATACGTGCTGTCGAATCAAGTTTACTGATAAAAGAAAAAATGGAACGTTGAAATACTCGTTACACTAGAGGTAAAGATTGTGCCAATATAATAAAATGTCAATGGCATCCTACAGGACTAGATGCGTAAATCAGAAATTACAACAAAAATGAATTAAACTTGAATGTGAAAAACTTGACAAAAAATGCAAATTGTTTTATCAAAAAAGGGAGATCTGAAACTAGTTTCATAATTGGACAAGACGGGAAAGGTTCGATTACAAGGAAATAGCAACAACGTCAATGGCACAAAGCCTCCTTGTCAAAAATTGCCAAAATCTAAAATAAGACAGTCAAAGCCGCCTCTACTTCGTTTTGAACTAGAAAAGAAAAGCAATTGCAACGAAAAACTAAATAAACTGTGGTAAAAAGTTGTAATTCTAAATTGATAAAGATTTCAGGACGGAGAAGTGACTAAAGTGTATGTTTTATTTCTTCGTGAAAAAAGGTGGGAGATATTTTTGGAAAATAATAACTAGAAAAAGAGACACAGCAAAAGACAGGCTAGATGTATCAATACAAATCGAAAGAATTAAAAACAGACGAAAATGGATAATCTAATTATCACTAGGAAAGTTGATGTCATAGAATGCTAGCAAAATGAAAAACGAGAAAAAAACTAAACGGAGACTTAATTTATGAAATCTCTGATATACTAGACTCAAAATTTGATCATTAAAAAAAGGCAGACACTCGTTGGAGATTTTAAAAGATAAATTATTTAACTTCACATGTCGATAAATTTAGATCAGTACCACGAAAGTTATATATAGATTTACAATACTGGACTAAAAAGTCAAAAAGCTTAAATTAATTAAGTTAAATTCATTAAATTGAACTAATGTACAGAATCTCGGCAATATATTTGTCTGCATTAGAATCTATTTTGAACCTACCCACCGATCAGCCTTGTAGGTCTCAAAGATATCGTTTACAAATATAAAAATTGCTTTAAAAATGCCAAATGGATATGTAAGATATAGCAAAAATTGAAAATGATTTGAACATATTAGTCAATGTTTACGAATCAGTAGAAAGACACTTGCAATACCATTTCCAATAAGAGAGAGAGAGAGAGAGAGAGCTTTCATTCACATGTGACAAAGGAGAGAAAAATGATCTCGAGTTGTAATGCATTTCCTTGCCCAAGGATACACGGTGGTAGTTTTCTGTCTGGCTTGAATGTAAGATTCTAACTCACACTCATTTGGTTTGAGTCCACCATGGCAGCGACTGAGGCAGAAAGATTCCAAAATGAACATTTAAAAAATGTCCTGGTGTGATCATAATTTATCGAACGTTGTTGTTGTTTTTGTTTTTCTTGTTGTTGTTTTTGTAGGGTTTGACACAATTTTTAGGACAAGGCTATACTTGGCGGCCAGTATAAATGGTAGACGAAGAACCCGGGAAAACCCCGGAAAGAACCACCGACCCACGAGAAGCTAACGACAAGCTATCTCACATACCGACATGGGCCGATTCTGAGACTCGAACCAACGCAGACAGAGGTGAGATGGCAATGATCCGTAACGGTGAGCGCTTTAGACCACTCAGCCAATCGGGGCCCCTTCGTGTGTGTGTGTGTGTGTGTGACTTGGATTTTTAACGTATTTCAACACGTTTTCAGTCATATCGCTACGACGTCTGTAGTGTGGCAGTTCATAGTGATGTATAGCACTGGGGCATCATGCCGCAGACATGTAGTATGATGTCCCACCCAGTGACATTATCCTAGCACCAATCCGATCAGCCCTAACACAAACCCTTTAATGCTGAGCACCAGAAGAGGTAACTGTTAGTACCGTTTTTATTAGTCTTTGGTTTGGCTCAGCCGGGGATTGAACCCACGACCTCTTGCATCCGAGCCAGACGCTCTAACCGCTAGGCCACCGGAGCTTTCTTCATCGGACGTAATGTCAGAAGTAGATTTAGAACTACCATCAGACTTCACCTTTAAGGTTTTTTTGTTTAGCATCAGAAAAGATAATTCCTACAGCGCATGATTGATCTTCTACTTTTCGAAAGACTTTATAAGTTAATGAATAATGCTGTATTTGGAAAACAAATGGAAATTTAAGAGATAAATCCAATACGAAAATATGCACCGACAAAAGGAAATCTTTTGAACCTCGAATAGATAAATATGGAGAACACGAATCGATAAAGATATGGTATCAGTTAGATTAAAGATAAAACAAATAAAATCAGTCAGATCAATATAGGTGGCATTAGAGCACTAGAAGACAGGAAGCTGTTTATAATGTTAACACCACAGACTAAAAACAAATACGGGGACAAAATAAAGTTATTAATGATCAAGAAAAGTTATCTGTGCATACGTGTATGTATGTATGTATGTATGTTTGTTTGTTTGTATCTATGTATGTATGTGTAATAAATAAATAAATAAATAAATAAATATATATATATATATATATATATATATATATATATATATATATATATATATATATATATATATATATATATATATATATATATATACCACGAGATGTATACATTTTGTTCATTTAAAGGAAACGAGGCTTGCCGAGTTTCCTTTTAATGAAAAATTTATACAACTAATATGTCACATTCAAATATATATATTTGCCATTTGAACGGAGTTAGATTAACGAGAGGAGACTGTGTATTAACTGGGTGAATGATTCACATCCATGCCGAGTGTGTCCGCTACAAAATGCAGTTGTGTCTTTTTGTGCCTGTTCACAATCACCTTTTCATATTAATAAGTTGACTATTTTCATTTTTTAGTTCGATTTTTTTAATTAACATTGATTAAATCAATATTAGTTACGCTTATATATGAAACATGGTTTTGATGAAGTAAGTAGAGCACTAGGCCTACAGACACATTGATTCTTGAATACTGAACGCTTATTAATGCGCAAGGAAACTAGCGTGGAATAGAATCGAAGCGAAACGACGAGCCAACAAGAGGTAATTAAAATATCTTAAGATATTTAAAGTTGATCTAAGTCATAATTCTGCTTTAAATAACATTACTACCGCCCATAAATTTCTCTCTCTCTCTCTCTCTCTCTCTCTCTCTCTCTCTCTCTCTCTCTCTCTTCTTTTGGTCGGTTTGACTTATCATTTACCATCATTCATCATAGATCCAGAAACGTTATAGTATTGCTTAAGCGAAAATCCTCTATTCTCGTCTTTTCATGGATTTTCGCCCTTATCTTGATACGATGGTCAACAGAGAGAGAGAGAGAGAGAGAGAGAGAGATTTTTAGAACCTTATAATACGTTTAAGAAACAGCAACAACAAAGCCTTACATACATTACATATGTTTAGCCCGTAACCAAGACATTTAACTTACTGTGTCGACCGGCAACTTTGTATCATTGATTATATAACACTTTAGATAGGACCCAAGGGAAATGTAAACATACCGTTATGAAGAACGATATTGTAGATTACTTGGTGCAATTTCAGTTTCAATGTTTTTTATCCAGCCCAATTTCTTTTACTCTCTCACTCCAGATTTCTGAATATTATGTCACTTGTTCATCAGAGGGAAGGGGAAAAGGGAAAAAGAAGCGATTGAGATTAAATTGGGTACCATGTTAAATTCATTTAGAAAACTAGGATTAGTATAACATTTTATCTTTATTTTTACACCCCACTAATGATTAATGAATGGAAATTCATGATTGATCAACATGAATAGACCCAACAGCACACAGTTATATATATATATATATATATATATATATATATATATATATATATATATATATATATATATATATATATATATATATATATATATATATATAACTAATACATATATATATATATATATATATATATATATATATATATATATATATAACTAATACATATATATATATATATATATATATATATATATATATATATATATATATATATATATATATATATATATATATATATATATATATATATATATATATGTATTAGTTAATGTAACAAAAGATCAGAAAAATATCCTTGCGTTGTTCCTTAAATTAGAAAAAGGAATAAAGCATGGATATTTAATCTGACCTTCTTCGTAATGAACTAATAACTCTGTATTTTCCGACACATGAACATATTGATTTTTTCATATATATATATATATATATATATATATATATATATATATATATATATATATAGTATGTACGCTGTATCAGTGATATACCACGAAATGTATAAATATATCATTAAAAGGAAACTCGGCAATCCTCGTTTCCTTTTAATGAAAAATTAATATGTCTCGTTGAATATCATTGATACAGCGTATATAATGTACATATATTTTATTTATTGAATATCATTGATACAGCGTATATAATGTACATATATTTTATTTGTATCACATAAAAATGCATATATTTGCCCTTTGAACGGAGTTAACACTTACCAGAGGCAAAAGTGTGTTGACCAAGTGAATGAACTCCTTACATGCCCGAGTGTGTCCGCTACAAAATATAGTTTTATGCCTTTTGTGGTTATTCACAATCACCTTTGTATATTGATCAGTTGATTGTTTTCTTATTTTAGTTTCTATTTTTCCACACATTGGTTAAATCAATATAATAAACGCTTATGATTTAAACATAAAAGATTATTTTAATGATAAAAGTAGAGCAGTACAAAGACTTGGATAGCTACGCCATTCACACGAACGCTTAGCCATTCACGTTCCGACGCAAGAAATTAATGTGGAATAGAAACTTAGCGAAAAAATGAATCAACAAGTGGTAATTAAAATATTTTAATACGTTTGCAGTTGATCTAAGCCTTATTATGCTTTAGCAACAGTACCACCAACCATAAACTCTCTCTCTCTCTCTCATCTTTTGGTTGGTTTGATTTAACATTTACCATCACTCATATGTCCAAAGATATGGTGGGATGACACATACGACAACCCTCTGAGTTCGTCATTTCATAGATTTTATTCCGTATCTTGCTACGATGGTCCAGAGAGCGAGAGAGAGAGAGAGAGAGAGAGAGAGAGAGATAGAGATAGAGAGGCCTTCGGACCTTTTCATATTTAATTAATAATAACCAATATTAGAACATTATGCTATTTGTAAGAAACAACATCAACAACAAAACATTAAATACATCACAGTATATGTACCACGTCACAGAGAAATTTACCGTATAATGTGGAAATGGTTTGCGACTTTGTATCATTCATAAACACTGTAAATAAATCCCAAGGAAAGTGCACACATATTGTTACTAATTATATTCTTGTAGGTTATTTGGTGCAATTTCTATTTAAATATTTTAATCCAGCCCAAATTCGTTTTCTCTCTCATTCCACATTTCTGCGTAGTTTGTCCGCTGTGCATGGGGGGGGGGGGTAGCAGAAAGCAGAAAGGATTCCGATGAAGATGTGTCTCCCATTTAATTTATTTAGAAGATGGGGATTATTAATACTTTGTATCGTTATTTCCATACGTCACTAATGATTAATGTGTGGAAATTGATCATTGATCTAGAATCAACTGCAGACGGTAGCGAGAATGTTTATATATGCGTTTTATTGTGCCATAGGCGGATCACAATTTGATATACCCATTGTATTGGTATTTCAAATTGCTTTACACCAACACTTTAAATGCCATGTTATTTTTAATATATATATATATATGTGTGTGTGTGTGTGTGTGTGTGTGTGTGTGTGTTAAGAACAAATATCATGTAGGCACATCGACCAGTAATGTCTTGATATTCGTAAATGTAATGAAATCATCAGTTTTGTGGTGCAATCGATAAACTGTAAAGTTATGTATAGTTTATGTCCCACTTTTGTGTTCATTGTTCATATTATCAACTTTCCAAGTTTTTCGTTCATTTTACTTTGCCACATTTTATCGATTCTCACCGACGTTTATAACCACGTCTTGCACTTACTCAGCTAGGAAATTTCTCCCTGGGAAGATAAGCTTATGTTATTAACCTGCATGCTTCCAATACTATTTGCAACAAAATTATTTGCATCTCTTAAAAATTGATGACAGGAAGAAAAAAAAATGCCGTGTACTATTCAAACAATTGGTCCTAGCCTACGTACTCAGAACTTGTAAATACTGTCTAGGTTTTATATTACTTGGAGTGTTACTAATTCAATGATGCTTTCAATTAAGATGCGTAACACTCTAAGGCGTTTTCTTGTTTGTGACGAGTTTAATGTTACAGCTGCTTGAGCCATTTAATGATAATAAATGTTTATGTTGTCTTCAAGTTCTAAACGTAGATCTAAGCAATCTGGAATATTATCTTCATTTCCTGTAACTGCCAAAAATAAGCTATTTTCGCCTTTTAACTAATATCTCTTTGATTACTTTATTATACCCCCTTCTTGCAAATACGGTTGCTCTGTCACCAGTTAATGATAATACTTGATAGCAGATAACATGAATACTTTGCCTTATGTCAATTCACTTTGGAGTCAAGCTATCTTTTTGTACTGGATCCTATACAGAATGTCCAAAATACATAACATAGCTGTTTTTTAAAGTCCACTGCTTTCTATTTTACGTCATCTAAATTTGAAAATCGTAAACAAGACAGTTGGTCCTTTGCCTATGAACTCCGTACTTACAAATATTTTCCAGGTTTTACATTGCTTAGAATGTGAAAAATACAAAAATGCTTTTCATTAAAATATTTAACACTATGTGGTGCTTTTCTTATTTGTGACGAGTTGTATGTTAGACTGTTCCGACCAGTTGCTACCATGAAACTATGACTTGTAGATGATTTCCTCGTTAGTAGATATGCGGAAATATTGCTCGAGTGAAAAGGAAATCCACATCACGAAAAAATATATACCTCTCTCTCTCTCTCTCTCTCTCTCTCTCTCTCTCTCTCTATATATATATATATATATATATATATATATATATATATATATATATATATATATATATATATATATATATATATATATATATATATATATATATGTATATATATATATATATTAGGAAAACGTAGATTTTCTTTTTATTAATAGGTTTTAATGACAAAACCTGTCGATTTGATTACATTTTCTCTATATTGCATCAGTGCAATTAACAGCTGCATTACTATATCGTGCAAGATAACTTCTACATTTTACAATAGTTTTGTGACAGCGCCGTTTAGAAATTTAACTTCCACATATACTGCTTCACGTTGTCTTTTTCCTGAAAATAATGATTGTATTTGTACAAAAATGAAGAGAATTCTTATCTTTGTTAACACATTTATTGCGTTGATTGATACCGTTGGGGTGGGATAATGTATAAATATCACACATCAGTTATATCTAACAGATTTCAGAGTGTAACATCTTTAAACAAAAGATTTTAATCATCGTGAGTTCACTTGTAAGGATTTTCGTTTTTTACTTGGTTTATTTATACATTCAGACGTGCATTTTATGTTGCATTGGCAAGCTCGCAGTTGGTAGCAGACGCAGCATCCAGTGCTTTATTGCCACTTAACGTCGGTTTGCACTCAACGCCTGATTTATCCATCATTTTCAAACACGACTTCAATACGAATTAAAATTGCGATTTAAATATATTAGTCCTTTTCGTTAATGACGAGTTTAGTCTTAAAAGTGCATACCGTTGATCGTACAATATTACAGGTATACCATAGTATCCAATACTGTACGAGTGACACAGCAACCGGTCAAGCATTTCAATCGCTGAGAGTTTACGTCATTCGTGTAGAAAGTTAATTATAAAGAGTTAATACTTGAATTCGTTTTTGTGCTGTTTGGAGTTCGTTTTTAGGCATTTCGTTATGATACCTGATTGACTGCATACTTGTACACAAGAGAATCTACAGTTCACACAACTTAAGATCTTGTCATCCTGCTATGAAGGGAGAGAAATGAAGGTAGAGAGAGAGGGAATGAGCAAAAAGAAAAGAACGAAATAGACATAAATATGGATATACCAGTTTAATAAATCATGCATAACAGCAGATAAATGTACTAATTTTTCTCCCAATGATATACTTCAATATCTCCCTATAAAATATATACTTCAATATCTCACTATGAAATATATACTTCAATATCTCACTTAGAAATATATACTTCAATATCTGACAAGGAAATATATACTTCAACATCTCACTAAGAAATATATACTTCAATATCTCACTAAGAAATATATACTTCAATATCTCCCTATGAAATACATAATTAAATATCTCACTATGAAATATATACTTTAATATCTCACTATGAAATATATACTTCAATATCTCACTATGAAATATATACTTCAATATCTCATACTGAAAATCATTATCTCTCTCTCGTCTCATAACAAAGCATTGGTAGGTTTATTTCATCTTACTTATTATTACTAGTAATTTTCAGCCAAACCAAAGATGTATATTATTCGTCAAATGTGCGTACTTTGCATTTAGAAACATTTGATGCACTATGTCTGAATATATCATCATTACTTAGTTTGATTCTGCTGAAATATTAGCATCAAATAAATCTAAAAATGCTTACTGCTGATCGCTATTTTTACTGTCATAATTAACATAATTATAAATTCTGCATATGTTATAATAAAATACGTAACTACTTGTGTAGAACGAAAAATATACATTATATATTTTTACAGGCATTTCAAAAATATTTATAATTTTTTGACCAGATTTAGTGAACACCATCTGGCTATATTTTTCTAAAGAGGTTATATCTGTACAATATGCTTGATCAGCTCTCTTGTCAGTGCCTTGTTAGAAGGATTCACATACAATGGGTCCATAGGAAGAGCACTCTTGCTTCAGCGTACTTGCAGAAATTTCACCAATACTAAATAGGGGCATAGACAGTTGTTCGTCCAGTAGTAAAACAAAACAATTTTTGAGGAAAGGATACGTTTTTTGAGGATTAAGGTTTTAAAGTAAAATAATCAGTAGCAGCAGAGACCTCTTGTAGACATAAATGGAGTGATTTATAAAAAGTGCTAGTATATACAGCAAATTCCCCACACAGTAGAAAGCCATAAAATGTAGCACGCGACACCACTTCCATCAAGAGATTAATGTATGCTGAAAAATTTCCTGCACGGAATAGGACGCACAATTGTTTCAGCATCTGAAAAGTTGTAGGAAGCCCTGATTTAACAAGATTAGTTTGCGTGGGTTAAGTTCTCTTAAATACATCGAGCAAACGAAAGCACTGATGTTCATCTGGCTGTAAAAGTGGGTTTGAAAGTCCGCTCATTAAATATGTAAACGCATTTCACACAAGTAACATTTAATCGTGTTGTGTCGCAATTTTCTGCAGTCCATTAGAATGTGTTACATACTGAAGAAGGGTATCCTCAGGACTTTGAGGAAGTCCCGACCTTTTGTGATTGCCAGTCATAACCATGAAGCTGAGAAAATGATGTGGGCCAGATTGCTCAGTTATCTGTTTTTCATGGCAGATGGCAGCATCCAAGAGATGGTTGATAACGTCTGTAAATACTGAAGCTCATACAGGCCTGGGCATGTTTTCCTGTTTGCTTCTAGTGCAAGCTGATGAAATATGTTCCACTCTAAGCGAGATAAAGGATCAGCAAAGTCATTCCTTACGCCCGGCATGTATCGGCGTTCACAACACAGGTGTAAGTCATAGCACATAGTCTGTCTCCGCATAAGTCTCATCATAAGAATGCTTTTTGGACGACCTTTGTTAATTATAGTAACTGTTGCCTGATTGTCACAGTTAAAGATAATTTTACGATAAGTCCAATTACCACCGCAAAGAATAGCAGCAGCATTAATATGGTATAGTCCACGAAAATCCATGAATGATTTTATTTCGTAGAAAATAAATATAATTAGACCAATTACCTGCAACCAATTTATTTTGAAAGAATCCACCAAAGCCATAAATGGAAGATGCATAAGTATGAAGTTCGAAGTCAGCAAGCAAATGTAAGTTCATTAAGGGAAAACGGACGTGCTATTCCATTTCAGAAGAAAGGAATACTACATTTCCAAATCAAGCATGACATGCATTCATTATCCAGATACACATGATGATATAGTTATTTGACTGACTTTGCCTGCAAAATAATCCTGGATTCAAAACTCAGCTGGCCAAGTAAGCTCAAGAATTCTCTCTTGTACACTTTCCTCGATATAAAAGGTGTTGAAAAGTAGCACTGATTCTGTCTATTTGTTTTCCTTAGGTAAATTGGCTTCCTATTTTTCCGTTTTCCAACACAATCCCCAGATTCCAGAACATGAGTAGGCCCAAATGCTTTACATGGAGAAAGTGGGATATTTAGTTTAGCAAATATCCGAGTGATAAGTGTCATGGTGCGGTTAGTATCTCCATCAGGAAAATATATTGCCAATGAATCGTCTAACAGATTAAAGAAGTGACGTATCGGTATCCATATATCTTCTTTGCAATCTTGCATATAATGCTAGCTGAATCGTTGAATAATTTTAGATTTGATCGACAACAAAAATTAAAAACAAATATTGATTTAAGTGCTTTACATCCAGAAGGCACCATTCAGAGGGTTTCACAGATACGAGTTAAAAATCATAGGTTATATCGGCCTTACACATACAAGAGCCACGTCTCAAAGTCTGCAACGTTTGAATGGCGTAATCAAACTATTATGGGTCAGAAAACGTTTTTCTCTATCAATAAGATGATTGATGCTAATGATTTCAGAACATTAAGGGGCTGACATGTCAACAATAAGACATTTTCCAGTGTAATCAGTAACGCCATGCTGATTGATTCGATAAATTTCAAACTAGGGAGAGGAAAATGGGCCTAAAAGGTAACATTTCTTCAGTTCTTTCTGTATAACCTTTGACATCATACGTTTGCAAGATGTTATATTGTCTGTATATTTCAGACTCTCTAGTACAGAAGATTACATGTTAATGTCAAAGCCCTCACGAAAACCCACCATTAAAGTTTTAGCCGTCGACGTGCCATAATAATCTTTCAGTTTAAGTGCTAGTTGCATAACATTAATTCGAGTTGATGCCTTTAAATGGAGACCTGAGATTATTAGTCATTTGCCGCATTGCACTCTTTCGTAATTTACTTCGTGCAATTAAGGTAAATATGCATATGAGTGCATTCGTCATGTTTGCAGCTGGTTTCTGCATTACAAGTATTGCACATTTCCTTGCTTGATAGAAATAGAAGTATACATACACGTTTGTTAGACGTTTTGTCCGGAGGGAATTCATGTGGTTCTAAAACCTTTATAAACATGTTAGATAGGCATTGTATGGTGACTGGTCAAAACTATTACATTGATTAAATGAAATAACTTTCCACCCAGCTGTCATGTTTGACAAAAGTTAATTATCCACTTTGCCCCAGTTGACCCGAATTTTTTGTTGTGCATTCACCGCAGATATTCTAGCGAAAAAGGGCGATGATAATCCTAGAAAAGGCTTCCTCTAAATTCCATAGCATATAAAAATTATCTGCCTTTCATACTCATTAAATTCTTTCCTACGATTTGGGTATAGCTCGCACGTAATAGTTCTATATTTGGAGAATGCAGGGAGGAATTCTCCTAAAGTCAATGGCTGTGATAGGCGGATCAGTATTCTGAAACTGGACGTACAGCCCTTTTGATTGGTTCTCACACTACTAGTGTCAATATTAAGAAGTGGTAAAGAAGCTAAATTCAGGTCTTTACCAGTAAGAATTTGCTGCCTAATATTGTCTGGCACAGTTTCTGCATGTAGTAAGGACTGCGAAGGAACTCCAGAACACCCTCCATTGTCATTAAAGATGTGTAGTAGGTCATCTCCTGTACACTCATTCCAAGTCCAATGCGTCTCAAAACCGATTCACTTTTTTGCCATGGAATCAACAGTTTTTGTTTTGGAAGCAATGTCCGCGATCAAATTGGTACAGCCACATGATAGCTCCATAGATCCCGACACACGGCCAATATTGCAGTCAATCTCAGATGGTGAGGTGGTAGTCTCTGAAGAATGACTTCTTTTTTCTTTCTGTTGCCTTAAAAGAGCTGAATCATAACCAACTTTTTAAAAGTGGGCAGGATATTGTAATATCTGTTCTCAGCTGCTACAAAGTTCAATTTGCTGGATTTTCCCTATCTTAAAGTGGAATTCGAACCGATCCGCCACTGTCCGATAAACATTCAATATTCCCACACTTTGGTGAGCGTCAAAAATTACGCTGGAAGTTTCCATTTACGGCATTAATATTATTAAGAAGTTCATTATTTTTATATTCCTTTTGCATTCCAACAGACTGCTTATTTTTTGAGAATCATAAGTCCCGTTCTTCAAATATTTTATTTTGCTGCTTGCAATTCAAATATTTGAACTATAGGTTGTTTACAGAGATTTAATAATGTTTTCACAAAAATATTTTTCTTTTTGTGTTCATTAATATATATATTTGCTTACTTTTGCTAAACGCTTCATAAATTCTTCATCATTAAATTTAACAAATCCTATTTGAATATGTTCAAATTTCTGCTTTGCTGTATACACATTTAAATCTTGAATTACATTGCTAAAATCTGAAAGGGATACATGGTATATTGTTTTTGTTTTCATATGTATATATATATATATACTAGTACTTTCATTCAAATTAACCTAAATTAGTCTTTACGTGTACTTTCAGACAAATTAACGTAACTTAGTCTTTAAGTCCTCTATCTTTCGACTGTTTTTCTTTCAAAGTCAGTCTTCTTCTACCAATTGTGAAGGACTATAATTAGCAGCTGGCATTTTACCTTTAAACCTTTTTACACCGGATTTAAAATCATGTAGTAAATGTATCTTCATCAATATCTTTCAATGCGTTGATTATTTCGTTGCTTATAATAATTGTTGTATTTTTCTACAGACGTTAGATTTCATTCCGTTCTAACAGCAATTAAACCTTTTAAATCACTTCGTATAATGAATAAAATGTTAGTATAAAAATCTTGGGAAGTTAAAAAAAAATCTTTTCATTATCATCTATTTCCAATTTCAATTTTAAGACTTTTGTAGATTTTTCTACGATACTCTAATTCATAGCTGGTTTTTTTGGCATTAGCTCTTTCGCTCCATGTTGTTGTCTGTATTTTTTAAATTAGTGTTCTCCAAAAGATTCCGTACCTGGCGTCAACACGCACGTGTACGAAACCTCTGTTAGCGCATTAGATTGTCTTTCTGACATGAACTATATGGTTTCTGTTCAGTTAACATTAGCGGTGATTCCTTCTTTTCATGTATATTTCAAGATCATATAAACCGCCAGGTATTGATATGGTTTTGGTCTCACTCTTGTCGGTTTTATAATAAAATATAGCCGTTTTGATCATTTAAATATTGTAAGAGCCAAATACAGAATATATTGTCTCTAATGAACTTTTTAATGTACTATTTTGTTATCAATGTCCTTTGAAATATATATTTCTTTGTCCGACAACCTATCCTAATTTCTCTGTGCCATTTAAGTAACAAATATTTTTTTTTCGAGACATACATAACCCCGACCATTGATTCTATACGTTATCATATTAAACTCATTGTGATTAGTCTGCTAAATATTTCATCAGTAACATTCAACTTTATCTTTACAACAAAACATGGTAAGGTTGCACCAAACTCTGTAAAAGCTAAAGGTATAACAATACACATGAAACAAGCTGCACAAACAAAACTAGCAGCTGCAACACCCATTCCACACCCTACAAAGTCTAAAACTTAGATGCTTGTATAAATCATTCTTAATTTCATTAAAATTAATACCGTTATCGTTGGGTATTTCTATTTTTTAATATCTGGTCTTGTAGTAACGTTTGTGCTACTAGTTAGTCAATTGTAAACTGTCTCAAATAAATTAGAATCTCCTATTTTAGTACTTCCTCCCTACTAATGATTGCTGGAGAGCCTTCGTTAAAATTAAATGTAGTTTTCTAAAGCATAATGTAACATACTATAAGATTAACGCAGCATGATAGATAATGTTAATCATGTTATTCATTGATATTTAATAACATTCATTTTATTAAAGTTAGTAATGTTATTCAGGGCCGGTGCCAGACTATCTGGCGCCCTAGGCAAGGTTAGATTCTGGCGCCCACCCCCCAGGAAAATATCAATTTAAAAATTTATAAACAATAAATTAAAAAAAAAAAATTCAACATTTGAGCACAGACCAAAGGTAATTTTTAATTTTTTAAAAAAAAATTACCCCTCTGTGCTCAAATGTCAGGACAAGGACGCCCCACCCACCCCCCAAAAAACACTACTTGATACTATTTTATTTGCAAAATTAAGATAAGAATAAACAAACATAAAGACTGACATTTAAATACTCCACACAGGCCATTTCTTTCCTTGTTGTTACTAGTAAAATAAGGAGTTACCCCCCTTAATTTGGTTTCCGCGGCAAACTGAAGGTTTCGTATACGCGTGATTCAACGGAAAAACTCGTGGCCTATAAAAACACGCGAACGTAATTACGTCCTGAAAGTTTCGTATACGCGCGATTTTCACTCACTCATTTTGCTTGTTCCGGTCAGCCTGGTGTTTCGGTCAGACTGAATCTACCCGATTATTTGTCCCTGTATGAAATAAACCAGGATAAAAAACGACCCTCAATAAAACTGAAATTTATTTATTTATTTTTCAAACCTGTTGTTGATTTGGAGAAATGCGCCCCTTGAAATCAGCGGCCTAGGCGGCTGCCTAGTTTGCCTATATGGTAGCGCCGGCCCTGATGTTATTAATTGAGTGGAAATTGACATTATTGTATTTGCCTCTTTGTGTAATATTCTACGTTGTAATAAACATAATTTGCTGCATGATAAAGGTAAGATATACGGCTTATTTTTTTTTTGTTATTCTTGTAGATCATGATTGATATAAAGTATTCATATCAAAATTCATGGCTGGGCACTGTTTTATTATCCAGTATTTATTTCAGTGTGGCTTTGTTCCGGATAAAAGGAACAAGGTCAGGGTTTGTGAGCTTAGTTGTTACAGGATATGTAAAATTCTGACGACAGTTAGCTTAAAAAAACACTCGGTCACTTAAGCGTCAGAACATTACTAAAAACAAACAACTTCATACCGGTCATTAAACTGTAACTCGAAAAGACGCTGTGCCAATGAAAATTAAAGTTTTACTGGAATTTTTCGAGTAAAACTTTAATTATCATTGGCACAACGTCTTATATGTATACTTACTTCACTTAAATCGTGCTAATCGTTCAGCTTTTAAACGTTATTCTTCATTTTTTTCTGACACCATAACAATCTATGTTATACTTAGTTAACGATATTTGTTTTTATTAGATGCTAAACGGTATGTGTCGATACCAGCCTACAAATTTTGGATTTGGTCGATCCTGTCGTTGTTTGTTTTCATCCTTAACCAATTTACTTGTCGTGGTAAATCTGACATCACGAAAACTGACAGGTTACCTGCGGATAGGTCCCATTAACGGCATTCAACCACTTCTTTTATGCTAAAGATTATAAACCGAACTGAACTATACGTGTGTCAAACTTGTTAATCAGTAATGCAGAAATAACGAAAGCTTTTTTCAATGCAAGATACAATTCTTCGTAAAGTGCACCCACTTATAAATACGAACAAATCATACATCCATTGACTATCTCAAGGTTATGTTTTATCGGAAAAGCATACGCTTATAAATGTCATACAGTGTTCTCCAAAATTACTATGTTTAAAAATGACAATCCTGGTATCAAATCTCCCTAAAGAATGAAAAGCACTTTTCTGTTCAGCGAAACCTGAACTGATGATTTTAGTAAGGGGTGTGACAGCAATGGCATTACAGGCCTTGAAGCCCGAACCATAATATTGAGCTCACAGTGCCCATCTGATTAATGCTTTTCACAAAATACTAGTCAAGTAGATAGACGGCTGGCTATCAGACCTAAAATACATATTACAACTAAAGTATGACATGGACGAAAATCGACGAAAGAATCGTAACAAGAACATAATCCATACGGAATACATAATAAAATAATAATCTCTCATTTGAGCAAAATGTATACGATTCTTAAAAATCCTTCTATACCATAAGTATGTGATTTTATTCTTGAAACGATTTTATGCGACGGAAACAATTTCAATCCATAACTCTTCTAATTGCTAACTTAATGTATTGTATTGTCCAGGAAAAATGACTTGTGAAAAGTGACTTTTTGTACTTCTTCAAGCTTTTAAGTTATTGTTCTCCATTTTCAAGCGTCGAGTCTATAATGCTGTTCAAATATAGCATATGCAGTTATATGGCCATAAGTGTCCTGTATTGATCATTATTACATACTACATAAGTACCGAAATGTAATGTTGAGATATACTTTCAAGCGTGATTTGTTGTGGTATCTTCATGCTTTTTGAATGACTAACACATTTATTTTACTATTTTATGTGCATGTTTGTAAAACTAAAAGTGAGTTTTGATTCCTCAAATTATTTAAAAATAAAAGATGTTTGTGTTATTTAATTTAAGTGTTAAAAGACAAGCAAAATTTGTATTATTTAGTGTAAGACACACACACATGCACACGCGCGACGGAAACCGTACTGAAGCAGACGGAAAATAAATATTAAATATTGGTAAATATAGGGGACAGGAAGAGCGTATTGGTTCGGCTTTGTCGTTTCTACCAGATTATATTAAATTTGTTACATTCGTGTTATTCAAGAATGCACTATACAAAATACATGATGTCGGTATGCCAACGAGGAAAATGGCGGTCAACATTATGGCTGCCTCACTGAAATGCAAATGCATTTTTCCTCTTCTCGTAACGGTCCAAGATATTTTGTCCTGTATATTCTCAAAACCGTATCAAATGCTCAAAAGGAAACTGTGATATATTCCAGTAGATTAGACCCTACTGAATTTAAATTTTCTACCTCTCAGCAATATTTTGCAATATGATATTTCTGCCCCCATAAACGTGAAAAGATCTATCCAGCTGTCACAGTGGATTAGGTTGCTTGACATAACTGTTGACTGAGTTGCTCAGTGTTGCAGTGGATCGAGTTGCTTGGTTTCATGGGGATTGAGTTTCTTTGTTCTCACTGGACCGTAACAAAAAAAGATGGCATCTACCTTTTCAATCCAAATTCACCGTCAGAAAAGAATGACGAATGTTCCGCTCCTCCCCACTAAAACAGGATTGACTGGCAACGGGGGTACGCGTGTACAATAGAATGGCTACATTTTATAAGATAACGAACAAATACTAATTAGAAACCCTTGGATAATTCTGCTAGCCCTTCATTTCACCAACGCTTCCAAAGTTAGCTTGTATGGTTAGTAGCATACTATATGACAGTATAGGTAATATGGTGTTCAGCAAGTTAAACATGCGTAATGAGACCCTTCATCCAGGTCATTTATTTTGGACTTATTTGGACACATTTTAAATAGAGTACCATCCACTTGTTATTTGGGCATGATTTGGACGTACTTGAAATAGCGTGACATCAACATTGTTATTTGGGCATGATTTGGACGCACTTAAAATAGTGTAGCATCCATATAGCATAGTTATTGTATTTCACCTCTTCTAGACAGATTCGGACAAAAAGAAACTGTTTCAACAGGTATCATATTAACATTTGACTTAAGACTGTGAAAGAGATAAATGCTTTTGTTAGTAAACTGCAACATGAGTTGCAACACATTACAAACTTTTGTAAGACGTTAAAACATGTCTGCATTGTAGCAAATGGTACAAAAACAAAAGGGCGCAGAGAAGCACTTGGTTATCTGGAGCGTGTTCTATCACGTATGTAAAACCGCTTTCATGCCTGGAATGGAGCAGCTGTGATTATGTTTTACTAATTGGATGTACGAAGTGTCTGGCGTTTGAATTATATGTGTTTGTGTTCACTTAGATTTGAAACTGCATTTTGTGCAAGCTTTGCTGATGCTTCCAGTTAGTTAATGATGTCGGCGATATCAGGCAACAGCAACAAGGTGTTGATTTTAACAACTTCCCAAATAATGTCTCTCACTCTGTTGTTTTAGCTGTCACCATCCATTTTGTTTTTGATTGTTATATTCTGTTCGATTTGTTGCAGATTTTTAAAACAAATACTTATTAATGTAGCCTTTCATTCAGAATACGCTAATGCATACAAGAACATACTTAACGCTTGATCAGTTGTTAGTTTCGTTTCTGCATTTGCAATTCTTTTACCTACACAATGCTTCACTTCACATTAACGTAACTTGTTCATTTAGCTCTTATGACGTATAAAGTATTTACATGAATCAGAATGTTAATGTCCTATAATTTGTCAGGGCATTTGCATTTCACGTGCACTGAGAAGCTTTACGCGTCTCTAAATGTGCATGGGCAATATGGAAATTTTGTGGGCTTTTATATAAGTGAAAATGTGCATGGGCAGTATGGTATTGCGTGGGATTTATGTAAGTGAAAATATGCAAGGGTAATATGGGAATGGTGTGGGCATTTATGTAAGTGAAAATGTGCATGGGCGATATGGAGATTGTTTGGGCATTTATGTAAGTGAAAATGTACATGGCCAGTATGGTATTGTGTGGGATTTATGTAAGTGATAATATGCAAGGGTAATATGGGAATGGTGTGGGCATTTTTGTAAGTGAAAATGTGCATGGGCAATATGGAAATTGTGTGGGGCATTTATGTAAGTGAAAATGTACATGGCCAATATGGGAATTATGTGGGCATTTATGTAAGTGAACAACAGTAATAAACATGTTCATATGATCATCTCAAGTGAAATCTAAAAGGCATACGGATACCATAATAAATACACATCCAGTCTTCCAAACAGCTATCAATTTTACACCTAAAACAACACACACACACACACACACACACACACACACACACAGATATATATATATATATATATATATATATATATATATATATATATATATATATATATATATATATATAAGTTCAATTAATCTTCAAGACCAAAAAAAAAATAAATATGCACACGAATTTGTTTTAAAAATAATCTTGTTGTTAGAGTCGTAGTTGTTTTATCATAAATATGAAAATAGAATTATTAATGTGAAAAAGAGAACCTAGCCACGAATGAAAAATGGGAAAGTCAGAATTGAGCAAGGGAAATAAACTTTGGAATCAAACGACAATATTTATCTCTCTTTGTGCAATGTCGATTTCCACTATCCATTTTGGAAGACATCTTGTAAATTTTGGTAAAGTCATTGCCACAATTCAATCATATCTAGGTACTAATGGCATTAACTACAAAATCATGTTCATAAATAAAAGTTGAAAATTACCACGCATGATGGTTGCCAGGATTACTTAATGTCGTGTCGTTCCACAGAATCGAAGAAATGGATATTTTAGGCAAATTATCATACGGAGAAAAAGACACATAGGAATATTTTGGCAATAAAAACCCCCAATCATTTAACAATAAGCTTACACGATTCAAAAGCTGTCATTAAGAATACTTAAATCAATATTAGTGTTTATTCTGATGCACAAATCATATAATTTTATAAAAGAGTTCAAACTCTGGACTTATTTTCTCCTGTGTTTGCTAAATGCTCTTCAGTTCATGGGCCTCTAAATTTGAAGATCATTATTCACTATGTGGTTGGACCAAAGTGTTCCTAATTATTTCGGTCGGTTAAACATTCCAACATTATATCTTCGATCCATTTTTGTTTATAACAATCATACTTGAAAGTAATTTAATGTGAACAGAACTGAAGGAAAACTTCATAATTAAATAATGGGGCTTTTCAGTTTAAAATGTTTTATCTGAATCTTTCTTCTTCATAGAAATGCTTTTCTTTAAAACAAATAGAAATCGAGTGTTTTGATATACTATTACCAGTATATAATTAAATCTAACATAATCTATTAGTCACTGTCTGATGGTAAAAGTGTTAAATTATTTTCCATATTGAGTGTATACCAAAGAAAATTCTTTTTTTTTTGTTTCAGATACCAACTGTCTCATTTGTCAGTCCTGATAATAAAAATTCCAGTAAAACAAAAATAAAACAAAACAATAGCTGATGAGCATGGTTCCAAATTGATGACAGGACAAATGTGGAAAGTGGTTCCAAATTGATGACAGGACAAATGTGGAAAGTGAACCCATCGAGACAGTTTCCAATCAAGGAAGACCTTCCATTGAAGAGAAAAGAAGTGTTTTAACCGCTGTGTCTTACATATTTTAGACAGTGAGGTTATGATATATCATACCCATCGAAGATTACTTTCAGATCATTATTTAAAGTAGAAACATAAACGCGATTTTTAAGTAACATCTACTTTATGAGTTTGCATACATGATCTTCAATGTCAAGCTGACGAGAGACGAATACTGTTTTTAGCTGAAAAAGCGTGTGCTCCTTCTCTCGAAGATAAAAGCATCGTTGACCGTACACGTTACCCAAGCATTCAGTCTTTAGATCTCTATACTGCTTAAGCACCCCTGAATTTTTTTAAGGGGATTTAAATTAATGTTTTTCACTGCGTTCATTTGGATTACCACATGCTGGCAAAAGGGAATTATTCGTTCTCGTACGAAGATATCGACACGGAACATATCTTAGAACCGACATTCCTCAGTAATTTTGCACTGACTGTTGCAAATACTTCCAATGGATCAATGCTGACGAATATGTCAGACGAAACGACGTTGAAGGTAAAAGAGTGGCGAATTGCGGTTGGAGTTGTTTTATCAATTTTCTCTTTAGTTACCATCGTGGGAAATCTACTCGTCATAGTCGCTGTCGTGAAAGAGGTGTACCTTCGGACAGTCACGAACTACATGATCGTTTCCTTAGCAACAGCTGACCTAATGGTTGGGAGCATAGTGATGCCCTTCAGTATTAGCCATGAGGTGTCTAATCAGGTTTGGTTCTATGGCGTCGAATGGTGCGATCTATGGCATTCATTTGATGTTTTGGCCAGTACCGCCTCAATACTGAACCTTTGTATTATATCTCTGGATAGGTACTGGGCGATAACAAACCCAATAGAGTATCCTAGCCGCATGTCCACCTGCAAAGTGTCTATTCTGATCACGTTTGCGTGGCTTTGCTCGGCGGGAATATCTTTTCCCGCCATTGCGTGGTGGAAAGCAGTGACCCCACCCGATATGCCTGACAAGAGATGCATGTTTACGGAGGATAGTGTCTATTTGATAATTTCTTCACTTATATCGTTTTATTGCCCAACAATAGTAATGATATTTGTTTACGCCAAAATTTACAGAGCTGCAACTGAGCAGACGAAAAGCATAAAGACCGGGACAAAGATCATGACATCATCACGGCTGTTTGGACCTGGTGGAGTAATGACCTTGAGAATTCACAGAGGGAGACCCAAAAGGGTAGAAACTCCATCTGACACGCGTGTGCTTCGACATGATAGTGACAGTGAAACTGAGAATGTAATGCACAACACTTCAGCCGATTGTCATTCGCTCTCTCCGAACCAGTCACCCAATCATGAGGCTCATGGGGATCACAAAACTGTAAAATTCATCACAAAGCGTCTACGTCATCTTGCAATCACAAAACGCTTAACGAAATTTGCCAGGGAAAAGAAAGCGGCCAAAACTCTCGGAATTGTAGTGGGTGTATTCATCATATGTTGGTTGCCATTCTTTATAACTAATACATTGTTTGGAATATGTAAGGCGAATTGTGTAATACTTACAGACATTCTTTTCCCAGTGTTTACATGGTTGGGATATATCAACTCCGGAGTCAATCCAATAATATACGCTTTATCCATGAGAGATTTTAGAAGAGCTTTTGGAAAAATAATATTTGTGTGCTGCCCGAAGTATCTATATTCTCGTAATAGAAGGCGACAAAACAGTAGGGATCAAACAAACACTGCATCAAGTTTTGTGACTACGGGTGTGCTTTGACATTCAAATGACACGGTCGTATTTTCCTGTTATTAATGAGCAGAGTGCATCATAAACGACCTTGGCCAAATAATTATTATGATATAATGTTTATAGCTACAGGTGAAAAAGTGGAACGTATGCAATAATCTGACATTACATGGAGTGTGAGTGAGCGTTTTCTTGAAACCGCTTCAGCTTATCACTAGAATATTTACCAGAGTTGTCGGCTAAATTTAGACATAGTATTGTAACTTAAGTGTCTAGAATATAAATCGTTTATTTGTAACTGTTAAATGCTTACTTGTAAAATGGAAAATGCAAACGATTACATGCAGTATAAGGATCAAATATAACTTTTCTTGAGCTACTTCAACCAGTGCGCATGTAATTTTTTCCTTCTTTACACGCAGCCCTTTTCACGTTATAGCACATTTAATAACACGCAGTGCCAAGTCATGGTGGTTTTCCTAAAACAGACATATAGTTTGTGAATCCTTTTTACCAAGCCTTGGCAAATAGTTTGCCTAATTATATAGCCATTTCTTTAATGGTCATGCGCTAATGACCCCATTTGAATGATCGCATATAGCTACCCCCTCCAACGCAAAATATACAAGCCATACAATATTCTGAAAGATTTTAAAATATTTCCATAACCATTGGCCTAAAATTGTATCATGAAAACAAAGACCTGAGTTTGTAGTCTTAGTAATACAGACATACAATCTTTTCGGTCTTAGTAGTACAGACATACACTCTTTTCGTTCTTAGTAGTAAAGAGATACACTCTTTTCGGTCTTAGTAGTACAGATATACACTCTGTTCGGTCTTAGTAGTATAGACATACACTTCTTCGGTCCTTGTTGTTGTTGTTGTTGTAGGGTTTAACGCCATATGTCAGCACACGATAGGTTATACATGGCGGCCAGTATTAATGGTGGAGGAAGAACCCAGGAAAACCCCGGAAAGAACCACCGACCCACGAGAAGCTACTGGCAAGTTTTCTCACATACCCACATTTGCTGAATCTGACATTCGATCCCACGCAGACAGAGGTGAGATGGCAGTGATCCGTAACGGAGAGCGCTTTAGACCACTCGGCCACTCGGGGCCCCGGTCTTTGTACTACAGACATACACTCTTTTCGATCATATCGCAGTAAAAATGTTGCACAAAAGGCACAAATAAGAGTTTGCTGAAAATTTATTTCCCTGTTGAAATACTGCTTTACATGTCTGGATTTGTATTGTTTGATTTCAGGCACATGTCCTCCCACTTCTCTTAACTGACAAGAAATGACCCATATCTGTCAATAAAGATCACCAAAAAACGCCATCAAAGGAAACTGGTGGCCTTGTCATGGTTCGCAGGTGATTCTTCTCTTGGAAATACTAGTGTTCTTGGACAAGGACAGTTATTGAAATTTACACAGAATTCAAACACTGGAATATTGTTTTCTGTGATTCACCACAGAACTGGTGACACATCAATACGCCGCTGACCAAAGCATACGTAATCATCTTGCATTTTTTATTTCAACGGGATTCGAACTCAGTTTTATTAGGACATTTTCGTTTATAGGACTTCTATTTTATTTTTAATTCTTGGATTAATTTTGGATTTAATTTGTAAAAATGTAAGTTCCTTTTCTCAGTTTTAATTTGTTTTCCTAGGGAAATAAATTATTTGTTAAATTTTACAAAGCTTGTTGTCTTCACTTTTTGTTAGAGCCTAAACACGTAACAAGGAAAATTGGGCGTTCGTCCTTAGAATACATTAATTTCGGCTAAAATATTTTAGAACACTTTGTTTTTGAAATTCCCCTTTTTTTTGAAATTTTTGGTTTTAAATCCCAATCAATATTTTTCATTTTTAGAAATCTTTAGTGAAATGAACAGGCTTTTTTGGAATATCATTAAAATAGAGAATTTTTGTAAATCTACCCAGGAGTCGTTATAAATTTTGAAAATGGAAGAATAACTAACAAATGTGGAATTAGAGATAAGACAGGTTCAGTTTCAGATAGAAATGATACAATGGAAAGAAAAAGGGAGGAAAGACAGATGCAATTAGAAAAAGAAAAAGACGATATGCTGATGCAAATGCAAAGAGAAAAGGAAGAAAGGGGATTTGAAATTAGGTTAAAAGTATTAGAGCTGGTAAAAGGAAAACACTCCCCTACATTTGATGTTTTAAGAAATATCAACTTGGTATCCCTATTCCTGAAAAAAGTAGACAAATATTTTCCTTATTTAGACAAAATTTCTGAAAATATGAAGTGGCCAAAAGAGTACTGGACCCTACTGTTACAATGTATACCCACTGGTAAAGCTCGTGATATTTACATTCCACTGTCACTAGAGCAGAGCGCTGACTAGGATGTAGTTAAGGACTATATCTTGAAGGGATCCTATTAAATCAACTGAATATACCTATGGCGAACTTGCATGGGAAAAGCACGACAATTTTATACGTGGTGCTCCTCAAAAAGGTTAATTGAGAGTACAGAAGTCACAGATAATTCATATTGGTTAAAGAGTTCAAGAACCATGTCCATAGTGACATTGAGGCTGGTCTGGATGAACATATGATCGAAACTTTGGAAAATGCTGCTCCTACTGTTGACGAGTATTCTTTAACTCATAAAATTACTTTTGTCGGCAAGACTTTAACTAAGCAGTCTTCTGGTCGAAACGTATCTCAGCCTAATACAATCCATTCTAAAATTCATGCTGGCACAACTTTTAGAAATCAAGCTTCTGATAAGTTTGATTAAAAAAAGCCTTGTCTCTTCTTACTTGTATTTATTGCAAGAAGAAAGGACACGTTATTTATGATTGCTACAAACTGAAAAATAAGCATCTGAATCAAGACAGACCTATTCCAAATGCTCATATTTCTAGGAGGTCACGGTCACGGTCATGTATTGAAAGATATTTCATTTGTTGGGTCTAATCAACCCCAGTCTTATTTGATTATGGAGAATTATCAACCATTCATGTCGAAGGGTTCTATATCACTCTTAGGTTATTCGGCCAATCCTATCCCTATTAAAATTTTATGGGACACAGGCGATTATCATACTCTTTTATTATCGGGTCCTTTGCCTATTTCTGAAAAATCTTCTTTAATGAAGCCTAGTTTTATTCAGGGAGTAGAGTGCGGCTGTGTTAATGTTCCTCTCCATTGTGTAAATTTGTTATCAGACTTAGTTTCAGGACCCGTTACAGTCGGAATGGTCTCTGTTTTACCCGTTGAGGGTATCCATTTATTACTAGGCAACGACGTAGTTGGAGATACGTTTGTGGTTAATCCACATGTAATTGCCAAGCCTTGTTTGGATCAGAAAGTTGATTATATTAAAAAAGAACTCCCTGCTTTATATCCAACTTGTGCAGTTGCTAGAGCTATGGCAGAGAATGATCTTGCGAATGGTGTTGATCAGGAAAGTATTCCTTTAGCTGACACATGTATTTCTCAGGCTTTTGATGAGGTTACTTTCACTCGTTGTTTGAATCAATCAAAAGGTATTTATCACAGTGATCTTTTAACTACTCATTCTCTTTATTCTAATCATGGTGATAAACGAAAATCACTTGACGTCGAACAGAAAAAGATCCTGAGATCTCCTGTTTATTTCAAAGGGCCAATAGTGAAACTGAGGCCACTGAAGTACGTGTCTGCTATTTAATTAAAACGAACTTATGAGACAATGGAGACCTCCCGAGGTACCTGCTGGTGACGAGTGGTCAGTGAACTATCAATTTATAGTTCCTAAATCGTACAGACAGGAAATCCTTAGTCTGGCCCATGAAACTCCTTTGCTGGTCGTTTAGGGATTCATAAGACTTATCACAAGATCTTCAATCACTTCTATTGGCCAAAAATCAAAAGTGATGTTTGTAAATACTGCAGAGCTTGTTATACTTGACAAATGGTAGGAAAACCCAATCAGAAAATTCATAAGGCTCATTTACAACCTATTCCTGCATTTGACGAACCATTTAGAAAAATGATGGCAGATTGTGTTGGTCCCTTACCTAAGACCAACTCAGGTAACCAATACTTGTTGACCATACTGTGTGTGTCAACAAGGTTCCCAGAGGCACTTCCTTTGAGGAATATTAAATATAAAACAATAGTAAAAGCTTCATTAAAGTATTGTTTACTCAATTTGGTCTTCCCAAATTTGTCCAACCGGGCCAAGGGTCAAACATTAGGTCAAAATTTCCAGGTAATTATGCTTGAATTTGGCATTCAGCAATTCGGGTTAACATGGAAATTACTGTTCGACAGAACTATACTAGAGATAACTTTTTAGTCTGTTAATAGAGTTCTGTCTCTCTTGCTCATTCTTCACAATTTTCATTAGTTTAGGCATTACGTTCCTTACAAATTTAAGAAGAAAATGAATGAACTAAATATTAATAAAAGTACTCCTAGGATCTAAATAAATGAAAGGAGTATCAGTATGTTGAGAGAGATAGCCAGGTTAATTATGCAATTAATTTAGTTTTAACCGTCCTACTCATTGAAGGTTTAAGAGAAGGAATACCATCGGATTCTACTGATTTTAAGAGCGAAAAATGTTTAGAATTCAGAAATTATGAATGATCTGGACCAGAAACTTTCACATTTGCAACAGCAATTATTTGAATATATGTACTTATTTCCGGATGTTTCTTCAAAAACGAAGAAAATATTCCATGAGACGTTGAAGTTGTAAATTCCCTACCTCTGAAACAACATCCATACAGGATGAACCCTCTTAAACAGGAATACTTGAGAAAAGGAATTTAGTACTTACTGGAGAATGATTTAATAGAGCCCAGTAAAAGTGACTGGAGCTCACCAACTATACTTGTTCCGAAAACAGATACAATTATCCGTATGTGTACTGATCATAGAAAGGTGAACACTGTGACTATAACAGATTCATTTCCCATTACCAAGAGTCGATGCTTGCATTAATAAAATCGGAAATGCAAAGAATGTCACCAAATTTGACTTTCTCAAAGGACTTTGGCAAATTCCACTGACGGAAAGAGCAAAGAAAATTTCGGAATTCGTGACTCCAGATGGACTTTATCGATATAAAGTGATGCCGTTTGCAATGAAAGGTTCGCCAAGTACTTTTCAACGTCTAATGACTATGATTATCTCTAGTCTAGATAATCGTGATGCTTATATCGATGATATCATCATCTACAACGGCACTAGGGGAAGTACATTTAGTAACAATTAGTAAATTCTTTGAGTCTCACTGATGCAAGTTTGACAATTAATGTATCAAAAAGTCAGTTCTGCCGTGTTAGTGTAACATTTCTAGGACATATCGTGGGACATGGACAAGTTTAACCTATATATGCTAAGGTCAAGACTATATCTGAATTCCGTGTGCCTGTTAGTAAAAAGCAACGATTCGATATTTAGGTATGGCTGATACTATCGGAAGTTTTGTTCCAATTTTTCTACAACTGCTAAATAATATTGAACCTTTTAATAATAGCATATCAACAGTTACGTCGGTGTATCATACATCCACTTTCATTTGCATCGTGTCACTGGTGTACATCAATCAATGTAACTTGAATGTAGTCCCTTAATTTTACTTTCTAAGAGCCGCATTTTTGCAGCTAACGTTATCCCTAATCTGACGGTTCATGAGATCAATGTTATGGCATAGTCATTAAAATATATATACTTTGGTAATACTGTTATGCAAATACAGTGATGGCAATGCCAGACAAATAAATGTAGCAATATGTTCTGTGATGGCAATACCAGCAAATGAATGTTGCAATAAGTTATGTGATGGCAATGCCAGACAAATATATGTAGTAATAAGTTGTGACGGCAATGCCATACAAATAAATGTAGCACTAATTCATCTGATGGCAATGTCAGACAAATAAATGTCGCAATAAGTTATCTGATGGCAATGCCAGACAAATAAATGTAGCAATATGTTCTGTGATGGCAATACCAGCAAATGAATGTTGCAATAAGTTATGTGATGGCAATGCCAGACAAATATATGTAGTAATAAGTTGTGACGGCAATGCCATACAAATAAATGTAGCACTAATTCATCTGATGGCAATGTCAGACAAATAAATGTCGCAATAAGTCATCTGATGGCAATGCCAGACAAATAAACGTAGCAATAAGTTATGTGACGGCAATGCCAGATAAATAAATGTAGCAATAAGTTGTGATAGTAATGCCAGACAAATAAATGTAGCAATAAGTTATCTGATGGCAATGTCAGACTAATAAATGTGGCAATATGTTCTCTGATTGCAATGTGAGACAAATATATGTAGCAATAAGCTCTGTTAAAGCAATATCAGATCAATAAATGTAGCTATCAGTACTGTGCTTCCGTGTCAAGACAATCACATCAACACATATTAATGACTTCGTTTCATTTTTTCTTTTGACTCGCAAGCTTGTACCTCTTCTGGTCAATTCCATATCGAGCAAGCCTCAGTGGCAAAGTGCTAGCTTGCCTGACTTGTGACCAGAAGGGTGTGGAATTGAAACTTGTCCTGTCCAGGACAGATGAGCTTCTGTGATGTGTCTCTGTGTGATACAGTTTATTCCAACTGCCTCAGCATCATATAAATCTTTTGTGTGTTGATGCGCCTTGTACAGCAACGATCCATTCCCTCGACGCATCCGGTCTAAAAATAAATTCCTAATGTGTATTGATAACGTTTCGATTATTCATTGATTTGAAGAGTCAAGGGTCCGAAACAAAGGTTTAATGGCTCTAAGGTTTAGTGGTCCAAAGGAGCATTAATCCGAAGGTTCGATGGTCTAAAAGAAGGCTTCAGTCTTCCGAAGGTTCTACGATCCGAAGGTGCGTTAGTCTGGAGCAATAAAAATGCATTCGAAATATTGAATGTTCGATTTAATGAACCATTTTCAAATACTTCGGACATGTAAACCCTGTTTTAAATATTTTTGGACTAATGACCCTTCAGACCAATGTACCCCTTGTTGTCAAAAACCTTCGGACTACAAAACCTTCTAACAAACTTGTGCACCTTTCGACCATTACCCTCGTAGTTACGAACCTCGAACTAAAGAAGCTTCGGACTATTGAACTCTAAATGTTATTGTGTTGAAAGTTACTACAATCATTCAGCTACAGTGATCTTCTGTTTGATTTGTAAATTATAGATCTTCTAGAATTGACGAATGAGTTCCGTTTATGTCATCTTCAATGTTAATAATTTTGTTGACATTTGATTCAAAGACTAAAATCTGTGACTGATTTTCTTGATCTTTTTTAAAATAAAAACGAACATTAAAACGTGAGAAATTCTGTCTGTAACTTGTTAGTATAAGAATAATTAAATGCCGGTATTAAGCCGGTCTTCTCTACTAATTCATAGCAAAACTGCTAGTAAGTCTGAGGTTTTAATTGCATTTGACGACTTGGAGCCTTACATTTTTGCTGGTACCAACTTATTTAGATTCGTGCTTTTTTCAAGTAGCAATCAAACCGTCTTTAAATTTGCAAATGTCATTTTTATTCTGGTAAGTAAGAAATTATCACTAGAAAAGCTTAGATATCTTGTGGTTGTTGGCTGTGTGTAGTTGACAGAATTAACAGAGGTTACATTGATAGTTGAATGAATTAACATAGGTTATATTGATAAAGTTGACAGAATTAACATATATTACATTGATAGAGTTGACAGAATTAACATAGATTACATTGATAGAGTTGACAGAATTAACATAGATTACATTGATAAAGTTGACAGAATTAACATAGGCTACATTGATAGAGTTGACAGAATTAACGTAGATTACATTGACAGAGTTGACAGAATTAACATAGGATACATTGATAGAGTTTACAGAATTAACATAGGCTACATTGACAGAGTTTACAGAATTAACATAAATTACATTGATAGAGTTGACAGAATTAGCATAGGCAACATTGATAGAGTTTACAGAATTAACATAGGCTACATTGATAGAGTTTACAGAAGCAACCTATAGCGATACGAATGCACAGGTGTTCAGTGCAAAGGCTGATCAGGTATTAATCACGTGTATGTTGAAGGTAGCGGTGCTTTGAGTGGTCTTTCTTCTAATGTGTAAAACTCCAAAGATTTTACATGATTTTGTAGTACTTAGCGAAACGTGTTCAACCCATATATCGCTGTCACATATACATGTGCGGTTTGCGTTTAAAAGGAGAATGTATACGGCTTGTAATCATTTCACACTTTTCTCTCAAGTTGGCTTGATGTATTTATCCCAATCGCATGTTGAAGAGGATGCTATATGCCTTAAAAATAAAGAAAGAAAACAACATATAGTACAAATAAATAGAAACTCCCATACATTTCAGGTATGAAAATTACTCTTTCATAAGGAATTTGACCAGACGCAATTCGGGTCTATCCGAAGTTATTTCCCCTTAACTCCTAGCCAACAATGACAAACCTTTGTGATGCATTGCTGAAGCTAACTAACTTTATTTTTTCAGATAGGGTCAAATACTTTACAAAATGACAAAAATGTAATTTACTGCGACATATTACTTCAACCACATCCTACCACTTTCTTAAGTCACGTACATTTATATGATATTATAACGTAGGTTAAGAAAATTTTCTTTTTATTACATACCAAATTTGCTTTAGAATCGAAGTTTAGAAAATTAGACTAACTCTTTGGCACACACGTTCTCACCCTCATCCTATTTAAGTAAATTCACCTCACCTTCATAGCACTATCCCATATTTATAAATATACATGACTTCGGTAGGATGTGGTCGAACTGATCTGTCACATTAAATTTCATTTTAGTCAGTTTGTAAATTATTTAAAATTATCTGAAAGCAAAGCAAGTGCATCACAGAGGTTTTGTCATTTCTGTCAAAGAGCTAACTGGATATAGCTTCTGACAGGCGCGAACGGGGTCTAATCAGTTTCTAGACGTATTCTATTTATTTGTTTTTGCTCACAAAGTACTGGCGTTCATTGCTGAAAGTACAACTTTTGTATCCACACACAATCAAGTGTCGCATGACATGCTGGGATATGATTTATTTTTTTGCATGTGGAGATATTAGAATATATTTTTCATATGTGAAGATATATAGAGGATATTTTCTTTTCCTATGTTAATACCAGATATATTTCACTGTGAAGTACGAAAAACATGATATTTTAACGAGTGCGAAGCCACGAATTAAAATTACATAGTTTTTGGTACCAAAAGATTAAATATATCCGGTATCAACGTAGGAAAAGAATTTTTTTTTTTTATTAAACGCCAAAATTGCTGAAGAATGGAAGTTTACAAGAGTAAGCTTCAACAAAACAACTTCTCTCCACCCCGTTTTCGTAAATTTACCTCTTTCAAAGGATAATAATATAAATATGCGTGACTTAAGAAAGCGGTAGGATTTGGTAGACATATCTGTCGCAGTAACTTATATTTTGTCGTTTTGTAAACTAATTGACCTTTCTGAAAACAATGCAAGTCCGGCTCAACAATACCTCACAGCGGGTTTGTCGTTGTTATCAAGGAAGTAAGTGGAAGTAATTTCAGAGAGACGCGAACGGCGTCTGGTCAAATTTTTGTAAATCAAAGATTAATTTACATGTCTGAAATTATAGGCAGTTTCTATTTATTTATTCTAGCTCACCAAGTACTCGTTTTTGTTGTTGCAGGTACAAATTTTCTACATATAGCCAGTAAATGATCCCAAAACATGAAGAGAAATCTTATATTTTAGCATGTGAAAATGTAAGGACAGATTTTTTACATGTGAACATAAATGGATATATGTTTCACATGTAAAATATAGGAATGAAAAAATATAAAACTTATTTCGCCAAGAAGTCTATATTTCAGACCTAACTAAATAAAAAAGGAGCTATTTTCCAAATGTGAAATGAGGGACATGAGCAAAAAGTATGAAATTTGTTTCGCCAAAAAGTCACAAAGCTCCAAACAAAAATTAAAATTTCTCTTTCTCAAAATAATGAATACCACGGAAAGTATTACCCATTGTTCACTGAAGGTTCTCAAGAAACCGTAAAGTGTATGACCACAACTGACAATATTTCGGGTTCATTTTAAAAAGACGAAAAGTATTCAGAATTCTGGCAATAGGAGATGACAACACGAGTGTTACTGACCGGTTTGTAAATCGTAGCAAAATTTAGTGTGGTTTCTGAAGAATTTTAAAACAGTAGATCAGTACCGATTTAACTCTGTCCTAAAAATGTTGCAGAAAATATTCACAACAACAAAGAGGTGTCTTCAGTAGTAAGTAATTTTAGTTGTCAGCGTACTGTAATTTACACGTGAAATGGGTAACACTTGGACATTCACTATAAGTTCTAAAATCTTTTTCCTCCTGATTTGAGGATTAAATGTGCAGACATTTTTATGTAGTAATTGTGAGTAATTGTAAACACCTCTTTTATACTTTTTTCCTGAGAACTCCCTCTCATTTGTAGTAACAAATTATTGTAATGACTATTGGTGACAGTTAGACTGGCAAAGAATATTGACTTTTCGACCCCAAATAAGGAAGAAAAAACTAAACCTCATTTTCCGCGTCACGAGGCCATTGCAGCACACTGTCAACGGATATCGCAGTTTACCTGTGACGACTTTCTATCAGCGTGAGATTACTCATTTTGTACTACTTTGTAAATTATTATTATTATCCTAGAAAATATTTGAACAATTCACCATTTCCTGTAAACATTCAGTAATTTGGGAGTTGGAAAAATGTCTTAATGTATTGCATTTAACGCAGTACATTCACCACATGGCACATTTTGCATTAAATTTGGGATATTTCACAGGTAATGACAATATTCGGCATAGGTCTGCCAAACTCAGTTTTATAACACGGACTGATCGATCCCATACCTAGGCATATCAACAATAAGAAAACATAATTGAGAGTATTATGCGAACGGGCTTTATAGTAATTAGAGACCTGTAACAAGCATTTCACAAAAATGCATCGTAGTACCACTTAAGCAACTAGCTGTGTCTAAATATAGCTAGCTTGCAACTTATACGACCATTAGACATGAAACTTTGGGTGAAACGTTGGTATCGACGTCCTCCCAATCAAACTTCGGTAAGAAGAACGTAATTAAAGAGTTGAAGCAATATGAAGTGGCATCAGAGTCCACTCCAATTACTCATGGTACACTCAATGCATTGCAAGAATGATAACCACCTGAAGTGCTTCAACCGAAACGTACCGAAAGATGATTGCAATATTGGACATGGGCACAAACTGTGGGCAACATTTACAATCATTCTGCACATGCTGCTGGACTCAGAAGAATTAAAAGCTCTTTTTTAAAATATGGTTTGGTGTATCGATGTGCTTTCACAATATGCTTGGGTTTTACATTTTACATCCAAAATACATTGCAGTTAGTACAAGCACTGTAACTAGTGTGGAAACAAAGCGATTGACATCTTCAGAGATGGAAAACAGACAAAACGCCGAATTTCTCAGTAAATTGTTCAAGAGGAATTGACGAAAATAAACATTCATGTTTTCATAGCCAAATGTACTGCAATCAAAGTTAATGTTGTAGAACATTTCAGAGAACTGTTACAAGAACGTTGATGGAGATATTTTATATATCTATTCACGATCAAGTACTTAAGCGTATTACCTCGTCGTGTGAAAGACTACAGTCAATTTTACCTTCGCTTATTGGATGTGCAGTGAAACAAGTACCTACCCTTAAGGAAGTTAAAATGTTTGACCGATTTTTAAGGATTCCCGAGAAAACCGAACAATATCCTTCCATTAGATGACAGCAATAGTTCTCGTCATCAACATACTCTGATTTTGAAAAAGGAACATAGGAAAAAACGAAGCGTTTAATATTTCAGATATTAGCAGCAGTGGTAGCAACGGCCGCTCAAGTGATACCAATAAGACATGTCACAGCAACACCATGGAACATTGTTTGTAAATGGTTTCTTTTTTCTTTAAATCAATGATTCCTTGGGGATGAAACCGATCAATCTTTGAACAATCAATTTAGTTTGACTTTAATACGTGGCTTCTCTTTGGACCTGCTTAACCCATGAAAGTTATGTTCTTTTCGCAGTCCATACAACTAGAACACTATGTACATTGTCAAGCAACTTTAAAAGATAATAAATACAAAACCTCATGGATAGAAAAGAACCCGGCTTTGAAAAATAAAAACATAATGCATATGTAACCAGTGCCAAATTGAAGATTTGAAATAAGAATTCTTGAAGGATATTACCTTAATGTTCGACATCTCATATATAAGATTTGGAATTTATTCAGTAATGAACTCTCAAGAACCAAAAAAATACGAATATTAACTATCGCCCTATATCGTCGTCTGTGCTGTCTTTTTTGCGATAAGTAAACATTGTCCATCAAACATTCTCCAAAACCTGTTCTGTTTGCTTGTCTTCGATGAAACACAAAAATATCCACTCACTCGGAGGACACTAATAATAGGAACAGGCCATTAAATAGTTTCAATCTCCCGTTTGACTAAATGAAGAAATTCAACTTAATGTTTGTGTTCTCAGATGTCAATGAAAATGCAGGCTCATCATGTCAGTAAATCGTGTTGATAGTGTAAACATGGATATAATGTAAGACATCAGACAATATGGTATTTTTGCCAAAGGAGAAGTCGTCGCAGAATCATATTTCTCTAGCGATTTTCATCGGGTCACTTGTGACTAATGTGTCCAAACAAGGAAGACGTGATTTTGGGAGTATGTTCAGATATCTCTTTCCTACTGTCGCACCAGTTTTTGAATTTTTCGTTCACCAGGGTTAAATATGCTAATCCAGACAGTAAAGAATTCGTTGCAACACAAAGAATGGCCTATAAATTCATCTTCACAGCAGCAGAATCAAGGCTCAAAGACGTATAGAGGAATATTAGGGCAAAGCGGGCATGACAAGAATAAGAAAGATACTAAATGACAAATTGACGCTTTTTGTTTTGTATTTACTATCAAAGCAAAGATAATGCACCGATATTCATTGGAATGTTATAATGCAGGACTCCATCTCGTTGTCATGCTACCTACGATACAAACAATCAGTACAACGCTGTTTCAATACATCAGCTCCCGTAGAGATGGAATCATAGGGTAGACCAAAGACTACGTCAAACTGAGTAATAGTTACCCGTATCTCAGACTGGTCCAAAACGACGATATTTAAACGTTGAAGGTGACTCCAGTCAAAATTTTCATGCACACATTACTCTGTGAAGTGGATCTTGTATTTGAAGAGCATACTAGTTAGCAGCAAGATGGAAGCTTACCCTTACCGTGCCTGTGTCGCGAATCTACTAACGGAAAAGAAACCAAAAGCACACACGTAGATGCTGGTGTAGTATGGAAACCTCATACTCTCTATACACGTTCAGACACGGGCTTGACAGATGCATGACGATGCTCACAATGTAGGATTTACCGACTCACAGACTAAAATCAAAGAAGGTGCCAGTTCTAAAATGATGTATTGTTTGCGCCTGGACCTGAGATTGAAAGACAAGAATATGTTGAACACTGTAGATGTGCGCATGAGACGGAATCGAAGCAGCATAGGCTTTTTCCTGATGGCCAACGGTAACAATTTCAAAACTAACATCGAAGAAGCGAGACTACGTACCTCAATTTGGAAACGACTCTAGGAAAGGACGGAGGAAGACAACGTGAAAAATAGAATTGGCACAGTGGACGAGACAAGAAAAGACCGTAGCGACCTAGTTCCCTAAATACATTGTCGTAAGATCTCAGACGTGAGAACATTATTACATTTCACACCAGTCATAAATAAAACGACAACGTGTTTGATGATGAGTCAAAGAAATTTTTTTGAATATTATCTCAAAGATGTTCGAACTATAATCCAATAATATAACATCTTGCAATTATATAACATCTTGCAGGACAACTTTCATGAAAACGAATTCTACGGTTCTGCTATTGGTGTGAATAACTTTAAGGCAGCTGGGACCTACCCTTTGGATAGAATTGTTATTTCTGACTATAATGCGCATGCTTTTAATCTTTCAGCAAAACAGCATCTGCCAGTACTATAAGCCACGATATTCCATTTGGTTTTTATTACGTTTCACATATAATATCTAGGAGAATTTCCAAATGCATTGTAGCCCTCTTCCAATTGTTGTTTGTACTTGAGTCTTACAAGTGCTGTGAGCCCACTTTCAAACATCTTCTAAGCTGCACTCTGAACTCTCGTCTGCTTATTGGATGCTTTCAACGCTATTGTTGACTCGTCCTCCTGGAGCTCCTCTTCCACTCGAAAAGATAGTGCGTGTGATACAAAAACTCTAACATATCATGTGCAAGAAGAGCAAAAGAATAAAAAGGAGCTCCTATTCCACTCGTTACGATAGTGCGTGTGATACAAAAACTCTAACATAGCATGTGCAAGAAGAGCAAAATAATAAAAAAGATTTAATGATGAACACCCTGATAGCTTCACGTCTTCTGAATGAATTAGATCTTTTTTCATTGAACAAACTAGAAAAGTTACATCATTTGCAGCAAACAGAGACGAAAGCTAAATACAAGTATGAATCATCACAGCAAATGTCTGTCAAAAGGAGGAAAAACCCCAAATAAGAAGCAGTTTGTGCAATATCGTAGTACATCATATTGCATAATAGTACATCATATTGCATCATAATACATCATATTGCATCATAGTACATCATATTGCATTTCCGTGTCTTCTCTCTGCATTTGCATTTATAGTGTGCTCCTCTCTCTCTCTCTCTCTCTGCATCTGTATATCTTTTTCCTCTTTCTGAATTTGCAACATCATCATTTCTTTCTCAAGTTGAATCGTTCTTAATTCCAATTCCATCTGTGTTTAAAGCTGCAATTGTTTTATTTGCTATAAAGTCATATACAGCTTTTCCAGTCCAACGCAAAGCACGATCATCATCCAAATTTTCCTTTCCTACTAAATACTGAACCAAAATCAAAATATTCTTTATTTCTTGCTTTGTTAAGATGCATTCGTTTCCGAAAAAACATAATGTCTGGCACGCTCTAGCAACTTGTCGCTTTTGATAGACTCTATCCCCTTCTGGGTAGGATTTGAAACAAAGATCGTGACATTAGCTGACCTTGGGAATGCTTGCTGGTTTCACAAAAAATATCTTAAATCTGTTAAGAAATATTTTAAAATTCGACAAAAAAGTGCTGAACCAAAGTCCATTTTCATTTTAAAGCCAATTGTTAATATTCATGAAATGTTTTTTAAGAAATTCAGATTCTGGACAAGCCCCTAATATCTGTTACGAATATGTGGTCGTAAGCTATGTAACAGAAAGCAGCAGCGCCACGACATCACGTATAGCAAAGACTACAAACAATTTATTACCCAACAATACAAAGCAAAGATTCAGAAACTTCAGATAATGAGGATGCAAAATGAATGGGTGTTACATGTCTTGGAAAGAAGACCAATATCTACAGTTAGAAAATGTTTGGATATTGTGCAACCGATGCTCGTTGTGACGTGTCATAGAAAGAGGACAAGTCTCTTCAGTTCGAAACTGTTTGGATATAACGAAATAAATGTTCTGTGGTGGGTTTGTGGACTTGTTTTCAGTATTTAAGCTGGAGATGGTGATGACCTGTCATCTGTTTTTACTAATTGTTAGCAAAAGTCAGATTGAATATATCCACATTTTGCAAGTCATTATTCCTTCCTTAATAAAACGCCCATCCACCCCGATCCCATTTCAAGTTTTCTTGGAAAGTTTTGTAAACTTTCCTATAGACAATTGTTTTTTTATAAGGAACCCACCATAGCTTTTGACAAATATTTTAGAGTGGCCCCAAGTGCTTTTCATGGAAGAAATACTTTATCAGATCATATTTAACAACTGGTAATTGCTAATTAATGGGTACTTATTGATCTTAAATTCGCTGCATTATGCAGTCGTATATAACAGCTAGGTGCAAACAGCAAAGGTACATATGATATGATGACTATGTTATTTTCTTTGTCCTGCATTCAATACACCTAATCACTTATTAAGCAGGGGCACCGAGTGGCCGAGTGGTCACTCTGGAATCCATTGGTCTTCGCCGTAGATGGTCTCCGTCATTGAAAACTAAATTCTGTCCAATCCTATCAGAAGGTAAGTAATCAATACTATGCACATCAGACACGAAACAAACACTAAATACAAAGAATTATTTATATATCAAATTACGAAACACTTATATATTAGGATACCCTGATAATTCCTCATGCTTAGACGCTATTAAGAGTCAGTTTTGCAAAATCAATCATTACTGCCATAAAGTCTAGTGAATGCTGTACATTATTACGTTTGTCCCTAGCAATTGGCTAGTTACTCGGTTTGGGAAAGAACTTCCTAACACCCAGACACCATAATCAACGAAAAATCACTAAATCTAAAAACGCTATTCACCGTGAAGTCAATACGAAAAGCATATACAGATGAATTTAGGAAATGCAGTGCAATACATAAAATCACGATAATAGGGAATTCATTACTCATGATGTCAATTAATTTCTGTAAATTATTTCAAGTAGAAAATAATAGATAAATTAAAACCATCACTAAAGTAGATAAACTGCAAAAGAAAGAAGTAAACAACAAAACTAGTTAATATCCTACTCTCTTTGCCGTTCAATGCAGTTATTTCTTTTATTATCGTCTGTGTAAGTTCCGTAATCAATCGAATACATAATATCATTTGCCCTAATGAAATAATGTGTAGTCTTATCACCTTAATCCATGACACGTTCTATGATGTCGTTTAAACCACCAGGTAGCGTAATCGATATATCATCATCTAACGGATCACATAAATCACTGTAAATCTCTGAAAGCATATACGAAAGTAGATTTTCCATCACAAATGGTTTCTGTCGTCCGAAGTTAAGGGACAATTCATTGAAATATGTAAAATACGGTCAACACTACTTTTGCGACATAGAGGACGCAGTCCAAATTTTGTTTATATTCCTCCAATACGAATTAAAGTCGCATGCTCTATTTTTTCCAGCATAAGCGATTTTCCATAAATGATACATATTTAGTACTGGATTAACTTTTAAAAATCGATCTAATCCCACCTTTTGATTTCTGATAAGATTTCATGTTTTCTCTCATGAAATACACGTTCTCTTGTCCCAATTAACTTCTCCATGTTAATGTGTCTGGTAGCATTCCTGTCATTATGTAGTCGTTGAGAAAGACTTCTAAATCATACTTGTTGTATATATATATATATATATATATATATATATATATATATATATATATATATATATATATATATATATATATATACGAATTAAAGATGTGTTGGGGGTCAAAATTCAAATTGCCAACAGTTCAGGGGAACGTCTTAGAAGCAGTTAAATTTGCCGATGTTCTTCACATTCGACCTAGAAGTATACGTTTCTGCATACTATGCAAGCTTCCACTATAATCGTTTCCAGTCTTGCTGTAGTAGATCCAACCAGCAAACTTTGATGGAAACCTGGTACTCATGTGCAAAATAAGGTTGTATTTTCTCCGACGTTTCAGTGTCCTGACATGTCATATTGAACCAGATTCCTGAGCCATACATAGCAGACGACAATATAACTCTTTCCTAGACGTTCACATGAAGTACAGGATTCATCCCATTTGAATTTAATCCAATTGAATATAGTGAGTTTATTGTATATTTAGCTTATCACAATAATAGTCTACACGATCATTAATTTTCATTGGCTGGTAATAAGTAACTCCTGCATATTTCATCTTTTTTCTCTTGGAATATCATGCAATCCCAAAGTAATTCCATTTGATAAGTACACTTACTTTTTCTGCTGACTATCATCCAGGTGGTCGTGTTAGGATGATATTTCAATTTCCACTTCTGTGCATAATGGTAAACAGTATTCACGAATATATGCAATCTACTCAGCGCAGAATTTAGTAGAGTAGTGTCGCCTGCTAAAATCACGCAAGTATGTTCATCTGATTCATTGTTAAGCCGCAATTAGTCCTTATTAATTCGTTCAATAGATCGTATATGTATACGGAAAAAAGCAGACATTATACGGCCTTGATCAACTTCCCTACGCAAAGAAAGTGTGTTCAATATAAGTCCTCTGCACTATACACAGGCACTTGACTGTGTGTAGGAATGGGCAATTATTCTCTACATTTGTGCAATAATTTCCAAATATTTTAATTTTTAATTAGTCCATAATGCCATTGTCACGTTGTGGTGAAAAATTGCTGATGTTTGGATTAATGTATACACGTATTTCCTTATAGTGACTTTGTAGTGAGAGCACCTGGATATGTTAATACGTATTACGTAAGGTTTCGAATATGGGCCCGATTCTGGACAAAGAAACTGCCTGTCGATAGTATAACCTTTCCGCAACGGCCTGCTAGCGGCTTCCATCAAAAGGAATTCTACATCTGAGTCGGGACGTCTTTGTTTGCTTTGCAATTAGTCGGCGATGTTTCGACCGATAAGCTCTAAATACGGCAAAAAGCAAGTCTACAGACTTGATTTTATAACAGGAGCAAAACAAATAAGCATGACTCTAAAAAAGGAATACATCTATTTGTTCAGTTCTCCCCTTATAAAAACCTTCTATTAAAACTATATTTCAGTACATACCCCCACGTGACAGATCATACTACTCAATAACTGTTTCTAAATACCTATTCATGTGACCTAGACATTCAATGGGAAATTATTTAATTCTTGTAGAACACTCCAAACCCCATCCATCCAACGAGAAATTAACCCGAAATTCGTCATCAGCTATTATTATTAAGAGTGTTATTAGTCATTGTCAACACATAAATAAGCATCAGTTTGTAGACCCTATGTAATTTTACGCTCTCAATATTACTATAACAGACCTTAGTCAGCTAAGTAAATTCTAATTAAAGATAATCACATAATCACAACAATTTACAGACATTAATAAAAATTACAAATATTAGATACAATCAAGTACCAGGATTTACACACACACACACACACACACACACACACACACACACACACACACATCATCTTCAAGTTATCTTATTTTAGTTTGGTACCTTTGGCGAAATTCAATGTGAATATAAATCATAAATAGGTCACCAAAACATCAGAGGTCGTTTTTCGCGTGTAGTCTATTGTCAGATATTGAAATTGACAAGTGCCAATCAAGTTAAAAATAGGTTTTGCCTAAGAAGCCTCTTTTTGTAGTTAATTTCTTGATATTGTGATTGATCAAGCTGTTCGATGTTAAAATAACGATTATGCCGTGTTTGCTTAATTGAGTTTTTTTTTCTGGTAATAATAGTCAAAGAATTAGAATCTTTCAACTGTGCAATTAACCTTGAACTTATGTGATTTAGGTAATGAAAATGCCCAATTTATAACTGAATGAATTGGCATTGGTAAAGAAAGTTCAGCTTGTACTATTATTATATTACATATTACTTATCCAAGACGACAAGTTTGAATTATTGACAATGCTTAGAAAATAATTATGGTGTATAAAACAGCTTCGATAAAATGTACATGGAGAAGAAATACATGCGTAAAAATTGAAGATACATAAACTGTTCGTACAACACAATATGCTTGGGTTTTACATTTTACATCCAAAATACATTGCAGTTAGTACAAGCACTGTAACTAGTGTGGAAACAAAGTGATTGACATCTTCAGAGATGGAAAACAGACAAAACGCCGAATTTCTCAGTAAATTGTTCAAGAGGAATTGACGAAAATAAACATTCATGTTTTCATAGCCAAATGTACTGCAATCAAAGTTAATGTTGTAGAACATTTCAGAGAACTGTTACAAGAACGTTGATGGAGATATTTTATATATCTATTCACGATCAAGTACTTAAGCGTATTACCTCGTCGTGTGAAAGACTACAGTCAATTTTACCTTCGCTTATTGGATGTGCAGTGAAACAAGTACCTACCCTTAAGGAAGTTAAAATGTTTGACCGATTTTTAAGGATTCCCGAGAAAACCGAACAATATCCTTCCATTAGATGACAGCAATAGTTCTCGTCATCAACATACTCTGATTTTGAAAAAGGAACATAGGAAAAAACGAAGCGTTTAATATTTCAGATATTAGCAGCAGTGGTAGCAACGGCCGCTCAAGTGATACCAATAAGACATGTCACAGCAACACCATGGAACATTGTTTGTAAATGGTTTCTTTTTTCTTTAAATCAATGATTCCTTGGGGATGAAACCGATCAATCTTTGAACAATCAATTTAGTTTGACTTTAATACGTGGCTTCTCTTTGGACCTGCTTAACCCATGAAAGTTATGTTCTTTTCGCAGTCCATACAACTAGAACACTATGTACATTGTCAAGCAACTTTAAAAGATAATAAATACAAAACCTCATGGATAGAAAAGAACCCGGCTTTGAAAAATAAAAACATAATGCATATGTAACCAGTGCCAAATTGAAGATTTGAAATAAGAATTCTTGAAGGATATTACCTTAATGTTCGACATCTCATATATAAGATTTGGAATTTATTCAGTAATGAACTCTCAAGAACCAAAAAAAATACGAATATTAACTATCGCCCTATATCGTCGTCTATGCTGTCTTCTTTGCGATAAGTAAACATTGTCCATCAAACATTCTCCAAAACCTGTTCTGTTTGCTTGTCTTCGATGAAACACAAAAATATCCACTCACTCGGAGGACACTAACAATAGGAACAGGCCATTAAATAGTTTCAATCTCCCGTTTGACTAAATGAAGAAATTCAACTTAATGTTTGTGTTCTCAGATGTCAATGAAAATACAGGCTCATCATGTCAGTAAATCGTATTGATAGTGTAAACATGGATATAATGTAAGACATCAGACAATATGATATTTTTGCCAAAGGAGAAGTCGTCGCAGAATCATATTTCTCTAGCGATTTTCATCGGGTCACTTGTGACTAATGTGTCCAAACAAGGAAGACGTGATTTTGGGAGTATGTTCAGATATCTCTTTCCTACTGTCGCACCAGTTTTTGAATTTTTCGTTCACCAGGGTTAAATATCTAATCCAGACAGTAAAGAATTCATTGCAACACAAAGAATGGCCTATAAATTCATCTTCACAGCAGCAGAATCAAGGCTCAAAGACGTATAGAGGAATATTAGGGCAAACCGGGCATGACAAGAATAAGAAAGATACTAAATGACAAATTGACGCTTTTTGTTTTGTATTTACTATCAAAGCAAAGATAATCCACCGATATTCATTGGAATGTTATAATGCAGAACTCCATCTCGTTGTCATGCTACCTACGATACAAACAATCAGTACAACGCTGTTTCAATACATCAGCTCCCGCAGAGATGGAATCATAGGGTAGACCAAAGACTACGTCAAACTGAGTAATAGTTACCCGTATCTCAGACTGGTCCAAAACGACGATATTTAAACGTTGAAGGTGACTCCAGTCAAAATTTTCATGCACACATTACTCTGTGAAGTGGATCTTGTATTTGAAGAGCATACTAGTTAGCAGCAAGATGGAAGCTTACCCTTACCGTGCCTGTGTCGCGAATCTACTAACGGAAAAGAAACCAAAAGCACACACGTAGATGCTGGTGTAGTATGGAAACCTCATACTCTCTATACACGTTCAGACACGGGCTTGACAGATGCATGACGATGCTCACAATGTAGGATTTACCGACTCACAGACTAAAATCAAAGAAGGTGCCAGTTCTAAAATGATGTATTGTTTGCGCCTGGACCTGAGATTGAAAGACAAGAATATGTTGAACACTGTAGATGTGCGCATGAGACGGAATCGAAGCAGCATAGGCTTTTTCCTGATGGCCAACGGTAACAATTTCAAAACTAACATCGAAGAAGCGAGACTACGTACCTCAATTTGGAAACGACTCTAGGAAAGGACGGAGGAAGACAACGTGAAAAATAGAATTGGCACAGTGGACGAGACAAGAAAAGACCGTAGCGATCTAGTTCCCTAAATACATTGTCGTAAGATCTCAGACGTGAGAACATTATTACATTTCACACCAGTCATAAATAAAACGACAACGTGTTTGATGATGAGTCAAAGAAATTTTTTTGAATATTATCTCAAAGATGTTCGAACTATAATCCAACAATATAACATCTTGCAATGATATAACATCTTGCAGGACAACTTTCATGAAAACGAATTCTACGGTTCTGCTATTGGTGTGAATAACTTTAAGGCAGCTGGGACCTACCCTTTGGATAGAATTGTTATTTCTGACTATAATGCGCATGCTTTTAATCTTTCAGCAAAACAGCATCTGCCAGTACTATAAGCCACGATATTCCATTTGGTTTTTATTACGTTTCACATATAATATCTAGGAGAATTTCCAAATGCATTGTAGCCCTCTTCCAATTGTTGTTTGTACTTGAGTCTTACAAGTGCTGTGAGCCCACTTTCAAACATCTTCTAAGCTGCACTCTGAACTCTCGTCTGCTTATTGGATCCTTTCAACGCTATTGTTGACTCGTCCTCCTGGAGCTCCTCTTCCACTCGAAACGATAGTGCGTGTGATACAAAAACTCTAACATATCATGTGCAAGAAGAGCAAAAGAATAAAAAGGAGCTCCTATTCCACTCGTTACGATAGTGCGTGTGATACAAAAACTCTAACATAGCATGTGCAAGAAGAGCAAAAGAATGAAAAAGATTTAATGATGAACACCCTGATAGCTTCACGTCTTCTGAATGAATTTGATCTTTTTTCATTGAACAAACTAGAAAAGTTAAATCATTTGCAGCAAACAGAGACGAAAGCTAAATACAAGTATGAATCATCACAGCAAATGTCTGTCAAAAGGAGGAAAAACCCCAAACAAGAAGCAGTTTGTGCAATATCATAGTACATCATATTGCATAATAGTACATCATATTGCATCATAATACATCATATTGCATCATAGTACATCATATTGCATTTCCGTGTCTTCTCTCTGCATTTGCATTTATAGTGTGCTCCTCTCTCTCTCTCTCTCTCTCTCTCTCTGCATCTGTATATCTTTTTCCTCTTTCTGAATTTGCAACATCATCATTTCTTTCTCAAGTTGAATCGTTCTTAATTCCAATTCCATCTGTGTTTAAAGCTGCAATTGTTTTATTTGCTATAAAGTCATATACAGCTTTTCCAGTCCAACGCAAAGCACGATCATCATCCAAATTTTCCTTTCCTACTAAATACTGAACCAAAATCAAAATATTCTTTATTTCTTGCTTTGTTAAGATGCATTCGTTTCCGAAAAAACATAATGTCTGGCACGCTCTAGCAACTTGTCGCTTTTGATAGACTCTATCCCCTTCTGGGTAGGATTTGAAACAAAGATCGCGACATTAGCTGACCTTGGGAATGCTTGCTGAAATCTGTTAAGAAATATTTTAAAATTCGACAAAAAAGTGCTGAACCAAAGTACATTTTCATTTTAAAGCCAATTGTTAATATTCATGAAATGTTTTTTAAGAAATTCAGATTCTGGACAAGCCTCTAATATCTGTTACGAATATATGGTCGTAAGCTATGTAACAGAAAGCAGCAGCGCCACGACATCACGTATAGCAAAGACTACAAACAATTTATTACCCAACAATACAAAGCAAAGATTCAGAAACTTCAGATAATGAGGATGCAAAATGAATGGGTGTTACATGTCATGGAAAGAAGACCAATATCTACAGTTAGAAAATGTTTGGATATTGTGCAACCGATGCTCGTTGTGACGTGTCATAGAAAGAGGACGAGTCTCTTCAGTTCGAAACTGTTTGGATATAACGAAATAAATGTTCTGTGGTGGGTTTGTGGACTTGTTTTCAGTATTTAAGCTGGAGATGGTGATGACCTGTCATCTGTTTTTACTAATTGTTAGCAAAAGTCACATTGAATATATCCACATTTTGCAAGTCATTATTCCTTCCTTAATAAAACGCCCATCCACCCCGATCCCATTTCAAGTTTTCTTGGAAAGTTTTGTAAACTTTCCTATAGACAATTGTTTTTTTTATAAGGAACCCACCATAGCTTTTGACAAATTTTTTAGAGTGGCCCCAAGTGCTTTTCATGGAAGAAATACTTTATCAGATCATATTTAACAACTGGTAATTGCTAATTAATGGGTACTTATTGATCTTAAATTCGCTGCATTATGCAGTCGTATATAACAGCTAGGTGCAAACAGCAAAGGTACATATGATATGATGACTATGTTATTTTCTTTGTCCTGCATTCAATACACCTAATCACTTATTAAGCAGGGGCACCGAGTGGCCGAGTGGTCACTCTGGAATCCATTGGTCTTCGCCGTAGATGGTCTCCGTCATTGAAAACTAAATTCTGTCCAATCCTATCAGAAGGTAAGTAATCAATACTATGCACATCAGACACGAAACAAACACTAAATACAAAGAATTATTTATATATCAAATTACGAAACACTTATATATTAGGATACCCTGATAATTCCTCATGCTTAGACGCTATTAAGAGTCAGTTTTGCAAAATCAATCATTACTGCCATAAAGTCTAGTGAATGCTGTACATTATTACGTTTGTCCCTAGCAATTGGCTAGTTACTCGGTTTGGGAAAGAACTTCCTAACACCCAGACACCATAATCAACGAAAAATCACTAAATCTAAAAACGCTATTCACCGTGAAGTCAATACGAAAAGCATATACAGATGAATTTAGGAAATGCAGTGCAATACATAAAATCACGATAATAGGGAATTCATTACTCATGATGTCAATTAATTTCTGTAAATTATTTCAAGTAGAAAATAATAGATAAATTAAAACCATCACTAAAGTAGATAAACTGCAAAAGAAAGAAGTAAACAACAAAACTAGTTAATATCCTACTCTCTTTGCCGTTCAATGCAGTTATTTCTTTTATTATCGTCTGTGTAAGTTCCGTAATCAATCGAATACATAATATCATTTGCCCTAATGAAATAATGTGTAGTATTATCACCTTAATCCATGACACGTTCTATGATGTCGTTTAAACCACCAGGTAGCGTAATCGATATATCATCATCTAACGGATCACATAAATCACTGTAAATCTCTGAAAGCATATACGAAAGTAGATTTTCCATCACAAATGGTTTCTGTCGTCCGAAGTTAAGGGACAATTCATTGAAATATGTAAAATACGGTCAACACTACTTTTGCGACATAGAGGACGCAGTCCAAATTTTGTTTATATTCCTCCAATACGAATTAAAGTCGCATGCTCTATTTTTTTTCCAGCATAAGCGATTTTCCATAAATGATACATATTTAGTACTGGATTAACTTTTAAAAATCGATCTAATCCCACCTTTTGATTTCTGATAAGATTTCATGTTTTCTCTCATGAAATACACGTTCTCTTGTCCCAATTAACTTCTCCATGTTAATGTGTCTGGTAGCATTCCTGTCATTATGTAGTCGTTGAGAAAGACTTCTAAATCATACTTGTTGTATATATATATATATATATATATATATATATATATATATATATATATATATATATATATATATATATATATATATATACGAATTAAAGATGTGTTGGGGGTCAAAATTCAAATTGCCAACAGTTCAGGGGAACGTCTTAGAAGCAGTTAAATTTGCCGATGTTCTTCACATTCGACCTAGAAGTATACGTTTCTGCATACTATGCAAGCTTCCACTATAATCGTTTCCAGTCTTGCTGTAGTAGATCCAACCAGCAAACTTTGATGGAAACCTGGTACTCATGTGCAAAATAAGGTTGTATTTTCTCCGACGTTTCAGTGTCCTGACATGTCATATTGAACCAGATTCCTGAGCCATACATAGCAGACGACAATATAACTCTTTCCTAGACGTTCACAGGAAGTACAGGATTCATCCCATTTGAATTTAATCCAATTCAATATAGTGAGTTTATTGTATATTTAGCTTATCACAATAATAGTCTACACGATCATTAATTTTCATTGGCTGGTAATAAGTAACTCCTGCATATTTCATCTTTTTTCTCTTGGAATATCATGCAATCCCAAAGTAATTCCATTTGATAAGTACACTTACTTTTTCTGCTGACTATCATCCAGGTGGTCGTGTTAGGATGATATTTCAATTTCCACTTCTGTGCATAATGGTAAACAGTATTCACGAATATATGCAATCTACTCAGCGCAGAATTTAGTAGAGTAGTGTCGCCTGCTAAAATCACGCAAGTATGTTCATCTGATTCATTGTTAAGCCGCAATTAGTCCTTATTAATTCGTTCAATAGATCGTATATGTATACGGAAAAAAGCAGACATTATACGGCCTTGATCAACTTCCCTACGCAAAGAAAGTGTGTTCAATATAAGTCCTCTGCACTATACACAGGCACTTGACTGTGTGTAGGAATGGGCAATTATTCTCTACATTTGTGCAATAATTTCCAAATATTTTAATTTTTAAATAGTCCATAATGCCATTGTCACGTTGTGGTGAAAAATTGCTGATGTTTGGATTAATGTATACACGTATTTCCTTATAGTGACTTTGTAGTGAGAGCACCTGGATATGTTAATACGTATTACGTAAGGTTTCGAATATGGGCCCGATTCTGGACAAAGAAACTGCCTGTCGATAGTATAACCTTTCCGCAACGGCCTGCTAGCGGCTTCCATCAAAAGGAATTCTACATCTGAGTCGGGACGTCTTTGTTTGCTTTGCAATTAGTCGGCGATGTTTCGACCGATAAGCTCTAAATACGGCAAAAAGCAAGTCTACAGACTTGATTTTATAACAGGAGCAAAACAAATAAGCATGACTCTAAAAAAGGAATACATCTATTTGTTCAGTTCTCCCCTTATAAAAACCTTCTATTAAAACTATATTTCAGTACATACCCCCACGTGACAGATCATACTACTCAATAACTGTTTCTAAATACCTATTCATGTGACCTAGACATTCAATGGGAAATTATTTAATTCTTGTAGAACACTCCAAACCCCATCCATCTAACGAGAAATTAACCCGAAATTCGTCATCAGCTATTATTATTAAGAGTGTTATTAGTCATTGTCAACACATAAATAAGCATCAGTTTGTAGACCCTATGTAATTTTACGCTCTCAATATTACTATAACAGACCTTAGTCAGCTAAGTAAATTCTAATTAAAGATAATCACATAATCACAACAATTTACAGACATTAATAAAAATTACAAATATTAGATACAATCAAGTACCAGGATTTACACACACACACACACACACACACACACACACACACACATCATCTTCAAGTTATCTTATTTTAGTTTGGTACCTTTGGCGAAATTCAATGTGAATATAAATCATAAATAGGTCACCAAAACATCAGAGGTCGTTTTTCGCGTGTAGTCTATTGTCAGATATTGAAATTGACAAGTGCCAATCAAGTTAAAAATAGGTTTTGCCTAAGAAGCCTCTTTTTGTAGTTAATTTCTTGATATTGTGATTGATCAAGCTGTTCGATGTTAAAATAACGATTATGCCGTGTTTGCTTAATTGAGTTTTTTTTTCTGGTAATAATAGTCAAAGAATTAGAATCTTTCAACTGTGTAATTAACCTTGAACTTATGTGATTTAGGTAATGAAAATGCCCAATTTATAACTGAATGAATTGGCATTGGTAAAGAAAGTTCAGCTTGTACTATTATTATATTACATATTACTTATCCAAGACGACAAGTTTGAATTATTGACAATGCTTAGAAAATAATTATGGTGTATAAAACAGCTTCGATAAAATGTACATGGAGAAGAAATACATGCGCAAAAATTGAAGATACATAAACTGTTCGTACAACACAATATGCTTGGGTTTTACATTTTACATCCAAAATACATTGCAGTTAGTACAAGCACTGTAACTAGTGTGGAAACAAAGTGATTGACATCTTCAGAGATGGAAAACAGACAAAACGCCGAATTTCTCAGTAAATTGTTCAAGAGGAATTGACGAAAATAAACATTCATGTTTTCATAGCCAAATGTACTGCAATCAAAGTTAATGTTGTAGAACATTTCAGAGAACTGTTACAAGAACGTTGATGGAGATATTTTATATATCTATTCACGATCAAGTACTTAAGCGTATTACCTCGTCGTGTGAAAGACTACAGTCAATTTTACCTTCGCTTATTGGATGTGCAGTGAAACAAGTACCTACCCTTAAGGAAGTTAAAATGTTTGACCGATTTTTAAGGATTCCCGAGAAAACCGAACAATATCCTTCCATTAGATGACAGCAATAGTTCTCGTCATCAACATACTCTGATTTTGAAAAAGGAACATAGGAAAAAACGAAGCGTTTAATATTTCAGATATTAGCAGCAGTGGTAGCAACGGCCGCTCAAGTGATACCAATAAGACATGTCACAGCAACACCATGGAACATTGTTTGTAAATGGTTTCTTTTTTCTTTAAATCAATGATTCCTTGGGGATGAAACCGATCAATCTTTGAACAATCAATTTAGTTTGACTTTAATACGTGGCTTCTCTTTGGACCTGCTTAACCCATGAAAGTTATGTTCTTTTCGCAGTCCATACAACTAGAACACTATGTACATTGTCAAGCAACTTTAAAAGATAATAAATACAAAACCTCATGGATAGAAAAGAACCCGGCTTTGAAAAATAAAAACATAATGCATATGTAACCAGTGCCAAATTGAAGATTTGAAATAAGAATTCTTGAAGGATATTACCTTAATGTTCGACATCTCATATATAAGATTTGGAATTTATTCAGTAATGAACTCTCAAGAACCAAAAAAAATACGAATATTAACTATCGCCCTATATCGTCGTCTATGCTGTCTTCTTTGCGATAAGTAAACATTGTCCATCAAACATTCTCCAAAACCTGTTCTGTTTGCTTGTCTTCGATGAAACACAAAAATATCCACTCACTCGGAGGACACTAACAATAGGAACAGGCCATTAAATAGTTTCAATCTCCCGTTTGACTAAATGAAGAAATTCAACTTAATGTTTGTGTTCTCAGATGTCAATGAAAATACAGGCTCATCATGTCAGTAAATCGTATTGATAGTGTAAACATGGATATAATGTAAGACATCAGACAATATGATATTTTTGCCAAAGGAGAAGTCGTCGCAGAATCATATTTCTCTAGCGATTTTCATCGGGTCACTTGTGACTAATGTGTCCAAACAAGGAAGACGTGATTTTGGGAGTATGTTCAGATATCTCTTTCCTACTGTCGCACCAGTTTTTGAATTTTTCGTTCACCAGGGTTAAATATCTAATCCAGACAGTAAAGAATTCATTGCAACACAAAGAATGGCCTATAAATTCATCTTCACAGCAGCAGAATCAAGGCTCAAAGACGTATAGAGGAATATTAGGGCAAACCGGGCATGACAAGAATAAGAAAGATACTAAATGACAAATTGACGCTTTTTGTTTTGTATTTACTATCAAAGCAAAGATAATGCACCGATATTCATTGGAATGTTATAATGCAGGACTCCATCTCGTTGTCATGCTACCTACGATACAAACAATCAGTACAACGCTGTTTCAATACATCAGCTCCCGTAGAGATGGAATCATAGGGTAGACCAAAGACTACGTCAAACTGAGTAATAGTTACCCGTATCTCAGACTGGTCCAAAACGACGATATTTAAACGTTGAAGGTGACTCCAGTCAAAATTTTCATGCACACATTACTCTGTGAAGTGGATCTTGTATTTGAAGAGCATACTAGTTAGCAGCAAGATGGAAGCTTACCCTTACCGTGGCTGTGTCGCGAATCTACTAACGGAAAAGAAACCAAAAGCACACACGTAGATGCTGGTGTAGTATGGAAACCTCATACTCTCTATACATGTTCAGACACGGGCTTGACAGATGCATGACGATGCTCACAATGTAGGATTTACCGACTCACAGACTAAAATCAAAGAAGGTGCCAGTTCTAAAATGATGTATTGTTTGCGCCTGGACCTGAGATTGAAAGACAAGAATACGTTGAACACTGTAGATGTGCGCATGAGACGGAATCGAAGCAGCACAGGCTTTTTCCTGATGGCCAATGGTAACAATTTCAAAACTAACATCGAAGAAGCGAGACTACGTACCTCGATTTGGAAACGAATCTAGGAAAGGACGGAGGAAGACAACGTGAAAAATAGTATTGGCACAGTGGACGAGACAAGAAAAGACCGTAGTGACCTAGTTCCCTAAATACATTGTCGTAAGATCTCAGACGTGAGAACATTATTACATTTCACACCAGTCATAAATAAAACGACAACGAGTTTGATGATGAGTCAAAGAAATTTTTTTGAATATTATCTCAAAGATGTTCGAACTATAATCCAATAATATAACATCTTGCAATGATATAACATCTTGCAGGACAACTTTCATGAAAACGAATTCTAACGTTCTGCTATTGGTGTGAATAACTTTAAGGCAGCTGGGACCTACCCTTTGGATAGAATTGTTATTTCTGACTATAACGCTCATGCTTTTAATCTTTCAGCAAAACAGCATCTGCCAGTACTATAAGCCACTATATTCCATTTGGTTTTTATTACGTTTCACATATAATATCTAGGAGAATTTCCAAATGCATTGTAGCCCTCTTCCAATTGTTGTTTGTACTTGAGTCTTACAAGTGCTGTGAGCCCACTTTCAAACATCTTCTAAGCTGCACTCTGAACTCTCGTCTGCTTATTGGATGCTTTCAACGCTATTGTTGACTCGTCCTCCTGGAGTTCCTCTTCCACTCGAAACGATAGTGCGTGTGATACAAAAACTCTAACATATCATGTGCAAGAAGAGCAAAAGAATAAAAAGGAGCTCCTATTCCACTCGTTACGATAGTGCGTGTGATACAAAAACTCTAACATAGCATGTGCAAGAAGAGCAAAAGAATAAAAAAGATTTAATGATGAACACCCTGATAGCTTCACGTCTTCTGAATGAATTTGATCTTTTTTCATTGAACAAACTAGAAAAGTTAAATCATTTGCAGCAAACAGAGACGAAAGCTAAATACAAGTATGAATCATCACAGCAAATGTCTGTCAAAAGGAGGAAAAACCCCAACCAAGAAGCAGTTTGTGCAATATCATAGTACATCATATTGCATAATAGTACATCATATTGCATCACAATACATCATATTGCATCATAGTACATCATATTGCATTTCCGTGTCTTCTCTCTGCATTTGCATTTATAGTGTGCTCCTCTCTCTCTCTCTCTCTCTCTCTCTCTCTCTCTCTGCATCTGTATATCTTTTTCCTCCTTCTGAATTTGCAACATCATCATTTCTTTCTCAAGTTGAATCGTTCTTAATTCCAATTCCATCTGTGTTTAAAGCTGCAATTGTTTTATTTGCTATAAAGTCATATACAGCTTTTCCAGTCCAACGCAAAGCACGATCATCATCCAAATTTTCCTTTCCTACTAAATACTGAACCAAAATCAAAATATTCTTTATTTCTTGCTTTGTTAAGATGCATTCGTTTCCGAAAAAACATGATGTCTGGCACGCTCTAGCAGCTTGTCGCTTTTGATAGACTCTATCCCCTTCTGGGTAGGATTTGAAACAAAGATCGCGACATTAGCTGACCTTGGGAATGCTTGCTGGTTTCACTAAAAATATCTTAAATCTGTTAAGAAATATTTTAAAATTCGACAAAAAAGCGCTGAACCAAAGTCCATTTTCATTTTAAAGCCAATTGTTAATATTCATGAAATGTTTTTTAAGAAATTCAGATTCTGGACAAGCCCCTAATATCTGTTACGAATATATGGTCGTAAGCTATGTAACAGAAAGCAGCAGCGCCACGACATCACGTATAGCAAAGACTACAAACAATTTTATTACCCAACAATACAAAGCAAAGATTCAGAAACTTCAGATAATGAGGATGCAAAATGAATGGGTGTTACATGTCATGGAAAGAAGACCAATATCTACAGTTAGAAAATGTTTGGATATTGTGCAATCGATGCTCGTTGTGACGTGTCATAGAAAGAGGACGAGTCTCTTCAGTTCGAAACTGTTTGGATATAACGAAATAAATGTTCTGTGGTGGGTTTGTGGACTTGTTTTCAGTATTTAAGCTGGAGATGGTGATGACCTGTCATCTGTTTTTACTAATTGTTAGCAAAAGTCAGATTGAATATATCCACATTTTGCAAGTCATTATTCCTTCCTTAATAAAACGCCCATCCACCCCGATCCCATTTCAAGTTTTCTTGGAAAGTTTTGTAAACTTTCCTATAGACAATTGTTTTTTTATAAGGAACCCACCATAGCTTTTGACAAATTTTTTAGAGTGGCCCCAAGTGCTTTTCATGGAAGAAATACTTTATCAGATCATATTTAACAACTGGTAATTGCTAATTAATGGGTACTTAGTGATCTTAAATTCGCTGCATTATGCAGTCGTATATAACAGCTAGGTGCAAACAGCAAAGGTACATATGATATGATGACTATGTTATTTTCTTTGTCCTGCATTCAATACACCTAATTACTTATTAAGCAGGGGCACCGAGTGGCCGAGTGGTCACTCTGGAATCCATTGGTCTTCGCCGTAGATGGTCTCCGTCATTGAAAACTAAATTCTGTCCAATCCTATCAGAAGGTAAGTAATCTATACTATGCACATCAGACACGAAACAAACACTAAATACAAAGAATTATTTATATGTCAAATTACGAAACACTTATATATTAGGATACCCTGATAATTCCTCATGCTTAGACGCTATTAAGAGTCAGTTTTGCAAAATCAATCATTACTGCCATAAAGTCCAGTGAATGCTGTACATTATTTCGTTTGTCCCTAGCAATTGGCTAGTTACTCGGTTTGGGAAAGAACTTCCTAACACCCAGACACCATAATCAACGAAAAATCACTAAATCTAAAAACGCTATTCACCGTGAAGTCAATACGAAAAGCATATACAGATGAATTTAGGAAATGCAGTGCAATACATAAAATCACGATAATAGGGAATTCATTACTCATGATGTCAATTAATTTCTGTAAATTATTTCAAGTAGAAAATAATAGATAAATTAAAACCATCACTAAAGTAGATAAACTGCAAAAGAAAGAAGTAAACAACAAAACTAGTTAATATCCTACTCTCTTTGCAGTTCAATGCAGTTATTTCTTTTATTATCGTCTGTGTAAGTTCCATAATCAATCGAATACATAATATCATTTGCCCTAATGAAATAATGTGTAGTCTTATCACCTTAATCCATGACACGTTCTATGATGTCGTTTAAAACACCAGGTAGCGTAATCGATATATCATCATCTAACGGATCACATAAATCACTGTAAATCTCTGAAAGCATATACGAAAGTAGATTTTCCATCACAAATGGTTTCTGTCGTCCGAAGTTAAGGGACAATTCATTGAAATATGTAAAATACGGTCAACACTACTTTTGCGACATAGAGGACGCAGTCCAAATTTTGTTTGCATTCCTCCAATACGAATTAAAAGTCGCATGCTCTATTTTTTCCAGCATAAGCGATTTTCCATAAATGATACATATTTAGTACTGGATTAACTTTTAAAAATCGATCTAATCCCACCTTTTGATTTCTGATAAGATTTCATGTTTTCTCTCATGAAATACACGTTCTCTTGTCCCAATTAACTTCTCCATGTTAATGTGTCTGGTAGCATTCCTGTCATTATGTAGTCGTTGAGATAGACTTCTAAATCATACTTGTTGTATATATATATATATATATATATATATATATATATATATATATATATATATATATATATATATATATATATATATATATATATATATATATATATATATATATATATATATATATATTATATAACATATATACGAATTAAAGATGTGTTGGGGGTCAAAATTCAAATTGCCAACAGTTCAGGGGAACGTCTTAGAAGCAGTTAAATTTGCCGATGTTCTTCACATTCGACCTAGAAGTATACGTTTCTGCATACTATGCAAGCTTCCACTATAATCGTTTCCAGTCTTGCTGTAGTAGATCCAACCAGCAAACTTTGATGGAAACCTGGTACTCATGTGCAAAATAAGGTTGTATTTTCTCCGACGTTTCAGTGTCCTGACATGTCATATTGAACCAGATTCCTGAGCCATACATAGCAGACGACAATATAACTCTTTCCTAGACGTTCACATGAAGTACAGGATTCATCCCATTTGAATTTAATCCAATTGAATATAGTGAGTTTATTGTATATTTAGCTTATCACAATAATAGTCTACACGATCATTAATTGTCATTGACTGGTAATAAGTAACTCCTGCATATTTCATCTTTTTTCTCTTGGAATATCATGCAATCCCAAAGTAATTCCATTTGATAAGTACACTTACTTTTTCTGCTGACTATCATCCAGGTGGTCGTGTTAGGATGATATTTCAATTTCCACTTCTGTGCATAATGGTAAACAGTATTCACGAATATATGCAATCTACTCAGCGCAGAATTTAGTAGAGTAGTGTCGCCTGCTAAAATCACGCAAGTATGTTCATCTGATTCATTGTTAAGCCGCAATTAGTCCTTATTAATTCGTTCAATAGATCGTATATGTATACGGATAAAAGCAGACATTATACGGCCTTGATCAACTTCCCTACGCAAAGAAAGTGTGTTCAATATAAGTCCTCTGCACTATACACAGGCACTTGACTGTGTGTAGGAATGGGCAATTATTCTCTACATTTGTGCAATAATTTCCAAATATTTTAATTTTTAAATAGTCCATAATGCCATTGTCACGTTGTGGTGAAAAATTGCTGATGTTTGGATTAATGTATACACGTATTTCCTTATAGTGACTTTGTAGTGAGAGCACCTGGATATGTTAATACGTATTACGTAAGGTTTCGAATATGGGCCCGATTCTGGACAAAGAAACTGCCTGTCGATAGTATAACCTTTCCGCAACGGCCTGCTAGCGGCTTCCATCAAAAGGAATTCTACATCTGAGTCGGGACGTCTTTGTTTGCTTTGCAATTAGTCGGCGATGTTTCGACCGATAAGCTCTAAATACGGCAAAAAAGCAAGTCTACAGACTTGATTTTATAACAGGAGCAAAACAAATAAGCATGACTCTAAAAAAGGAATACATCTATTTGTTCAGTTCTCCCCTTATAAAAACCTTCTATTAAAACTATATTTCAGTACATACCCCCACGTGACAGATCATACTACTCAATAACTGTTTCTAAATACCTATTCATGTGACCTAGACATTCAATGGGAAATTATTTAATTCTTGTAGAACACTCCAAACCCCATCCATCTAACGAGAAATTAACCCGAAATTCGTCATCAGCTATTATTATTAAGAGTGTTATTAGTCATTGTCAACACATAAATAAGCATCAGTTTGTAGACCCTATGTAATTTTACGCTCACAATATTACTATAACAGACCTTAGTCAGCTAAGTAAATTCTAATTAAAGATAATCACATAATCACAACAATTTACAGACATTAATAAAAATTACAAATATTAGATACAATCAAGTACCAGGATTTACACACACACACACACACACACAGCATCTTCAAGTTATCTTATTTTAGTTTGGTACCTTTGGCGAAATTCAATGTGAATATAAATCATAAATAGGTCACCAAAACATCAGAGGTCGTTTTTCGCGTGTAGTCTATTGTCAGATATTGAAATTGACAAGTGCCAATCAAGTTAAAAATAGGTTTTGCCTAAGAAGCCTCTTTTTGTAGTTAATTTCTTGATATTGTGATTGATCAAGCTGTTCGATGTTAAAATAACGATTATGCCGTGTTTGCTTAATTGAGTTTTTTTTTCTGGTAATAATAGTCAAAGAATTAGAATCTTTCAACTGTGCAATTAACCTTGAACTTATGTGATTTAGGTAATGAAAATGCCCAATTTATAACTGAATGAATTGGCATTGGTAAAGAAAGTTCAGCTTGTACTATTATTATATTACATATTACTTATCCAAGACGACAAGTTTGAATTATTGACAATGCTTAGAAAATAATTATGGTGTATAAAAGAGCTTCAATAAAATGTACATGGAGAAGAAATACATGCGTAAAAATTGAAGATACATAAACTGTTCGTACAACACTTTCTGGCAATACAAAGAATAAAATTAATTATAATATTAACACATTAGATCAGGGGTATATCATTCTCTCAGCACACCAGTAGTTAAAGGAGACAGTTTGGATCATTTTGAAATTTAACATTTGCAGTATATCCCTAACGGGAAGTAATATTAGAGCTAGTCTGCTCATGGTTTATAACAGCTATGGGAATGCAACATTATCTTTGTACTGCTCCCAGCGGAAATTTGTCATTAGCGGTATATACATCCTAAGGGAAATAAGCAATCCCGAAATATAGCCCCCAAGGGAATTTAACATTATGTTTCATGTTATTGCTCCGAGAGGAAATTTAGCAGGGAGAGAAATAAAGATGCAGTTTGCAAATCTTAGATTAAATCAAGTACCAGGAATCACACACACACACACACACACACAAACAGATATATATATATATATATATATATATATATATATATATATATATATATATATATATATATATATATATATATATATTGGTCAGCCAGAATAAGTGTCGTATATTGACAGTAAGTATATTTCATTTATAAAATGTGGTTGTTAGTCATAATGAGTCGCAGCCTGGCCTTTAGTATTAGGATAGCCTGTCCTGCAGATGTGTCATCTGCCCCCTTATGATTAAGTTTCTATAAAAGGTCATATTATCATCCGGGATATTAAATTACCATTGACCAAAGTGTCATTCGTAATGTTCAATGGCCACATTTGGCCATAATTCTCGAATGCTAAATTCACATAGGAGCACATAAACAGCTAATGACAATTGCCACTGCGATATGTAAACTTCAAATTTAAAATTCCCAAAATTGGCCTTAAAAAGCCAATATTATTTTTTTCAAGGATTTACCACATAAACCACAAATCGTAAATATCCATAAGGAGGTATAAGCGGCAAACGTTAAATAGTGGTAGGGCCCCTTAGCGTCCTAAATTGGTCGTAACGGTATTCCCATTAAGAGTCATAACCCTTCTGCTCAGGAATGTGATTATAAGTTTTAACTCTGCAACAGGGGTGTAATGGATTGTGATTCATAGTTCATAGTTGTTTATATTTTATAACTTCTGGACCAATGAATATAACCCCTATTCTAAAGTGTGCTATGGAAAAATTACTGATCCCAATCTGAGTGCCCCAAAGACTCGCGTAGCTAAGACCAGGATCTAGTTTCTGCAGTCTTAGCTCTCTTTGGTGCGATATTGTCATGGGTTGAGTGAGCCTCTGTCCAGAAAGCAGATCTAGAATTCGTTTTATTTGCGACGCATCTCTAGAACGACAATCATAGTGTTTCCTCCTATAATGTTTCCTTGTATTAGTACTCCCTTCAAGAAACGTAATCATTGATACGTCGATTATATTTCTAGTAAATGTGCTCAAACACTTCACCCATAATTTCTAGTGTTTCCGTGCCTGCATCCATTGCTACATTGAAGGCATTTTGCACACTGCTGACTTAATCTTTGCCATTACAACATAATCCTGAACACGAAATTGTCGACAAAGGTTTAGGCTAATGGGTTTGCTTCGATATCCACTGCTGAAATAGAAGTGGCATTAGTCCTTGACTCCCTTGCACGTATCATTTGTACCTGCGTTTGTGTCATAACCAGGTCATATAAAAGATGTCAAATCCTAATGTTATCCAGTAGAAATGATATCTAAATTTACTCAATGTTTTATATGCATAATGTCCTGAAGTACTCCCTTCATCTCATTTTCGTGATACGCTGGTTCTGACGGACTTCGAAGCAAGCTACTATCTGTTCACGTGTAATCACTACGCAAAACGATTAGTTGGTTAAACTTAGCCTCATACTCATTCAGGTTCTGAGTAGACAACTAGTACAATGAAGGTTCCATTTAATTTACAATCTATTTCTTAAGCTCATTCACTTGTAGGTCTCTTGCACGAACCTGTGTTTGTTCATCCAAACTGCATGTATCTCTTCCCTGAATGTTTGAGAGCTGGTGCATAAGTCAAGGCTACACTTATTCTCAAGCAGGATGTTAAGTCCGATAATGCAATTCCTCGTTATAGCTGCAGCCATTCTCAAATGCTTCCTCAACAAGCCACCAAGACTGGCATAAAAAACTCTTATTCTTGGTGAAATGTTTTGGGCGATGTGTTCGTTTCAACTGGACACGTGCTTAACACATTGCGTTCTGGACACACACATATATATATATATATATATATATATATATATATATATATATATATATATATATATATATATATATATATATATATATATATATATATATATATATATATATATATCACAGTATTACTCTCTTTCATCCTATAGGCTGGTTATTGTCTCGACACGATCTTTTCATCGTCTTAGCAAGGGACGCATTTCTTCATTGAGTTAGCTTACTTCCGTTATATCATCACTGTCCATTATCTTGTTATTCCCTATTTACAATTATCTTTTGGTTCTGGAGTTACATATTTCTTCGGCATTCCGACTAGCATGTACTTGGCTTGTAATCTGCAAAGTTTCTTCAAATATCGTCGGTCCTGTGCGCTTGAATTTAATTCGTATATGAATACATCAACGCTTCGAGAAAGAAAACAAAACATCATTAGAATAGGTGTCTAACACTTCTTCCCGGGTCTTTGGTACTGACAAAAATAACAAAGGTCCTATCGATTGCCGAAATTTAAAAAAAAATTCTCCTGGGCAACGGTGGGGTCCCCGAGTTTTAATTATTATCATCTCTCGATATCTGTCACTATATGTTTGTCCATTAGAATATTGTTACTTCGCCTTAATCATGGTCGGAATGCTGACGGGAATCCCACCTCTTCATTCGAAAAGTAGATTGAACACACTAGATGATACAACTCACTATAGCTGCCTGGAACAAAAGTATACATCAGCAAATACACCCTAGAAGAGCTGTAGTTGGTAACGAACTATCAGATTCCAAATCAAGATAGCAATCCTCAGTAAAACTCTATTTGTTGAAGAAGGACTATTCATCAAGTTAAATCCCATCTTCATTTTCTTCTGATGTGCGCGAAGACATGATCTACTATTTAGCAAATTCACAAGTGTCCCAAAGGGCGTGAAAGGCATACTAATGTAAATGAGACTCGCCCCGTTTGAAAACTGACATGAAACTATCATTTGCATCTGTTCACCCATCATAACCAACCTAGATGAAATCAAGAACAAATTTTATTAGAACCTGGAGAACATTATTTCAGATGTAGCCAAGGCAGACAATCTCATTATCCTTAGTGATTTTAAAAGAAGTCAGTATTTCATCATCTAAGAAGGCAAGCATTAATAACATCAAAAGGACTGTCCACAATAGCGCAAAGATTTGCAAGACTAATGCAAAGCAAAAAGGCCAATGAAATACATTTAGTCCTGAGCCCACTGGAATTAGATGAAACTTATGTTATGCTTTGAAAATCTACGGGTCACAGGCATCATTAACATATCCAATGCCGATGTGTTTTCGGCTCCAGAAAATGCTCACGGGCAAAGAAAATATACTTCAAAGATTAGCAGAAAACTTAAGGAATGTCCTCCGCTTGCATTCCTCTGTCAGTGAAGAGGCAATTGATCAACTATTCAAAATGGAAATAACGCTTGCTGAACCTCAAACGCTTGCTGAAAATATTAAAGCAATTCACCTGCTGTCAATGACAAAGCCCATAGAACAAATGCCATATTAGCAGAAGTCTGATGTTCGCACCCGACACAGGAACGAACAAAACTCTTCTTGGTAGTAAAGACTCAGCTAACTATAATCCAGGAGTACAAGGATGCATCCATCTTCCACTTGCAAATTAAGCCTAAAGACAACAGACACTCCTGCGACAACCATCTGGGTATCACGTTGCTATAAGAAGGTAGCCAAATCCTCTCTAGAATTATGTTGAATCGCCTTCTGCATCACAGAGATCAAGGGATTCTCAGTGGGCATCAGTGTGGCTTCGGGAAACAACGAGGGACCACAGACATTGTATTTACATTCTCGTCAACTTCGGCAACAGGAACAGCACTCCAATCTGTACACGACATGTGTGGACCTTATTAAAGCTTTTGATACCTTCGACCTTGGAGGCCTTTGGGAGACCATGCCAACAGCTTTTTGCCCAGAAATTAATCTTTATGATGTGGCAATTCCATGATGTCATACTCGCTCATGTCGTTATAATAATCGAATATACCTCAGATACCCGACTGACCGCAGGCTTTCTAACCTGAGGATAATACAGGCCAAAACGAAGTTACAAGAAGTGAATGTTCATTATCTGATATTTGCTCACTACTGTTGGCTGATGACGAAATCTGAGTTTCACATGCAACAGAATAGGAGTCATTTCCATACAGCTTGTGACAAGTTCGGTCTCACAGTCAGAATCAAGAAGACAGAGGTTATGCGCCGACTTGCATCAGGAAATCCGTACGTACAGCCTATCATCACAGTAAATGACGAAACCGTCCTGGCAGTGGACACGATTATAGTGTGTGGGTATGATTATATTGTGTGGGTATGATTATATTGTGTGGATATGATTATAGTGTGTGGGTATGATTATCGTGTGTGGGTATGATTATTGTGTGTGGGTATGATTATGGTGTGTGGGTATGATTATAGTGCATGACTATCATCATAGTGTGTGGATATGATTATAGAGTGTGGGTATCATTAGACTGCATGACTATGATCATAGTGTGCGGATATGATTCTAGTGTGTCGGTGTGTTTATAGTGTGTGGGTATGTCCATAGTGTGTGGCTATCATCATAGTGTGTGGGTATGATTATAGTGTGTGGGTATGATCATAGTGTGAGGGTATGATTATAGTGTGTAGCAATAATTTATTTGGAAAGAATTTCAAAGATGGTTCCTTTGCATCGAAGGTGTGGGTCGACAACGTTAACTTTGAAGAAAATGGTAAAGGACGGGCACACGTTGGTCAAGTTAGACTTAAGGATAGTAAGTTGTCGAGATCCAATTACCGGAAAAATCTACCGACTGGATAATCAAAGCAATCACTCACAAAAATGATAATTTTGTCTTTTGAACCAAGTAAATAGTGGAAAGTGTTATGTTAAATACCCTGGTACCAGCAGATTAACTGATTAATCCTCAAGCTTAAAGTCTTACAGTTTAAACTACTTCGCAAGTTACAGATTGTTTGTCATTTCATCTATGGCATCTTCTTTTTACTACGTCATGTGCCCCTTTTTCTGTAGAATCAGTTTGTCTGGAATGTAGGTCCCGGTTTAACTTTATCATTACCACCGTAATTAATAAAACTATGTCTTGCTGTTTATGGCGAATAACGCAGTCGATTTCTTGCCATAAACGTATATAATTTCAGTGGGCACATATTGAGAAGAGCATGTAACAATCATAACAATTTCATGTACGTCTAAACTGGATTGCAGAATGGCATGTGTTTTTGAATTAAACAATGATGTCAACTAATTCAGCAGTACTATATTTTTATGAAAACTTTATAAATATCTCAGATACATGCAGCATCTATCTTTTCAAATTTGTATTATTTAATCAAGTCAATGAATTGGTCAATAATTTGTTAAATAATTTTTAATGTAGGATTAATATGGTAATATTGTGGTAAGTATTTTTTAAAGTGACCCAGTGTGGGGCATGAAAAACCAGCAGCGATATTGATTATCGATTCAGTTCATATTACGAAGTTCATATCTTTTTGTAGTCTTCTTTTCTTTGGAGAAGTCTTTCAAAATCACTGATAATAGCTCCCTTGCTTATTGCTGTATTTGTGACATTTACAAGTCTGCTTTGTGGAGTAATTAGTATTTTCGCTTATCAGAACTGATATTTCATCGAAGCCAGACAAATCACTCTTTCAGACAAAACATATTGTCATGCCAATCGACGAATGTATTATTATACATTATTAACCACATTTAATCCGACCGAACGCATATCCTGTCATTAGTGGATTGTTTTCCCCGATTTATGGATTACAATCGATAACGGACAGTTGTAACAATACATCAGTGTTACTTGATCAGACGACGATAATGGTAACTTGAATACTTTGCCTATTAGATAAAAAGACCAATATCAGACAACGATAATAGTAACTTGAAGACTTCGCCTATTACATAAAAAGACCAATATCAAAATAATTCCAAGAAAGTGATTTAGTCCGAAAACGATCAATATGAACTTTACCAAGCCAATGAATAATTTAAATAAATTAAATCCTCTCGACGGAACACAGATTGATTCTAGTAATAAGGATGTTAAGATATGGAATGGTTAATCTTGAAATAAACAAACTGATATCCTTCTGTACCTTGTCCCATGTCGCAATGACCCATTTTCTGGAAATAATATGTCGTCTTAATGGAATTTTCCATCAAATTTATAAACAAGATCCCTTTCAGAATATTCTTAATTTCTAAATAAAGCTAGACCTTTAAATCAACATATGTAAACACACGTGCCTCGAAGTAATAATCCTCTTAAATATAATTTAATATCATTTACAAGTATTAGATATGTAATATATTATTTACAATAACTAATTGTTCATTGCCGAGAGTATCCGAGCTTATTGAAACATAGTGGATTTGTAAACAATAATTAAGAAGAGCTTTGTTAAAGACTGTATTCATAAAGATAAGATACGGTAAGGCTAGGACAACCTAAGAAAATATAGCTGTTAAAATTAAATGCTTTTGACAAACGATCACCACTATGAATTCATGAAAAACAGAATGCCAAAATTTGAACTGTTGTGAATAGTCGTCTTTTAAAGAAATCATGTTCTCAATCATTATTTCTCATTTCAACACTATTTCCATATTAAATAATGCAGTTGTTCGACGTTGTATACATGATACATTTAAGAACTTATGATAACCAAAGGTTGATATGAATCTTGGAATTGAATAGTTAAATAAGACCTCCGTGGAAACGCGTCTCCACAATGTGAGATTGAAAATACTACTGTTCCGCACATGACGATCGAAAGAAATTTCCTTTACTTTTTGTTTACAATGTCAGGTACTAATTTTTCCCTTTTTGAAACATTTCTTCATCCATACATGGGAATGTAAAAAAGATATTTAAAAAATCTTTCTACCTAGAGAGTCTTTAAAACACACTTTTCAGATGGGGTTCTGGGTGGGGATACTGTTTATATTTGTACCAAAATGTGGTCTTCATCGCCATTACACTTTTCATTTTTATTGACAACTTTTAATAAATCACACTTTTAAAATCTGATGTTATTACAAAAACAATATCATCTAAATTTTAGAGAATACATTGTTCAACATGTGATTTACATCATGAATTTCATGATAAGCTGCTATTCAGCTCATTTTGGATTGTGAATTTATATTCAGTTTTTACCACGAAAATAAAAACTCAAACTATTGATTTGTTCATAAAAATACATTATTTTTTGCTACAAATCAGCAAATCAGATTTTTTTCTCCCTATCCATTCCTCTTCCGGTACCATTAACGTTCCATTGTTTTAACTGAAAATTGTTTTTCAGTTACAATGAATCTTGACGAAAACTCTCGTTTGTGGTTAGATTTTCTAATCATGAATAAGAAAATCAAATAATATAGCCTGGTGACAAGCAAATTCATTCATGCATTTTGATCTGATACATTGGTATGTTTGACATATTCATAAAGGACTTTCGTTTTATTTTTACAGCAATTAAATTACATTCACCTTTAAAAGCATATATTGAGAATGATTGATGAGAAAAACAGTATTAATCTACGAAATTCTCTCTCAAGGAAATCAACCATTCACTCCCTAGATACCAAAATGTATCTTGTTAATGTTTCTGATTAACTTATTCATATCAGTCAATGAAAAATATTGTTCAGAATTAAGATTTTCATACAAGTTATTTTCCATGAGGTACATGATGTCATAATTGTTGGCAAAAATTTGCGCACACTAAACCCGTGCTCAGGTCTGACATTGAAACTTTTTAAGTATCCTTAGTTTTTGGATATACTGGTTGGTAATTTAGTGACATAATTGGAATTACCGATTTTATCATTGCAGTTATCGATTCTTGGTAATGGAAATGAATCTGTTTATATCACACTGATCACCTTCCTATAATCAGTGCACATACGGAAAGATTTATCTGGTTTCGGAACAAGTATAATTGAAGAACTGCAACCACTTTTACTGGGCTCCTTAAAACATATTTTCAAACAAATACTGAATTTCCTGGTTCAAATATTCTTGTTTGAGAGGGTTCATCCTGAACGGTTGTTGTTTCACAGGTGTGGAATTTACAATGTCAACGTCGTGGACAATTTTGTTTGTTCTTGTAAGAACATCTGGAAATAAATAATAACTGTTTTAAGTTCATTCCTTTCCTCCCGTTGCAAATGTGAAAGTTTATGGTCCAGATCATTCATAATTTATGAATTCCGAAGATTTGTCACTCCACAATCAGTAGAGTCCGACGGTATTCCTTCAGTTAAATCTTCACCAAGTGGGACAGGTACAATTAAATTAATTGCATGTTTAACCTTCTATCTCTCTCAATATACTCCTTTAACGTATTTATGTAGCAACTTTGTTTCTGGTCTCGCCTCCAATGTGTATTTATGATGTAATTTAAATCATTTACTTTCTTTTCAACTGTGTAAGAACCACAATACTTGGCCTGAAGATGATTTTGTGGTATGGGAAAGAGAGTCAGAACTCTATCACCAGGCTCAAAACTCCTTTTGTTTCAGTTTGTATCAAACCTTAATTTCATTATTGATTGTTTAGAGTGAAAATTCGCTCTTGGAACCTCACAAGCGTTTGACAACTTATACTTAAAATTGAAAACGAAATCAAGAAGATTAGTTTCAATATCTTTATTAGAAAGAAGTTTCTCTTTCAACAACTTCTATGGACAACGCACAGTGTGTCCAAACAGCAGCTCAAAGGGAATGAATTCTTCTTGAACTGATTCCCTAACAGCAAGCAATAGCAAATGAATGCCTTCATCCCAATATTTACCCTTGTGAAAACAATATGATCGAATCATATTTCTCAAAGTCTGATGAAATTTTTCTAAAACCCATAAGCTCTCAGGGTGATAGGCAGAATATTTGAATTGTTGGATGCTTAATTAGTACATAAATTGCTGGAAATTCCAGACATGAAATTTGACAATTGATCAGTTTGGACAGATTTGGAAAGGCCCAATTGAGTAAAAACAAACTTTATCAAAGCTTTAAGTGTTGTTTTCGATTTAATATTCCTGACAGTTATTGCCAATGGAAACATCATTGACGCACACATTATGATCAACACTTATTGGTTTCCTGACTTGGTCTTAGGTAAGAGACTGAAACAGTCTATCATTATGCTGCTAAATGGTTCGTGAAATGCAGGAATATGTTGCAGATGACCCTTAGGTATCTTCTGACTGGGTTTTTTCTACCATTTGACAAGTATGACAAGATCTGCAGTATTTACAAACATTGCTTTTGATATTTGGCCAATAGAAGTGATTCAAGATCTTGTGATAAGCCTTTTAGACAAACAGGAGATCTCAAGATCTTTTAACTGTTCGACGACAAGTGATTGTCGTTTGTCATCCTGATTAGAATAAATAAAATGAGTAGCTAAAAGATTGATCCAAACCAAAGAGTAAACACGACCTCATCAAAAGTCTGAGAAATACATGTGTCAGCTAAATGAATAATTTCCTGAAGAGCATAATTGTCAAGAGCTTTCTTTTCCATAGCTCTAGTAACTGCACAAGCTGGGTATAAATCAGGGAATTCGTTTTCAATAGGATCGACTTTCTGATCCAAACAAGGCTTGTCAGTTACAACTGTATTAACTACAACCTTACCTCCAGCTAGGTCGTTGCCTAGTAATAAATGACTTGCCCTCAACGGGTAAAGCATACACTGTTTCTGAGAATAAGTCTGATGACAAATTTGCACAATGGAGAGGAACATTAACAAAGCCGCATTCTACTCCCTATGTAAGAACACTCTCATTAGAAGAATGCTTTTCAGGAAAAGGCAAAGTACCTGATAATAAAGTCTATGTCCCTTAAAATTTTAGTAGGTATAAGATTGCCAGAATTACCCCAGAGCAATATAGAATGGTTCATAATTCTCCATAATGACTTCAGACTGGGGTTTATTAGACCCAACAAATGTATTGCTTTCAATACATGACCGTGACCTTGACCTCTTATAAATAAGAGCATTTGGAATAGTTCTGTCTTGATTTTGATGCTTATTTTTCAATTTGTAGCGATCAGAAATAACGTGTCCTTACTTCTTGCAATATGTACACGTAGGAAAAGACAGTACGAGCAGCATTTTCCAAGATTTCGAACTTATACTCATCAAGATAACTTGTAATGTCATTACGGACACAGTTCCTGAACTCTTCAAGTAATACGAGTGGTCTGAGACTTTTATAATCTTGATCATTTTTCTTGGCTAAGTACCATCTACCAAATAACTGATCTTTGTCTCTTGCAGATTCGCCATGAGTTTGTCCAGCTTCTTTTAATAGCTTCTGAATTCTTGCCGATAGGCCTCAGGGACTAACTCATAACCGGTTAAGATACATTCCTTCACCAAATCATAGTCAACACTCTGTTGTACTGATAGGGATGCATGGATATCTCGGACTCTAATAAATAATGCACACTGTAATAATTGAGTCCAATGCTCCCTTATCCACTTCGAATTTTCAGCAACTTTTTCAAAATAAGGAAAATATATGTCTACATCTTTTTCCAGAAAATGCGGTACTAAACTATTATTCTTAGTGACATCAAAACTTGAATTTGTCTCTGAAGTGGGAATGTGTTTTCACTTGCCAGCTCTATTTCTTTTATTCTAAATTGAAATTCCCTCTATTCATTCTCTCTTTGCATTTGCATCTGTCTCTTTCTCTCTCCTCTTTCTGTGATTGTAACTGCATTTGTTTTTGTCTATCTTCTTTCTCGTCCAAGGCTCGGCTAGCGTGGGTACGTGTGAAAGCCTGCCAGTAGCTTCTCGTGGGTCGGTGGTTCTTCCCTGGGTTTTCCAGGGTTCTTCCTCCACCAGTTATACCGGCCGCCATGTATAGCCTATCTTGTGCTGAAAATGGCGTTAAACCCTAGAATAACAAGAACAACAAAAATATCTTCTTTCTCAAATATCAACTTCATTTGTTGCTCTTCTTTCTGTAACTGCAATCGTTCTTTTTGTAAATACATGTGTCTTTCTATCTCTCTTTCTTCCGTATCTAACTGCATTTGCATTTGTTTTTCTTCTTTATCTTTCTGAAGTTCTAGCTTCCGTAACTCTAATTATAATTCCTTTAGTTTGACGTCAGTCTGATACTGACTTACTGATCAAAACCAAATTATTTTTATCCAAAACATTTTTTCTACCAAATACTGGACCAAAATATGTTTTATTTCTTCCTTTCTTGACGAAGTATTTCCCTGAAAATGATCATATTTTCTGGCTAGCTAAATAAATTCATGTTTTTTGAAAAGGTCCAATTGTTCCTGGGTAAGATTTGAAAGAAAGATTTCCACTTTTGATGACATTGTAAAAGAAGCTTGCTGATTTCACTAAAGATTTCGAAATTGTAAAATAATACTTGGGATTTTTTTGAAAAAACCAAGTGTTCTGAAATATTTTAGCCAAAACTCATATATCCCAATGACGAGCACCCAATTTTCTTTGTTACGTTTAGGCTCACACAAAACGCAACAAGAAACTGTCCTTGTCCAAGCACTAATTTATAACACATGTATTTCTAGGGAAAAATAATCTCTTGGAATCCAAACAATTTGAAGAAAACAAAATAATTATCACAGAAAACTGGTCACAACATTTGACGGATCAAGTGGTATGGCAAAAATGACCATTCTTTCTCAATACATCAATAATAAAATCTAGCTACGACGCAAAATAGATGCCCGGATGTGGGTCAGTCCACTGGAAAAACCAGAGTTTGAAACAATTGCTACATGTTATTTGTTACGTACTCCAGGGATGGCCTCGATTTCACTTTATGAATTTTACTGTCAGAAATAATACAAAAAGTAATTAAAACTATTGTTTACTTCAAACTCTCACTGATTTTTGACTCAAGGTCAGGAACTATGTCAGCATTAGACAGAACGTTTCTCTTTTTTAGTGTTTACGAAAAACAGTCAGGTCCAACTGAACTGAATTCTTGGTAAATGTCAAATCCAGTAAATAAAGTTATATTACTATAGCATGTAATGGAATAAAAAAATCATTATAATATACAAAGAATTAAAATTAAATCAAATTAAATTAAATCAAATATACATCACAATTTTGTAATTATACACGTGTTTGTCTTGTTTGTTTCTTGTATAAAATTATTCCTGATAATGTTCGTAAATATGCTGTAAAATATGATTTTATGAGGAATTCTAAATATACTCTCTCTCTCTCTCTCTCTCTCTCTCTCTCTGAGAAAACTAAGAATAATACAAACATAGTCTTACAATATGTCGTCTTTACAGTTTTATTAATGCATTTAACATGATTTTTGTTAAAAAGTTGGTTTTAATGAGCTCTATGGAATGATGATTATATGGTGGCAGCTAGAATAAATGTTCTAAAAATTCTGAAATGATGAATTGCACAAAGACTTCAGGTTATAAGACGATACTCTTGAAGAATGCTTGAAATGCGACAACACACGACTACACGAGGAGGCGTGTGTCGGTGAGTCTTGGCTATCGAAGATGGGCAGTCATCTCATACATGCGGACAATATGGGCAGTCATGGGATACACGAGGACAAAGTGGATCGATGACCCTTGGTTAGAGAAAATGACCAGTCGTAGGATACACATGAAAAATATGGATCGATGATCGTTGTTTAGGGAAGTTGGGCATTCATGGGTTACATTGGAATGTTTTTATACTGTTCTATTTGCAAAAACAAAAGCAGCAAAATTCCTAAAGTATGTATATTTGAGGTTTATCATCTTTCCAAGATCTGGTAACTTATACATGTATTCATTCAACCAGACCACTTGATCTCCGCCTTACATGGTTATACGAATGAAGCCTGGTTGTAAGAGATTTAATTCTGTTCAGCCTTACACTGAGCTGATTAAAATTTTAATATAAAGACAAAATACGTACACCTAAAAATTCTTTCTATATATCTTTCTATGTTATTATTTAACTTTCTGAATTAATTGTTTGATTTATTCATTATTTATTGTAATTAAAGTTTTAACTATGTATAGCTTGACCATGATTCACCAAAATGTAAACATAATAAATTTGTTGAGGTCTCTCTAACACTCATCATGCTGATGGCATGAATGCGAGTATAAAATTGCATTGCCATTCAACACTTAATTTAAATGCAATTTGACTAGTCATATTTAGGTGAATTCGAATCTCTCAGAAATTCATAAACATTTTATTTTATATTTATTTATAACTTTATATATAAATATAGGCTAGTATCATATACATATGGTATTCACTTCGGCCTCTCTGACGTATTTTCTAGTAATCATAGATGCAATTTTTATCAAGAATGGGGAGAACATTGGTCTAAATGATATCTTACAGACTCGAAATTAGAGAAGGACCACGTACCTTAACTGTGGTTAAAGTAGTACTGAAATAGAGGGGACAACTCAGAAAGGGCGAAAAATACATATATTAATCCAGAGACCTGAGTGACATAAAATTAAGCTTGACCTGTGAAATATATTGTTTAATAGTCTCAGATATTTGAAATGATTAAAGTGACATTTTAGGAAGGCAATAAAAAACGGGTTCGCAACATTTATATTTTGTCCCAAGCAGCGTGATGTAGGTGGGGGTTCCATTATTCAAAATGTACAAGCATATCACAGCCTAACTAAACGATCCTAGATATAATATGCATTTTTGCATATATGTGTGTATATCAGCGTAGAATGCATGGGACTAAATTCATTTAGAAATAATTTAAAAAGGACTTGCTTTGTGGGTCAACAACGTTGACTTTGGAGAAAATGATAAGGGAAGGGAACAAATATATCAAGTTTAGTCTTAAGAATACGTTAGTAATCGAGATCCAATTACTGGATAATAGAACTGATCTTTGTGACGGAACAATCTAAGCAATCACTCACACAAAGGTGTATATGTCTGAAAACACCGAATAGTGGAACGTTTTATATTCCAGAGTCTGGTGCACAAATTAGATGCTGCAGTTAAAACGTTGTTCCAGCTTATTTCGTTTCGCTTCAAAATCTGTCTGACATTTTGATAAGTAATAAAATTACGATAATATTAGCTAATAAACATTAGCAATGTTACCAGCCAATTGTATTTGGTACTCAACATTTGGCAATATTTCCAGCCAATCCAGCAGTTATGCGATACTTTGATGTGTACATTAATAACGAAGTTTTGAGAATATGAAAATATGAAATTTAAATTTGACAAAACCTGGTAAAAAGAATAACAATGCTAATCATAACAACAGATAGCAATGGAAAACAACAATATAAAGATATACCACATTAATTCCTGAAACAGATTTAAAATATTAGTTTTCATTATCCGTAATGTCTCCAGCAATTACCTCATTAAACGTATAGTCATATGTAATTCTTTTTGGAAAGACATACCTGTAACGTTTTTCCAAAATAAAAGTATGAAATAGCAGTGGCTTGAGTAGCTAGAACAGCTTTAAAATCTGATATCATGGAACTTGGAACAAACCAAATAACATCGACATTCTGCGTCAACTGCATTTTTGTTGCAATAATTTATTTTTTGAAAGTATTACACCTGGTGCGTGCATGCAGCGATAAAACCCAGATCGATCCATTTGTTCTGTCTACACCTCGACTCGGCGATGAATTTATTGTCATTAACTGCGCCTAGAGAAATGTATGTATTTTAATAAAGCATGAGGAGTCCCGTCCCGTAGTAGACGGGCCTGTTCATAGGTGTCGACATATATCAGTAGTCAACATTAATAGTCATAAAATATGTTGAAATTAATCCTGGATCAGGGAATGAGGTAGAGCATCCACTTAGATTTTACTCAACTGAAACCTTATGCAAATTTTTCTACGATAAAAAGAAACAAACAAACTAACATCCACTGTCGACATTGTTCACAGGCACTTGATTCTGTGGAAACTAATGTGTACACTCACCATATAACACGTGTTATATGGTTAGTGTACACATTAGTTTCCACAGAATCAAGTGCCTGTGACATTGTTATATGAGTTGCTTGAAATACAGACAGATTCAGTTCCAAGTTCCAAGTTGTCAAAAATCAAAGGTACACTATTTTACTGTTTAATGGCCTCGTAAGCCTAACGATTTAAAATTTTCTCCATATTTCTGACCGCTCTAAACATTAACTCAGAATTGATTTAAATAGTTACAGTTCGATTACCAAGAATATTGATACCACCCAATAGTTAGATGTGTCAGCTAGATGAGAGGCTATCGCATGTATTTTTTGCTATAGTATTATGTTGCGCAAAAAGCCCTAGAAAGTGTATAAATAATAATAATAATAATAATAATAATAATACGAGGACAAAAAATGTGAGGCATGTACATTTCTACGTGATGAAACTGTTCTAAACGTGCAAGTAGGTATGTAAAAACATTGACTAATTGTAAATTTAGATCTGTTAAGTCATGATTTATTAATCGGGTGTTGACTTCAAAGTAAGGATCATCCACAATTATATTCATTATCAAATTAAAGAGATGATTATATTTCCGTCAGGGTTCCGAGCGGCTGAGTGGTCTAAAGCGCTCATCGTTCCGGATCACTGCCATCTTACCTATGTCTGCGTGGGTTCGAGTCTCAGGCTCGGCTAACGTTGGGACGTAAGAAAGCCTGCCAGTAGCTTCTCGTGGGTCGGTGGTTCTTCCCATGGTTTTCCAGGGTTCTTCCTCCACCGGTTATACTCGCCGCCATGTATAGCCTATATTGTGCTGAAAAATGGCGTTAAAGCCTTCAACAACAACAACAACAACAACAACATTTCCGTCAAATCGCGCGTTTGCATTAACTTGTTTATATATTGTCACATGGTACATGCTCTTGACCATTCCCCATAGAAGCTTTAGACTCTCCTAGCATCTGTTGGTAGTAGTGCTAGCAGCCGTTGTGATGGTGGTGGTGGTGGTGGTGTGTGCAATGAAAATTATTCAAAGAGCAAAAGAAAAATGACATATTAATTTATTTTTGATTTCATTGCTTTAAATTTATGATATCTTTCCGTTCAGACTAAAATCCTTTAGGGCACCCGTTCTTAGCCTCAAATGATCGAAACTTCAAACTCTACTAGTATTTCCCTACTTGTGGCTTCTGCTTGAGTGGTGGGGGTAGTAATGAAATATATTGAAGAAGAAATCAAAAGAAAGCAAGATCATCATGCTGTAATTCGGAGTTTATTGTTTTGAATTCATCCCTTTTCGAGACCAGTCAAAAATCTTGCTAGTACTTTTTGTTTGGATGAAAATGTTGGTTTTGGCGAGTTCAGTGGAAGTATAAATGTCACTGTTGTTCCAAAGCGTTATAGTTAATATTATAACCTTGAACCTGGAGAGTGAGTGAATGATTTTTTGCTGGCATTAAATCTGATAAACTTTAAAGGTTAAAGTTTTAAAGTTAAAACTATTACTGAAGAATCCCTATTTATCTCCTTTTTGCCCTCTCATGTGCTCCCTTTTTCACATGTGCCCCTTTTTCACATGTGCCCCCTTTTTCACATGTGCCCCTTTTTCACATGTGCTTATGTCCTACAGTAGAATTAGTCTGACGCTTTTCTGGAATGTAGCTGGGATATCCTGCATTTAGGAAAAGACTTAACCTCATCGTAAGGAATCTAATCCATAACATCAAGTTCACGCTCATTATGGTGAAGTATAAAGTCAATTTCTAGCCATAAACTTATATAATTCCAGTGGATGCATATTGAGCCCTGCATGCAACAAACATCAAACAAGAGTTTCATCCAGACTGGATTGCAGAATGGCATGCTCTTTAAAATTAGACAATGATGCAATGAATGAAACAGTACTATATTTTCATGAATGTATCGATATCTCATATCTGCAAATTTTGTATTAATTAAACCAGTCAATGTGTTATTGTTACATAATATTTTAATGTGGACTCAGTAAGTAATTCTTATACTTATTCAAAGTGAGACATCAACACAAACATCGATGTTTGCCAGCTATATGATTTATATTACAGAGTTCACAAATTTTGTGTTCTTCTTCTCTCTGGAAAAAAATATATAAAAATCAATGATAATAGCTCCGGTGCTTATTGTTGTAGTTTATGAGATTACAAACCTGTTTTCTGGAGTATATTAGTGTTTTCGCTTATCACAAGTGATATTTCCTCGAAGCCAGATAAATCACCCTTTCAGACAAAACATAGTGTCATGCCGATCGACGAATAAAAGGAATGCAAGAGCTCATCATGTACTATTACGTCCATTACTTAATTTGTTTTTCAAAAGGCATTCAATTCTAAACATAAATAGGATTTTTTTACAGTTCGATCAATGAATTTTCGCAATATTTCTCTTTCAATGAGCCTTGCCTCTCGTGTTTCTCTGCCATCAACGCACCGATGTTTCTAGCAGTTATAATAATATACCACAAATGTAACTATAATTGTTTAAGCAAAAACTGTTTGTGACACAATCTTGTTAGCTGAACTAGTCACACAGGTTTTGATGGGTAGCCATAAACCTTAGTAGAAAATTACGTACCTGAACAGAACAATTTGCTTTCACTTATTTCCTCTTTTGTCTTTTTTATCAATAAGCGTATGAAGCACTATTGTTAGCCTACTATATAATATTAATAATAATAATAATGATAATAATAATAATAATAATAATAATAATAATAATAATAATAATAATAATGAGGACTTTGTATAGCGCCTAATCTTTAGAAGCTCTAAGCGCTTTACATCATTAGACAACACATATAAGATAAAAAACATATAATAATATTATTACAAAAACAAACACCATGAAATTAGATAAACATTAAAAAATAAAAAAAGCATGCTGAGAATATTTCAGGTAGGAAACATTATTAGGTCTTTAAGTTTGTTCTTGCAGTCGAAATAAGTGAGTTTTGAGAGTCCTCTTGAATGTGATCACTGTGTCTAAGTTCAGTGGGCAATTCATTCCATGTTGCTGGGCCCTGGTATGCAAAAGAACGCTGTCCATATGACTTTGTTTTCATAGTGGGAATAATGAGTATAGGATTGTCAGAAGAGGAGCGTAAGTATCTTGCTGGTGTGTACACATCGGTGAGGTCGGATAGGTATGTTGGACTAGAGTCCGATAGTGAAACATAGCACAGAGAACAAAATTTGTGTTTGATTCTAGATCGAATGGATAGCCAGTGTAGAATACAGAGCAGCGGGGAGGTGTGCTCTGATCGTGGTACTCTAAGTATGATCCGAGCAGCTGTGTTTTGAACATTTTGAAGTTTCTGGAGTAGATATTGAGATGAATCAGACATAATTGAGTTACAATAGTCCAGTCTTGAAAGTATTAATGAACACACAAGTGTTTTAGTGGCATCAACTGAAAGATATTTGCGAACTGAGCTGATGCGTATGCAGCCTTGCATATGTTCATGACATGTTGGTGCAATGTGATAGTACTGTCCAGAGTAACACCTAGGTTTCATACTGATTGTGTGAATTTAATGTTGGCGTTGCCGATATTTATTGTTTGAGGTAAAGGATGTGAATGACAAAGTCTTTGTGTTGTGATCAGAATGGCCTCAGTTTTATCATCATTCATCTGCAGCTTGTTACATGTCATCCATGATTTCACATCAGAAATGCACCTCTCTACACCTTGGATGGTAGCATCAACTTCAGTTTGGTGGCTAGATTTTTATATTTGGCTGTCATCAGCGTACAATTGGTGAGACACTGGATGATGATCTATGACACTTGAGAGCGACCGAGTGTACAAAATGAAGAGAACAGGTCCAAGAACAGACCCCTGTGGAACACCACAACATAGATCAACTGGGCTGGAGTGTATTCCATTTGCAGATACAATTTGTGTCCTGTTGACCAAGTAGAACTTGAACCACAGTAAGGCTGTATCATGAATGTCAAATACATGCTGGAGACGGTGAAGTAATTATATCATGGTCTATTGTGTCAAATGCTGCAGAAAAATCAAGGAGGGTGAGGACTGTAATCTTTCCGCTATCCAACACAGAGAGAATGTCATTAGCTACTTTTAGAAGAGTAGTTTCTGTACAGTGGCAAGGGCGATATGCAGATTGTACATTGCTAAAAAGACTGTTTCAATTTAGATGAGATACAAGCTGGGATAGAACAACCTTTTTCAAGATTTTTAATATGAATGGGAGATTAGAAACTGGGCGGTAGTTCTTTAAATCGTTATGGTCTAGTGTTGGTTTCTTCAGCAGATACTTTACAATTGCAGTTTTGAAAAATGATGGGAATTCCCCGAATGAGAGAGAGGTATTTATAACATCAGTTAGTGAAGGCAATACTGGATCTAAGCACTCAAGCAGCAGTGATGTTGGAATTGGATCAAGTTCACGTGACTGTGGTGCGTTCTTCATCAGGATTGTACGTACAAAATCCATAGAGACAGGTTCAAATGCTGCTAATGGTTGCCGCTCAAATTCTGTTTCCCAACTGTATGGTGACGACGAGTCAATTGAAATTGTGGTGTCAAGCTTATCTCTAATGGTTTGTACTTTGTCACGGAAGAAATTTGCAAACATGTCCGGAAGGTCGACTGGAGAGAAGATAGATGGAACTGGTGTTGATTTATTCCTTGACATTAGCTTGTTAGTAATCTCGAAGAGCTCTTTGCAGCTGGAACTTTCCACGATCTTAGTAGTGTAGTGGGCTGATTTCGCTGCATGGACTATATCTGTGACATTCTTCTTAGACTTCATAGATTTGCTTATGAATAGTGAGTCTGGTGGAAAGCCAGAGCCACTCAGCTTTACGGCGGTCTCTTCTAGCAGTGCGAAGCTGGTCCTTAACACTGCTATACCGTGGAGAACACTTCTGAATTGATACTCTGCACTTGGTAGCTGGGGCATGTTTGTCAAGCAATGAACACAGACAGTTATCGAGTTGTTCTGCGGTAGGAGGTAAGCAAGTTGTTAGGTTAGCTTGGATGTCGTGCATTAGTTTGGTTCTGTTTATCTATGTGTGTGTGTGTGTGTGACCAATGTTTCATGTGTGATACACAGTTTCAGCTGATGGATCATTACCTAGTTTCCTATTAAATATCACGTCCAAAATTTGCCTGTTAGCCTCAGTGATGTAGTCAGACGTACTCATGACACCAACACAGGATCACATATATGTTAGCATGTTGACAAAATCTTCACTTTTTGTAGCGACCGTCTTTTCTGTTTGGGTTTATTGTCCTTTATTATGGTTCCTTTGATGAGATTTTGTGTCATATTCCGCCGAGGACAGCAATGCCTCTAACTTTACTAGGACACGTAACATAATCGCTTGGGGTGGAATCTGAGACTTATCAGTCATGACACTGGAATCAACAGCATCGTCACTATACATTTCTTTGCCAGTCATTCTCAGAGCATAAACTCGCGAAGTCTTTTATTTTCAATTTCAGTACATTTTACGTTTTTGGTCGAGGACAATACTTGATGCCCTTGGAGACGAGACTTATGTCAGAGTCCAACCATACAACCGATGACAGCATTACAACAGTGTTGACGTTCCGGTTTTGCTGGGAGAATTATTTCCTGCAACACTTTCTATACTTTTTCTTTTACGTTCCTTCCGTGGCTATATTCCTTGAGGTAATACTTTAACAATTATAATGACTGGTGATAGAATCTATATTGACGTTAATATGTAATTAGAAATAATACGTTCGGAGCAGAGTCAAGGCATGATTCCTAATGAATATCTCTATCGCCGTATATCGTATGGTAGCCTTTTAAACATAAACGTTTATCGAAGACACTTTAATTACCTAGGTTTGCTTGCTTGGTTTCACAAGTCGTCAGTTTTTATTCAAATATATGTTTCTCCACAATTTTTAATTTCCACAAGGGACTGTTCGTTCTAGTTATAAGAAAATTTTTCTCACATACCTAATTACACCGGTGGCTTACAGAAGATATGACAAATTATATGAAGGAGTTTTAGCATTGTCCCTATTCATCGAATGTCCTTCAAATAACACCTTATCGTGTATTTTAGATATGACCTTAACATGTTGCTTCCGTGATAAGACTATCGTATGGGAGATAAAATTATCATAACATTCACTAGTACTCGTTGAAAATATATTCACCGAAAAATGGGTATAAGGGAAATGGTGTGCGTCCTTAAATTAAAAAATCTTTTAGAACTAAACTTATAATCAGATGCTTTTCCGACATCGCCTTGCAAAAAGAAGAAACAAACTACCCCACTCCAACTCAGAATAAAACTTTAAGGCAATGAGGAACGTAAAGTCTGTCTAAACATAATCCAAGAAATGCTCAATGGATGGAAGCTGACAAATCTTCTTACATTAAATGCTATAAAAGATTAGTTAATCTGGAATAATAATAATAATAATAATAATAATAATAATAATACGTTGGCAAGAAACAATCGAGACATACATAATACAACAGGTATATATTTTCAAGAAGTTAGATACGTCGACTAATATCATGTTAGGATATTTGAAGTTTTGATTTTTTAAAGGGTTGTCCAGTTTAAAGTCTGCACCGTCTACAATTCTATTGACATCAAACTAAAAATAAAAATGTGCTTGTGTCATACTACTGGTTTCCCCCAACCCTTTGTAGATGAACTTGCTGAATGACTGCCACAGAGTATAACTAAGTTTCACCATGGCCAGAGATGTCTTCAAGATGAATGACTGTGTCATAGAGTATAACTATAGCCAAAGATGTCTTCAAACCCTTCAAAAAATAATTAGAATAACAAAACGATCCTATTTCAATTCAAAGTTCATTATTTTACATTTCACAAATTATAACATGCTGAGTGAGAGAAGCATTTTATTTTTAGATCGCGTTAGTGGTTTTTCTTTCGTCAAGGTGGCGCGTCATTGGGTTGAAGTTGATTGGGTGAACACACTAAAGTTTTGATTTTGAGAATCAAACGAAATATCGTCCTCTTATTGATGCTTGTTTTTTCTTTCATATGTCTCTCTCTCTCTCTCTCTCTCTCTCTCTCTCTCTCTCTCTCTCGTACAGGAGAAAAATTGCAAGTTAGGATAATGAGAATGCAGTCACATAGGAAGACGATGAAGAAAATAATACACTACCTGAAAGCAAAGCACTTGTATCAGCAAGCAATACAGCGATTAAAGAAATGAACATACATACTCAGCAAAAGTTCTTAGTGGTTGGTAGCAGAGGTAAATGTTAACAGTGAAAGCCAATCGAATGTGAAAATATGATGTTTCCGAAACCATGTATAGAACCGCCGAGCACCTTTAACATAGTCTACGTCAAAATAATAATGATAATAATAATAATAATAATAATAATAATAATAATAATAATAATAATTTTAATAATAATAAGAAGAACTAATGAAAAATGGACAAATTTACATGATTAAACAGTTGTAAACGTTTATATAAAAACGTTGTCTATTGGAAAGTTTGGATCTTTTAGCTTTTGATTTATTTAACGATAATTGTTTTCAAAGTTATATACATTGTCAAATTAACGAAATGACTATCTTAACATTATATCGCCCGTCTGCCATGAGTTAGTGCCTATATTTCATGCATGTGTACGTACAACATCAGCTCTTCACCATTAAGTAGAGAAAGTTCTAACCCCTCGAACATATGAGCTGTATTGGCGACCTCGCAGAACTAGTGGTGGTGGGGGTGGGGTGTAAAATATATTGAAGAAGTAAAACAGCACTCTACTTTATTCCAGACTTCATTGTTTTAATGTGTTATGTCTTTTCGACCAGCCGAGAAATGTTATTAGATTGTTTTCCTTTGGTCATGGTGTAGGCATTGGCTGTGTCAATGGAAATATCATATCACTTTCGTGCCAACATTTTACATTTAATAGTTACCATTAGTTTGTAGCTCCAGACTGAGTGAATGCAGTGAATGTCTTTTTACTGATGGAAAACCTGATATACCTTGAAACTCTAAGTGTCATGGTTGAAACTATTTTTCAAATTGCGTGTAATAGTTCCATTAATTTATTATATGCCATTTGACTACTTGTCTCTGTAGAATCAGTTTTAACCCTATTTTCTGGAAGGAAGCGAATAATGAAGGCCAGGATATCGCTGATACAGGTTCATACTTAGCAGTGTCATCACGACACTGTTTCATATAGACAACTTCACGTTCTTTATGGCAAAGTACAAAGTCAGTTTTCTGGCCACAAACTAATATAATTCCAGTCGTTCCATATTGAGACGAACAAGCAATATACAAACAAAATCATTTACATACAAACCGAATTACAAAATGAAATGACACACCTTTTGTAATGAAACTTTGAGGCAAAACAGCAGCAGCACTATGTTTACTTGAAATATTTATAAGTAGCTAAAGTTTGTGTAGCCCAGTCTATGCAAATATTTGATTAATTAACCAATCAGTGTATTCGTCAATAAGTTTATAATACGCTTCTATTGTGGGGCCAATACGACCATATCGTAGTAAATACTTTGTTATATGGACTCGAAGTGGGAGATACAAACAAATGGTAACATTTATCATCAATTCGACTTAGATCACAAAGCTTACAGATTGTTGTATTCTTCTTCCGTAGGAAAAGTTTTTCAAATCAGTGCTAGTAGCTCCTGTGCTGATTGTTCTCTTTGCGGAACTCACTTGCCTGTTAAATAGACTAATGACATCTCGATTGCAATAATTGGTATATTCACAAAGCAAGTCGAAACTTCCTTTCATATAAAAGAGATTTTTAATTCCTATTAGGAATGACTTATTAATAGTCTTTTGTGTATTTTTCCCCGCGTTATCAATTACGATCGATAATGGTCAGTTGTAACAAGCTACTAATAGTACTTGAACAAGCGAAATTACTGTTGAATGGAAAAGTTGTCTTTTATATAAATACTACCATGGTCCAGGAAATCTTCCCAATTAAACATCTTTTGAAAAGGTATAAAAGTGTTAACTCTAAATCAAGACAAAATAGAAGAAAAATGTTTCAGTCGTTCCCTCATTCAATGTTCATTTTAAAAGCGTTATACACAATGCATACGTTTCGAGTTTCAAGAGTTTCATGTCGGTAGGAAATGTTGAATAGAGTTTTCTGGTGGAATATCAAGCCTCTAACCAAGAGTGAAATACTGTGTTATGGTATTGTGTTGTATTTGGAAAGCTAGCAACCCATCATCACGTTATTGGTTCTTCTGAGACATCAATGGTAAATATACAATTATTCCTCATTTGGTTTAGACCAATGAAGTGCTTCATCTGCACAGGAAAAAGCCTTCGCTGAGTTTCCTCCGGAAATTAATGAGAAAAGAAAATTAGGAATGGGTACATTCCTTGGAGTTGGCATCACCATGCATAGACTGGTTTTCATACAAGGATATTCACCGTACTTGTTCATCGTCATGGAATCTACGTAAAACCCGACATCTGATGAGGATACCCAAGGTGGACGAATAACTGGAAAATTTGTAAGTAACAAAGAATCTGTATATAAGGAATCAGAGCGTTTTGCATGCAGTATTATAACCATTACCTTAAAAGTTGAATTTTGTTTAACGCAACCAATTCTGATCATGAAGAGGAAATGTTGTAAGCTGGATACTTGTCCTTCAATTGGCATTGCTTCCCACACTTCCTTGCTATCAACTTTTCAACTCATCAATGTTTCCATCAGTTGTAATAATATGCCACAGGTGTAACAATTATCGTAAAAGAAAACCATGTAACTGTAATTATGTTGATCGACAGTAAATCGAACTAGTGAACATTTTACACTATATTCCTTGTCAGTCAATATTTCAAAATCTTCTCATGATATCACAGTGAATTCCCATGTTCACTACAAATTATATATATATATATATATATATATATATATATATATATATATATATATATATATATATATATATATATATATATATATATATATATATATATATATATATATAGGTTTATAAGTATCTTTCTATATAATAACCTCAATATAATTTGATTTGTTTAGTTGGTATCCAGAGTGATAGTGTATTAAGATGATAATTAATTACCGGTTCCACAGGTTTGTCTGCTACGCACGAATACCTACTATACTAGCGACCTTGTAGCAACGGTTTTGTCAATGCGTGCATGGTCGAGGTTGTATAGGGGTTGGTAAATGGATTCGATACGAATAGTGCCGCAAGACGTAGACCAGCACAAAAGGGAGTTTTTTCCTTCGATTTATATTCTGTTTAATTATATTTCACACAGCGTATTCGATTATGGCTTGCATTATTTGTTATATTGTATTTCAATCTTACATTACAATATGCTTGTTTTCTTTTATTGTAGTGCAAATTGCTACTGTGTTTTTTGCGGCCACTTTAGTCGCATTAGGAAGAGAATGTATCTGTAACAATTGTTATCCCGGTGCTTTTCATCAGTCGTTGAATAAAACATTTTACTCAGCGAGACAAAATCTTATTATTGCAGAGAGCATGTTACGTCAATTAAATGAGACTTTTGTAAGTACAATTACAAATGTTATCAAAACATTGTCAACGTCATTGTTTGAAGGTATGCGTGTATAGACATCCGTTAATATTACTCTAATGTATTATAATGTGTAGGGGCATATTGAAACATTGTGGGTTGCTAAACACAAATAATATAGAACATTGTAAAGGAATATATTCGTAATGATATTATCAGATAGGGCAAGACGCATTCATTTCTAAATTGTTAAGAATTATTTTACTTCGCACGCAGATGTAATTATTAAAATTAGATACGTATAACGAATGAATATCACACTGAATAAATGAACCACAGTATATGAAAATGTGAACTGCATTGAATCGTGCTGAAACAAAATCTTTGTTTTTTAATGAAATCGTTTTGACAATAACTATATCTTCTTTTATATGTTCTTTCTACGCTGCCCGTAACTTCAAGTTTCTCTTTCTCCTGTATGGCATGCGTCTATATATGATCATAATTTTATATGCAGCTATGATAAAATGTGATAACCAGCTATAGTAATTTATCTTTGAACTCAGTTTGTCAATAATATCCGGGAAAATGCATATCAACTTAAATCATGTATTACAATTATTAACGTGAGTAACAAAGATTCAGTTGTTGCATTCAAGTAGATTGCTAGTTTTGTTTGACCTGTTCTAGAAAGTTATTTTTGGTTTCAGCTAAGGGAGAGAATACAGTCTACCATCTATCCACGAGTGGGATGCGCCTTAATGACACTGCCTTCGCCAAAGAATGAGACCGACAACATTAATGTAAGTGTTGCACACTACGTTCACATGTGCTCTGAAACAAAATTCTTTTCTGACATCAAAAGAAGACCCTAGTTTCTATATATGTAATACAACTCAATAACTGATCCCTTAAAAATAAAAATTCTACCTTTTCCTAGTCATCAGTCGTTTTACTGACTGTAATTATTGTGGAACACACTAATCGATAAAGAAATTTATATCTGTTTTCTGTTAACAATGTCTAGCACTAATATTTTCATCCCTTGAAAACCATTTTCTTGTATCATATGCATGGTTAGAAAGATAAATTTTTGATGCCTACGGGGTACATTTATTAAACTTGTCAGAGAGGTTAAAACAATAATATTTCCGTTTGTACCGAAATGTGATTTTCATAAATATTCGTCTTTTCATTTATATCGTAAACTATAAATAAATCACAGTTTATAACCCTAAAAGATGGTGCACCGAAACAACATGATCTGAATTTCACAGCGTATGCTGGTCATTCTATACTGTATTTGATGAATATTGTGCAAAGTGTTTAGTATGATTATCTGAGCTTATTTCTATTTTTACTGAAAAGAACAAATTTTAAACTATTGATTTATTAAAACATTACATTATTCCATTAGGATACACTTCTTTGAATTTATTTCAGTTGTTTACTATTAACATGTTATTGTTTTAACTGAAAATTATTTTACAATTGCAATGGATCGAGTTACATTGTCCACCGATTCTTTAGAGTCACTAACGCAGACTCTGAAAATCGAATTGTTTGAGGATTAATATGGCTATCCGGTTCTATTTTTACCTTTTCTCTCAAACTTTCTGTCCATCAATTGGAAATTTAAAACAAAATTATAGCTTTAATAAAAGTATTTTAATGCATGTATCTTGATTTGATATTTTGCAATATTAGATATATTCTTGGATTATTTTATTTCGCTTTATTTTAGTTTGTTAAAAAATAAAATCCATCTTAAGAAGCATTTTTTGAGATTGGTATTGATTTAATTCATAGAAAACCAACGCTCGCCAGCTGTGATTTACAAAGTTAGCATCAATATTTAAAACATAAGAACGCGAATTTAATCCCAACAGATTTTCTTATTTTCGTGTTGCTGAATTTCCCCAAAGAAGTATATCTGCCAAATGTTGTCTTTAAACCTTTAACGGGTGCTGATTTAGTTATGCATTTGTTAGAAATTATCAACATTGTTTAGGCCAGTGTGCATTTGCCTTTGATTTATTTTTTCTTCCTTTTACTTAGATAATTACGTCGCTGGCGGAGGACTATGATGTCCTTCTTACCTCGGTAACGATCATAGGAGAAGTGAAGGCTACCGATGACAACAATTTGTATATGTCTCTACTCCAAAACATTGAGGAAAGATTGTACAATGTCATCTGTCTTTTGAACCAAGTTCTCCAGCACTACGGGGTTGACATAGATAGACATACGGTTAGAGATCCAGTAGTATCACTGTGTGCAGTCGATAGCATTGAAGAGAGATATTTACGCGATTTTACTCTTATTCAAGGAATAAGTGATATTCTGAGACCCTTGAAAAACAAATATCGTATACCGTTTTTGAAATTCCGTAGCCGTTAATGTTGATTTGATGTCTAGACGACTTGGTTCGCTCGTGTAAGTTTAAGTTATTGCATGTAAAATGTTTGACATTTGTATTAGCCGTGATTATCTGACACATTCAATAAACATTGAGATGAATCTTCTTGTTCTTTCATCCTTGTGAAGCATTGTGTGAAGAGCTTGCTTATACGTGTCTCTATTAGAATAAGATTCAGGGATTGTATTGCAAAACAAAGGTATTACTTCTACAATAACATATGTCAAGTGACGCCTTCCACCTTTTATCTCAGCTGTAATATGTTGAATTTAAGTCTTGTATAAATCTTTAATATGCTAAAGTTAGGTCTTTTGAACAGTTACCACCTGCAAAAAGTTGTCTTTATTTAATGAAATCTTCATTGTCTTAGAAAATTCAAATTTAAATGATCTTGATTGCAAGATACGGGTGTTATTTGTTTTTATAGGTATTATTGGATATTGCAGTGATATTATATTACATAACGAGTGCAAAAATTGGAGAATAATCTGGATTAATCTTTAATATGTTCTTTATATATTAAACGTTTATTCTGAAAACTCTGTCCACCTGTGTTTGATCTCCAGCTAATTCCATTTGTTGTTTGTTTTCTTTTTGTTCGTTTTGTTTCTTTCAAATCATTTCAACATCTTTTGCATCAAGTTTTGTTAGAGTTCGTGTCCTTTTCTACTTGAAGTTTAATGCGGTGTGTGACACAATTTCATTAGCGCAACTAGTTTCGCGGGTTTTATGTATTGCTATGAGACTTACAGATTATGATCATCACCTGAAAATATGCGTATCGACAAAATAATTATCTCTCACAATTTATTTTAACACAATTGACCTTCTAGTCTTGTTGCTTAAAACAGTGCATGATTCACACTTGTTAGCGCTCATTGTCTCACAGATATGTGTGTTTTGCCATAAAATAATAAAGATTATAACCATCACCTGAAGATGCGAAGATTGACAAATTATTGTGTTCCTGTAAAGATTTTAGATTTATTGTCTTTTTGTATTGGGACTTTGTTAGTGCATGGCACAATCTTGTTGCTGCAACTAACCTCGCAGTCTGATGTATGGATTACCATGAAGCTTACCAATATTATGATCATCAAAGATCTATTATGTTCCCCATACTGAGAAAGCAGACTCGTGTCATGGTGACTTACAAGAAAGAGTGCAAAACATTAGCGTCAGATTATAGACCAATTTATTCAATTTGCTATGTGACCATGGTGTTTGAATAATTATATTCAAACATGCAAATGAAAAAGAATTCCGTGATTTTTTCCCAGCTTATGCAGTTACCAGAACTATGGCAAAGAAAGCTCTTGAGAATGATATTTCGCTGGCACATGTTTTGGCCAGGCTTTTGATGAGGTCACTTTAACTCCTTGTTTGGATCAATCAGAAGGTGTTGATCAGAGTGATCGTCTTTTAACTACTCATTCTCTTTGTTCTAATCAGGGTGACAAACGACAATCACTTGTCGCCGAACAGGAAAAAGATCCCGAGATCTCCTGTTTGTTTCAAAGGGCAATAAGTGAAACTGAAGCCTCTGAAATACTTGCTGATATTTCATTAAAAATGGAATTCTTATGAGAAAATGGAGACCGTCTGAGGTACTTGCTGGTGAAGAGTGGTCAGTGAACTATCAAATTGTAGTTTCAAAACCTTACATACAGGAAATACGTAGTTACATTTCTGCAACCTATTCCTTCCACTCAGTAGAATTATGGTAGACTGTGTTTGTCCCTTACCTACAACCAAGTCAGGTAACCAATACTTGTTGATCATAATGTGTGCGTCAACAAGGTTTCCAGAGGCAATTCTTTTGAGGAATATTAAAACTAAAACAATATTAAAAGCTTTGATAAACTATTTTACTCAATTTCGCCTTCACAAATCTGCCCATCTGATCAAGGCTCAAATTCCATATCGCGAACCTTTCAGCCTATTATGCTTGAATCTGGCATCCAGCAATTCAAGTTAAAAGTGAAATCAAGGTCTTGACAGAACTACAGTGGAGTTAACTTTTGAGCCTGGTAAAAGAGTTCTCTCTCTCTCTCTCTCATTCTTCAAAATGTTCTTCAGTTTAGATATTACGGCCCTTACAAAGTTAAAAAGAAACTGAATGAGTTAAATTATAATATTACCGTTCCTGGGATCTACATTAGGTAAATCATTACCAGAATATTGAATGAGATAGCCAGGTTAAACGTGCAATGAATTTAGTTTTACCTGTCTCATTCAGTGAAGATTTAAGTGAAGGAATATCATCGGATTGTACTAATACTGGAGTGACAAATCTTCGGAATTCAGACATAATGAATTATCTGGACCAGAAACTGTCACATTTGCAGCAGCAAGAAAGAAATGATTTGTTCGACACTTGTGTTGCTTGCATCGATGATATCATTATCTACAACGACACAAGGAAAGAACATTTAGCAACAATTCGGAAATTCGTTAACAGACTCACTTATTCCCAAATGTTCCGACAAGACCAAACACAGATTTACTTGACGTTGATATTGTAATTTCCAAATGTGTGATAAAACACCCCTACAAGATGAACCCTCTCATACCGGAATCCTGAAAAAAGAAATTCAGTATTTGCAGGAGAATGTTTTTATAGAGCCCAGTAAAAGTGACAGGAGTTTACCATGTTAATGTGTTCTGAAACCAGATAAAACCTTACGTATGTGCGCTGATTATAGGAAGGTGAACAGTGTATCAAAAACAGATTCATTTCCATTACCAAGAATCGATGACTTAAGATCGGAAATGCCAAGTATGTCACCACATTTGAACTTCTGAAAGGATTTTGGCAAATTCACTAACGGATAGAGCAAACGAAATTTCGGTGTTCGTGACTCCAGATGGATTTTATCAATATAAAGTGATGCTGTTTGGTATGAAAGGGTCGCCAAGTACTTTTCAACGTCTAGCGAAAATAATCACCTCTGGTCTCGACAATTGTGTTGCTTATATCGATGATGTCATCATCTACAACGACACAGGGAAATAACATTTAGCAACAATTCGGAAATTCTTTAAGAGACTCACAGATGAAAGTTTGATAATTAATTTATCCCAAAGTGAGTTATGCCGTGCTACTGTAACTGTTCTATGACGTATTGTGGGACATGGACAAGTTAAGCCAATAGATGCTAAGGTTAAGGTTATCTCTGAATTTCCCGTTCCTGTTAGTAAAAAGCAACTGATGCGATTTTTAGGTATGGCTGGATACTATCAGAACTTTTGTTCCAATTTTTTAATAATTGCTGAACCCCTGACAAATGTATTGAGTAAGAAAAACAAGTTCCTTTGGAATGAAAAATGTCAGAAGGCGTTTGATAAGTTAAAAGCCATACTTAAAAGCGCGCCAGTTCCTAAAGTTCCAAATTTCAGCCAATCATTTAAATTGTCTATTGATGCAAGTGATGTTGGGGTTGGAGCAGTTTTGATTCAAGAAGACGAAAATGGTGTTGAACATCCAGTGCGCTATTGTTCTATGAAATTGAATAATCACAAGAGAAATTTTTCAACGATCGAGAAGGATTGTTTTGCTTTGATATTGGTATTACAACATCTTGAAGTTTACAATAGTTTAGCTCCTTCTTCGATTGTTGTGTTTTGTGACCGCGTGCCCCTTATTTTCATCGGCAAGATGAAAAATAAAAATTAAAGATTACTAAGGTGGAGTTTTTTTGTTACAGGAATATGATATTGACATCAAGCACATCAAGGGGGAAGATAATTAATGGAAAATGCACTTTCCAGTGTAAAGAGACGTTATATGACTAGGACTAACAATTTTTAATTCTTGGAAAATTCTTGGATTATTTTGGATTTGATTCTAAAATCCTTAAGTTATTTTTTTCCATTTTCCATTGTTACTTTATTTTTCCAGAGAAATAAATTATTTCTTATATTTTACAAATTTTTTGGTTACTCTTCATTGGATCCTATACACGTGGCAGTCTCCACTAGCCATCAATTTCGTGTTGAAAGATACGTTACTTCAAGAGAACGTGTATCGTAGAAGAATGCGTTCCTCGTGTATGTAATGACTCTGATGACTTGTTGTAGGCTTAACTGGCAAACAATTATAACAAATTATGCCAAGAATTCGTAAACTTTTTTAACACGTGACCTTATCATCATGCTTGTGACATATAATACGGTTACATTTCACCAAGCGCGATAGTATTTTTGAAACCAGGTATCTGAATAGTATTTACAGGTTTAACACTATTTTTCAGCACATGATAGGCTATACATGGCGACCAGTGTAATGGTGGAGGAAAAACCCTGGGAAAAGCCCAACATGAATAACCCACTCACGAGCAGTTGACTAGTAGTGGTTTGTCCGAGGAATGTATGATAACAATTAATAATAAAGAAAGAATATAGAAAGATCTTCATTCATTTCGGATTTCATTCTTCCACACATTTGTCCGAGCTGAGTGAACAGGAATTTTTCTTATAGATCGTGTAAGCCACGTTTTCTTTTTTCATGTTGACAGCATTGGCATCGTCTGCGGAAATATTATATCAGTTACGTGCCAAGGTTAATTTTTTATAGATTGCATCTTGTATTTCGAGACTGAGTGAATACACTGAATAGGTTTTAACTGGTAAAAACGTTTATATAATTTCAGGCTTGACGTTTTGAAGTTCAAATTATTTATCAAGTGGCACAACCTGCTGTTTGATATTATGTCATTTAACCTATATTTTGTCGTTGTTGTTATCGCCTTTGTCACTCTTTTTCCAGAATAGAATGGAGAATCTACGCGCAAATATCCCATATTTAGGTGCTTATTCACTTTTACCATCACGATCTTAATTCATAGCAGATTAAAAGTCGGTTTCTCATCTAACATACGAACAGTGTATACCAAGAAATATTGAAGAAAAACATGTACCAATAATGACATATTTACCGTTAAACGTATGCATTTTAAACAACGGTGTCTTGAAGTGGGTATTAAATTTTACCATAAGAAATCTATCTATCAAATGTTTAATATTTTTTATATAGCTTTAAGGGTTATTAATACTTCTCCTTAAAAACAGATAAAGCTCCTAAATCCTAAATCTACAAAATATATTATCTGTAGAGACTAATAAACTAATTTCATGTCTTATTGTTTTTATTTAGTATAACAATTTAACTAATTGCAAAGTTTAAGGTATCACGGTCGCACCATCTGGTACCGATTGAATCTGAGCATCGATTCCAGTAAACGATCTCAACGATATGCTGTTTTTACATTTTCCGGATACATTATTCTGAGGTTAGCGCAAAGAACGATATGAAAAATAATGACTTAATTAGTCTGCCGCAAGTACTCCACTTCAGAAACTTTATTAACAATTTCTTACTCTAAAATATTCCAGCAGTTCAAAAGTCTTCATTTGTGTGTACTTACAGGTTCAAAGTTTTCAACATCATGGGTAAAATGTGTTAAGCTAAATGTCCAGTAAAATCCTTTGAATTAGGGACAGACATCCAATCAAATTTGGAACTTAGCGTTAGTTATCTTTTAGCCAACCACCTGACAAAAATCATATTGTCCATGATTTTTCAAACGGAAACAGCAACGTCATGAACTATAATATTAGTAAACCAGATTTTTGTTACAATGACATTAGGTAGGACCAATCACTAACCTCAATTACGGACAAAGACTAAATACACAGTACAAATTAAATATACGTAACATCTCCCCTCATAAACAAAAATTATGATGTATTAAAATGAACCGTTTCTTTTACACAATAGTCAAATATACATATGATACTATAATAATTAAAATTACATTTTAAGATATCTTATGGATGACACAAAACATACATTACGTCTATAAAAGTGAACGTACAACTGCAGTCAGATTATCCTTTCCCCTGATGTGCTCAATATCTTTCCTTTATTCCTGCATTATTAAACTCATCTCAACCTTCTTTGAATTTTGTTTTTCATTTTCTTAACAAACGTAATGGGTTAGTGATCGCTGAATGAAATAATCGGATAAGAAACAGAATTAATATCCACTTCAAACTGTTGCAAAGAAAATATCAAAGCCAGTCCTTTGCGGTTATCGCGCACTTGTTTAGTTGTTTACCAGTACAGTACATTGGATGATCTACACCACATTTGCTTCTTGAATCAATACTCCACCAACCGTTACATCACTTGCATCAACCGTCATTTTAAATAACTGACTAAAGCTTGAAGCTGAAAGACCTGTTTCACCTTTACGTATGGCCCTTAAAATGTCAAAGAATCCCTGACACTTGTCAGACCAATGAAATTTGGATTTGCCTATTAGATGAAAAGACCAATATCAGACAACGATAATAGTAACTTGAAGACTTCGCCTTTTACATAAAAAGACAAATATCAATTTAATTCCAAAAAAGTGATTTAGTCCGAAAACGATCAATATGAACTTTACCAAGCCAATGAATAATTTAAATAAATTAAATCCTCTCGACGGAACACAGATTGATTCTAGTAATAAGGATGTTAAGATATGGAATGGTTAATCTTGAAATAAACAAACTGATATCCTTCTGTACCTTGTCCCATGTCGCAATGACCCATTTTCTGGAAATAATATGTCGTCTTAATGGAATTTTCCATCAAATTTATAAACAATATCCCTTTCAGAATATTCTTAATTTCTAAATAAAGCTAGACCTTTAAATCAACATATGTAAACACACGTGCCTCGAAGTAATAATCCTCTTAAATATAATTTAATATCATTTACAAGTATTAGATATGTAATATATTATTTACAATAACTCATTGTTCATTGCCGAGAGTATCCGAGCTTATTGAAACATAGTGGATTTGTAAACAATAATTAAGAAGAGCTTTGTTAAAGACTGTATTCATAATGATAAGATACGGTAAGGCTAGGACAACGTAAGAAAATATAGCTGTTAAAATTAAATGCTTTTGACAAACGATCACCAATATGAATTCATGAAAACAGAATGCCAAAATTTGAACTGTTGTGAATAGTCGTCTTTTAAAGAAATCATTTTCTCAATCATTATTTCTCATTTCAACACTATTTCCATATTAAATAATGCAGTTGTTCGACGTTGTATACATGATACATTTAAGAACTTATGATAACCAAAGGTTGATATGAATCTTGGAATTAAATAGTTAAATAAGACCTCCGTGGAAACGTGTCTCCACAATGTGAGATTGAAAATACTACTGTTCCGCACATGACGATCAAAAGAAATTTCCTTTACTTTTTTTCAATGTCAGTTACTAAATTTTCCCTTTTTGAAACATTTCTTCATGCATATATGATAATGTAAAAAAGATATTTAAAAAATCTTTCTACCTAGAGAGTCTTTAAAACACACTTTTCAGATGGGGATCTGGGTGGGGATACTGTTTATATTTGTACCAAAATGTGGTCTTCATCGCCATTACACTTTTCATTTTTATCGACAACTTTTAATAAATCACACTTTTAAAATCTGATGTTATTACAAAAACAATATCATCTAAATTTTAGAGAATACATTGTTCAACATGTGATTTACATCATGAATTTCATGATAAGCTGCTATTCAGCTCATTTTGGATTGTGAATTTATATTCAGTTTTTACCACGAAAATAAAAACTCAAACTATTAATTTGTTCATAAAAATACATTATTTTTTTACTAGAAATCAGCAAATCAGATTTTTTTCTCCCTATCCATTCCTCTTCGGGTATCGTTAACGTTCTATTGTTGTAACTGAAAATTGTTTTTCATTTACAATGAATCTTGACGAAAACTCTCGTTTGTGGTTAGATTTTCTAATCATGAATAAGAAAATCAAATAATATAGCCTGGTGACAAGCAAATTCATTCATGCATTTTGATCTGATACATTGGTATGTTTGACATATTCATAAAGGACTTTCGTTTTATTTTTACAGCAATTAAATTACATTCACCTTCAAAAGCATATATTGAGAATGGGTGATGAGAAAAACAGTATTAATCTACGAAATTCTCTCTCAAGGAAATCAGCCATTCACTCCCTAGATACCAAAATGTATCTTGTTAATGTTTCTGATTAACTTATTCATATCAGTCAATGAAAATATTGTTCAGAATTAAGATTTTCATACAAGTTATTTTCCATGAGGTACATGATGTCATAATTGTTGGCAAAAATTTGCGCACACTAAACCCGTGCTCAGGTCTGACATTGAAACTTTTTAAGTATCCTTAGTTTTTGGATATACTGGTTGGTAATTTAGTGACATAATTGGAATTACCGATTTTATCATTGCAGTTATCGATTCTTGGTAATGGAAATGAATCTGTTTATATCACACTGATCACCTTCCTATAATCAGTGCACATACGGAAAGATTTATCTGGTTTCGGAACAAGTATAATTGAAGAACTGCAACCACTTTTACTGGGCTCCTTAAAACATATTTTCAAACAAATACTGAATTTCCTGGTTCAAGTATTCTTGTTTGAGAGGGTTCATCCTGAACGGGTGTTGTTTCACAGGTGTGGAATTTACAATGTCAACGTCGTGGACAATTTTGTTTGTTCTTGTAAGAACATCTGGAAATAAATAATAACTGTTTTAAGTTCATTCCTTTCTTCCTGTTGCAAATGTGAAAGTTTATGGTCCAGATTATTCATAATTTATGAATTCCGAAGATTTGTCACTCCACAATCAGTAGAGTCCGACGGTATTCCTTCAGTTAAATCTTCACCAAGTGGGACAGGTACAATTAAATTAATTGCATGTTTAACCTTCTATCTCTCTCAATATACTCCTTTAACGTATTTATGTAGCAACTTTGTTTCTGGTCTCGCCTCCAATGTGTATTTATGATGTAATTTAAATCATTTACTTTCTTTTCAACTGTGTAAGAACCACAATACTTGGCCTGAAGATGATTTTGTGGTATGGGAAAGAGAGTCAGAACTCTATCACCAGGCTCAAAACTCCTTTTGTTTCAGTTTGTATCAAACCTTAATTTCATTATTGATTGTTTAGAGTGAAAATTCGCTCTTGGAACCTCACAAGCGTTTGACAACTTATACTTAAAATTGAAAACGAAATCAAGAAGATTAGTTTCAATATCTTTATTAGAAAGAAGTTTCTCTTTCAACAACTTCTATGGACAACGCACAGTGTGTCCAAACAGCAGCTCAAAGGGAATGAATCCTTCTTGAACTGATTCCCTAACAGCAAGCAATAGCAAATGAATGCCTTCATCCCAATATTTACCCTTGTGAAAACAATATGATCGAATCATATTTTTCAAAGTCTGGTGAAATGTTTCTAAAACCCATAAGCTCTCAGGGTGATAGGCAGAATATTTGAATTGTTGGATGCTTAATTAGTACATAAATTGCTGGAAATTCCAGACATGAAATTTGACAATTGATCAGTTTGGACAGATTTGGAAAGGCCCAATTGAGTAAAAACAAACTTTATCAAAGCTTTAAGTGTTGTTTTAGATTTAATATTCCTGACAGTTATTGCCAATGGAAACATCATTGACGCACACATTATGATCAACACTTATTGGTTTCCTGACTTGGTCTTAGGTAAGAGACTGAAACAGTCTATCATTATGCTGCTAAATGGTTCGTGAAATGCAGGAATATGTTGCAGATGACCCTTAGGTATCTTCTGACTGGGTTTTTTCTACCATTTGACAAGTATGACAAGATCTGCAGTATTTACAAACATTGCTTTTGATATTTGGCCAATAGAAGTGATTCAAGATCTTGTGATAAGCCTTTTAGACAAACAGGAGATCTCAAGATCTTTTAACTGTTCGACGACAAGTGATTGTCGTTTGTCATCCTGATTAGAATAAATAAAATGAGTAGCTAAAAGATTGATCCAAAACAAAGAGTAAACATGACCTCATCAAAAGTCTGAGAAACACATGTGTCAGCTAAATGAATAATTTCCTGAAGAGCATAATTGTCAAGAGCTTTCTTTTCCATAGCTCTAGTAACTGCACAAGCTGGGTATAAATCAGGGAATTCGTTTTCAATAGGATCGACTTTCTGATCCAAACAAGGCTTGTCAGTTACAACTGTATTAACCACAACCTTACCTCCAGCTAGGTCGTTGCCTAGTAATAAATGATTTGCCCTCAACGGGTAAAGCATACACTGTTCCTGAGAATAAGTCTGATGACAAATTAGCACAATGGAGAGGAACATTAAGAACGCCGCATTCTACTCCCTATGTAAGAACACTCTCATTAGAAGAATGCTTTTCAGGAAAAGGCAAAGTACTTGATAATAAAGTCTATGTCCCTTAAAATTTTAGTAGGTATAAGATTGCCAGAATTACCCCAGAGCAATATAGAATGGTTCATAATTCTCCATAATGACTTCAGACTGGGGTTTATTAGACCCAACAAATGTATTGCTTTCAATACATGACCGTAACCTTGACCTCTTATAAATAAGAGCATTTGGAATAGTTCTGTCTTGATTTTGATGCTTATTTTTCAATTTGTAGCGATCAGAAATAACGTGTCCTTACTTCTTGCAATATGTACACGTAGGAAAAGACAGTACGAGCAGCATTTTCCAAGATTTCGAACTTATGCTCATCAAGATAACTTGTAATGTCATTACGGACACAGTTCCTGAACTCTTCAAGTAATACGAGTGGTCTGAGACTTTTATAATCTTGATCATTTTTCTTGGCTAAGTACCATCTACCAAATAACTGATCTTTGTCTCTTGCAGATTCGCCATGAGTTTGTCCAGCTTCTTTTAATAGCTTCTGAATTCTTGCCGATAGGCCTCAGGGACTAACTCATAACCGGTTAAGATACATTCCTTCACCAAATTACAGTCAACACTCTGTTGTACTGACAGGGATGCATGGATATCTCGGGCTCTAATAAATAATGCACACTGTAATAATTGAGTCCAATGCTCCCTTATCCACTTCGAATTTTCAGCAACTTTTTCAAAATAAGGAAAATATATGTCTACATCTTTTTCCAGAAAATGCGGTACTAAACTATTATTCTTAATGACATCAAAACTTGAATTTGTCTCTGAAGTGGGAATGCGTTTTCACTTGCCAGCTCTTTTTCTTTTATTCTAAATTGAAATTCCCTCTATTCATTCTCTCTTTGCATTTGCATCTGTCTCTTTCTCTCTCCTCTTTCTGTGATTGTAACTGCATTTGTTTTTGTCTATCTTCTTTCTCGTCCAAGGCTCGGCTAGCGTGGATACGTGTGAAAGCCTGCCAGTAGCTTCTCGTGGGTCGGTGGTTCTTCCCTGGGTTTTCCAGGGTTCTTCCTCCACCAGTTATACTGGCCGCCATGTATAGCCTATCTTGTGCTGAAAATGGCGTTAAACCCTAGAATAACAAGAACAACAAAAATATCTTCTTTCTCAAATATCAACTTCATTTGTTGCTCTTCTTTCTGTAACTGCAATCGTTCTTTTTGTAAATACATGTGTCTTTCTATCTCTCTTTCTTCCGTATCTAACTGCATTTGCATTTGTTTTTCTTCTTTATCTTTCTGAAGTTCTAGCTTCCGTAACTCTAATTATAATTCCTTTAGTTTGACGTCAGTCTGATACTGACTTACTGATCAAAACCAAATTATTTTTATCCAAAACATTTTTTCTACCAAATACTGGACCAAAATATGTTTTATTTCTTCCTTTCTTGACGAAGTATTTCCCTGGAAATGATCATATTTTCTGGCTAGCTAAATAAATTCATGTTTTTTGAAAAGGTCCAATTGTTCCTGGGTAAGATTTGAAAGAAAGATTTCCACTTTTGATGACATTGTAAAAGAAGCTTGCTGATTTCACTAAAGATTTCGAAATTGTAAAATAATACTTGGGATTTTTTTGAAAACACCAAGTGTTCTGAAATATTTTAGCCAAAATTCATATATCCCAATGACGAGCGCCCAATTTTCTTTGTTACGTTTAGGCTCACACAAAACGCAACAAGAAACTGTCTTTGTCCAAGCACTAATTTATAACACATGTATTTCCAGGGAAAAATAATCTCTTGGAATCCAAACAATTTGAAGAAAACAAAATAATTATCCCAGAAAACTGGTCACAACATTTGACGGATCAAGTGGTATGGCAAAAATGACTATTCTTTCTCAATACATCAATAATAAAATCTAGCTACGACGCAAAATAGATGCCCGGATGTGGGTCAGTCCACTGGAAAAACCAGAGTTTGAAACAATTGCTACATGTTATTTGTTACGTACGCCAGGGATGGCCTCGATTTCACTTTATAAATTTTACTGTCAGAAATAATACAAAAAGTAATTAAAACTATTGTTTACTTCAAACTCTCACTGATTTTTGACTCAAGGTCAGGAACTATGTCAGCATTAGACAGAACGTTTCTCTTTTTCAGTGTTTACGAAAAACAGTCAGGTCCAACTGAACTGAATTCTTGGTAAATGTCAAATCCAGTAAATAAAGTTATATTACTATAGATTGTAATGGAATAAAAAAAATCATTATAATATACAAAGAATTAAAATTAAATCAAATTAAATTAAATCAAATATACATAACAATTTTGTAATTATACACGTGTTTGTCTTGTTTGTTTCTTGTATAAAATTATTCCTGATAATGTTCGTAAATATGCTGTAAAATATGATTTTATGAGGAATTCTAAATATACTCTCTCTCTCTCTCTCTCTCTCTGAGAAAACTAAGAATAATACAAACATAGTCTTACAATATGTCGTCTTTACAGTTTTATTAATGCATTTAACATGATTTTTGTTAAAAAGTTGGTTTTAATGAGCTCTATGGAATGATGATTATATGGTGGCAGCTAGAATAAATGTTCTAAAAATTCTGAAATGATGAATTGCACAAAGACTTCAGGTTATAAGACGATACTCTTGAAGAATGCTTGAAATGCGACAACACACGACTACACGAGGAGGCGTGTGTCGGTGAGTCTTGGCTATCGAAGATGGGCAGTCATCTCATACATGCGGACAAAGTGGATCGACGACATATCGCTAGTGAATATGGGCAGTCATGGGATACACGAGGACAAAGTGGATCGATGACCCTTGGTTAGAGAAAATGACCAGTCGTAGGATACACATGAAAAATATGGATCGATGATCGTTGTTTAGGGAAGTTGGGCATTCATGGGTTACATTGGAATGTTTTTATACTGTTCTATTTGCAAAAACAAAAGCAGCAAAATTCCTAAAGTATGTATATTTGAGGTTTATCATCTTTCCAAGATCTGGTAACTTATACATGTATTCATTCAACCAGACCACTTGATCTCCGCCTTACATGGTTATACGAATGAAGCCTGGTTGTAAGAGATTTAATTCTGTTCAGCCTTACACTGAGCTGATTAAAATTTTAATATAAAGACAAAATACGTACACCTAAAAATTCTTTCTATATATCTTTCTATGTTATTATTTAACTTTCTGAATTAATTGTTTGATTTATTCATTATTTATTGTAATTAAAGTTTTAACTATGTATAGCTTGACCATGATTCACCAAAATGTAAACATAATAAATTTGTTGAGGTCTCTCTAACACTCATCATGCTGATGGCATGAATGCGAGTATAAAATTGCATTGCCATTCAACACTTAATTTAAATGCAATTTGACTAGTCCTATTTAGGTGAATTCGAATCTCTCAGAAATTCATAAACATTTTATTTTATATTTATTTATAACTTTATATATATATATATATATATATATATATATATATATATATATATATATATATATATATATATATATATATATATATATATATATATATATATAGGCTAGTATCATATACATATGATATTCACTTCGACCTCTCTGACGTATTTTCTAGTAATCATAGATGCAATTTTTATCAAGAATGGGGAGAACATTGGTCTAAATGATATCTTACAGACTCGAAATTAGAGAAGGACCACGTACCTTAACTGTGGTTAAAGTAGTACTGAAATAGAGGGGACAACTCAGAAAGGGCGAAAAATACATATATTAATCCAGAGACCTGAGTGACATAAAATTAAGCTTGACCTGTGAAATGTATTGTTTAATAGTCTCAGATATTTGAAATGATAAAAGTGACACTTTAGGAAGGCAATAAAAAACGGGTTCGCAACATTTATATTTTGTCCCAAGCAGCGTGATGTAGGTGGGGGTTCCATTATTCAAAATGTACAAGCATATCACAGCCTAACTAAACCATCCTAGATATAATATGCATTTTTGCATATATGTATGTATATCAGCGTATAATGCATGGGACTAAATTCATTTAGAAATAATTTAAAAAGGACTTGCTTTGTGGGTCAACAACGTTGACTTTGGAGAAAATGATAAGGGAAGGGAACAAATATATCAAGTTTAGTCTTAAGAATACGTTAGTAATCGAGATCCAATTACTGGATAATAGAACTGATCTTTGTGACGGAACAATCTAAGCAATCACTCACACAAAGGTGTTTATGTCTGAAAACACCGAATAGTGGAACGTGTTATATTCCAGAGTCTGGTGCACAAATTAGATGCTGCAGTTAAAACGTTGTTCCAGCTTATTTCGTTTCGCTTCAAAATCTGTCTGACATTTTGATAAGTAATAAAATTACGATAATATTAGCTAATAAACATTAGCAATGTTACCAGCCAATTGTATTTGGTACTCAACATTTGGCAATATTTCCAGCCAATCCAGCAGTTATGCGATACTTTGATGTGTACATTAATAACGAAGTTTTGAGAATATGAAAATATGAAATTTAAATTTGACAAAACCTGGTAAAAAGAATAACAATGCTAATCATAACAACAGATAGCAATGGAAAACAACAATATAAAGATATACCACATTAATTCCTGAAACAGATTTAAAATATTAGTTTTCATTATCCGTAATGTCTCAAGCAATTACCTCATTAAACGTATAGTCATATGTAATTTTTTTTGGAAAGACATACCTGTAACGTTTTTCCAAAATAAAAGTATGAAATAGCAGTGGCTTGAGTAGCTAGAACAACTTTAAAATCTGATATCATGGAACTTGGAACAAACCAAATAACATCGATATTCTGCGTCAACTGCATTTATGTTGCAATAATTTATTTTTTGAAAATATTACACCTGGTGCGTACATGCAGCGATAAAACCCAGATCGATCCATTTGTTCTGTCTACACCTCGACTCGGCGATGAATTTATTGTCATTAACTGCGCCTAGAGAAATGTATGTATTTTAATAAAGCATGAGGAGTCCCGTCCCGTAGTAGACGGGCCTGTTCATAGGTGTCGACATATATCAGTAGTCAACATTAATAGTCATAAAATATGTTGAAATTAATCCTGGATCAGGGCATGAGGTAGATCATCCACTTAGATTTTACTCAACTGAAACCTTATGCAAATTTTTCTACGATAAAAAGAAACAAACAAACTAACATCCACTGTCGACATTGTTCACAGGCACTTGATTCTGTGGAAACTAATGTGTACACTCACCATATAACACGTGTTATATGGTTAGTGTACACATTAGTTTCCACAGAATCAAGTGCCTGTGACATTGTTATATGAGTTGCTTGAAATACAGACAGATTCAGTTCCAAGTTCCAAGTTGTCAAAAATCAAAGGTACACTATTTTACTGTTTAATGGCCTCGTAAGCCTAACGATTTAAAATTTTCTCCATATTTCTGACCCCTCTAAACATTAACTCAGAATTGATTTAAATAGTTACAGTTCGATTACCAAGAATATTGATACCTCCCAATAGTTAGATGTGTCAGCTAGATGAGAGGCTATCGCATGTATTTTTTGCTATAGTATTATGTTGCGCAAAAACCCTAGAAAGTGTATAAATAATAATAATAATAATAATAATAATAATAATAATAATAATACGAGGACAAAAAATGTGAGGCATGTACATTTCTACGTGATGAAACTGTTCTAAACGTGCAAGTAGGCATGTAAAAACATTGACTAATTGTAAATTTAGATCTGTTAAGTCATGATTTATTAATCGGGTGTTGACTTCAAAGTAAGGATTATCCACAATTATATTCATTATCAAATTAAAGAGATGATTATATTTCCGTCGGGGTTCCGAGTGGCTGAGTGGTCTAAAGCGCTCATCGTTCCGGATCACTGCCATCTCACCTATGTCTGCGTGGGTTCGAGTCTCAGGCTCGGCTAACGTTGGGACGTAAGAAAGCCTGCCAGTAGCTTCTCGTGGGTCGGTGGTTCTTCCCATGGTTTTCCAGGGTTCTTCCTCCACCAGTTATACTCGCCGCCATGTATAGCCTATATTGTGCTGAAAAATGGCGTTAAAGCCTTCAACAACAACAACAACAACAACAACAACAACATTTCCGTCAAATCGCGCGTTTGCATTAACTTGTTTATATATTGTCACATGGTACATGCTCTTGACCATTCCCCGTAGAAGCTTTAGACTCTCCTAGCATCTGTTGGTAGTAGTGCTAGCAGCCGTTGTGATGGTGGTGGTGGTGGTGTGTGCAATGAAAATTATTCAAAGAGCAAAAGAAAAATGACATATTAATTTATTTTTGATTTCATTGCTTTAAATTTATGATATCTTTCCGTTCAGACTAAAATCCGTTAGGGCACCCGTTCTTAGCCTCAAATGATCGAAACTTCAAACTCTACTAGTATTTCCCTACTTGTGGCTTCTGCTTGAGTGGTGGGGGTAGTAATGAAATATATTGAAGAAGAAATCAAAAGAAAGCAAGATCATCATGCTGTAATTCGGAGTTTATTGTTTTGAATTCATCCCTTTTCGAGACCAGTGAAAAAAATCTTGCTAGTACTTTTTGTTTGGATGAAAATGTTGGTTTTGGCGAGTTCAGTGGAAGTATAAATCTCACTGTTGTTCCAAAGCGTTATAGTTAATATTATAACCTTGAACCTGGAGAGTGAGTGAATGATTTTTTGCTGGCATTAAATCTGATAAACTTTAAAGGTTAAAGTTTTAAAGTTAAAACTATTACTGAAGAATCCCTATTTATCTCATTTTTGCCCTCTCATGTGCTCCCTTTTTCACATGTGCCCCCTTTTTCACATGTGTCACAGTTTTCACATGTGCCCCTTTTTCACATGTGCTTATGTCCTACAGTAGAATTAGTCTGACGCTTTTCTGGAATGTAGCTGGGATATCCTGCATTTAGGAAAAGACTTAACCTCATCGTAAGGAATCTAATCCATAACATCAAGTTCACGCTCATTATGGTGAAGTATAAAGTCAATTTCTAGCCATAAACTTATATAATTCCAGTGGATGCATATTGAGCCCTGCATGCAACAAACATCAAACAAGAGTTTCATCCAGACTGGATTGCAGAATGGCATGCTCTTTAAAATTAGACAATGATGCCATGAATGAAACAGTACTATATTTTCATGAATGTATCGATATCTCATATCTGCAAATTTTGTATTAATTAAACCAGTCAATGTGTTATTGTTACATAATATTTTAATGTGGACTCAGTAAGTAATTCTTATACTTATTCAAAGTGAGACATCAACACAAACATCGATGTTTGCCAGCTATATGATTTATATTACAGAGTTCACAAATTTTGTATTCTTCTTCTCTCTGGAAAAAAATATATAAAAATCAATGATAATAGCTCCGGTGCTTATTGTTGTAGTCTATGAGATTACAAACCTGTTTTCTGGAGTATATTAGTGTTTTCGCTTATCACAAGTGATATTTCCTCGAAGCCAGATAAATCACCCTTTCAGACAAAACATAGTGCCATGCCGATCGACGAATAAAAGGAATGCAAGAGCTCATCATGTACTATTACGTCCATTACTTAATTTGTTTTTCAAAAGGCATTCAATTCTAAACATAAATGGGATTTTTTTACAGTTCGATCAATGAATCTTCGCAATATTTCTCTTTCAATGAGCCTTGCCTCTCGTGTTTCTCTTCCATCAACGCACCGATGTTTCTAGCAGTTATAATAATATACCACAAATGTAACTATAATTGTTTAAGCAAAAACTGTTTGTGACACAATCTTGTTAGCTGAACTAGTCACACAGGTTTTGATGGGTAGCCATAAACCTTAGTAGAAAATTACGTACCTGAACAGAACAATTTGCTTTCACTTATTTCCTCTTTTGTCTTTTTTATCAATAAGCGTATGAAGCACTTTTGTTAGCCTACTATATAATAATAATAATAATAATAATAATAATAATAATAATAATAATAATAATGAGGACTTTGTATAGCGCCTAATCTTTAGAAGCTCTAAGCGCTTTACAACATTAGACAACACATATAAGATAAAAAACATATAATAATATTATTACAAAAACAAACACCATGAAATTAGATAAACATTAAAAAATAAAAAAAGCATGCTGAGAATATTTCAGGTAGGAAACATTATTAGGTCTTTAAGTTTGTTCTTGCAGTCGAAATAAGTGAGTTTTGAGAGTCCTCTTGAATGTGATCACTGTGTCTAAGTTCAGTGGGCAATTCATTCCATGTTGCTGGGCCCTGGTATGCAAAAGAACGCTGTCCATATGACTTTGTTTTCATAGTGGGAATAATGAGTATAGGATTGTCAGAAGAGGAGCGTAAGTATCTTGCTGGTGTGTACACATCGGTGAGGTTGGATAGGTATGTTGGACTAGAGTCCGATAGTGAAACATAGCACAGAGAACAAAATTTGTGTTTGATTCTAGATCGAATGGATAGCCAGTGTAGAATACAGAGCAGCGGGGAGGTGTGCTCTGATCGTGGTACTCTAAGTATGATCCGAGCAGCTGTGTTTTGAACATTTTGAAGTTTCTGGAGTAGATATTGAGATGAATCAGACATAATTGAGTTACAATAGTCCAGTCTTGAAAGTATTAATGAACACACAAGTGTTTTAGTGGCATCAACTGAAAGATATTTGCGAACTGAGCTGATGCGTATGCAGCCTTGCATATGTTCATGACATGTTGGTGCAATGTGATAGTACTGTCCAGAGTAACACCTAGGTTTCATACTGATAGTATGAATTTAATGTTGGCGTTGCTGATATTTATTGTTTGAGGTAAAGGATGTGAATGAGAAAGTCTTTGTGTTGTGATCAGAATGGCCTCAGTTTTATCATCATTCATCTGCAGCTTGTTACATGTCATCCATGATTTCACATCAGAAATGCACCTCTCTACACCTTGGATGGTAGCATCAACTTCAGTTTGGTGGCTAGATTTTTATATTTGGCTGTCATCAGCGTACAGTTGGTGAGACACTGGATGATGATCTATGACACTTGAGAGCGACCGAGTGTACAAAATGAAGAGACCAGGTCCAAGAACAGACCCCTGTGGAACAGCACAACATAGATCAACTGGGCTGGAGTGTATTCCATTTGCAGATACAATTTGTGTCCTGTTGACCAAGTAGAACTTGAACCACAGTAAGGCTGTATCATGAATGTCAAATACATGCTGGAGACGGTGAAGTAATATATCATGGTCTATTGTGTCAAATGCTGCAGAAAAATCAAGGAGGGTGAGGACTGTAATCTTTCCGCTATCCAACACAGAGAGAATGTCATTAGCTACTTTTAGAAGAGTAGTTTCTGTACAGTGGCAAGGGCGATATGCAGATTGTACATTGCTAAAAAGACTGTTTCAATTTAGATGAGATACAAGCTGGGATAGAACAACCTTTTTCAAGATTTTTAATATGAATGGGAGATTAGAAACTGGGCGGTAGTTCTTTAAATCGTTATGGTCTAGTGTTGGTTTCTTCAGCAGATACTTTACAATTGCAGTTTTGAAAAATGATGGGAATTCCCCGGATGAGAGAGAGGTATTTATAACATCAGTTAGTGAAGGCAATACTGGATCTAAGCACTCAAGCAGCAGTGATGTTGGAATTGGATCAAGTTCACGTGACTGTGGTGCACTCTTCATCAGGATTGTACGTACAAAATCCATAGAGACAGGTTCAAATGCTGCTAATGGTTGCCGCTCAAATTCTGTTTCCCAACTGTATGGTGACGACGAGTCAATTGAAATTGTGGTGTCAAGCTTATCTCTAATGGTTTGTACTTTGTCACGGAAAAAATTTGCAAACATGTCCGGAAGGTCGACTGGAGAGAAGGTAGATGGAACTGGTGTTGATTTGTTCCTTGACATTAGCTTGTTAGTAATCTCGAAGAGCTCTTTGCAGCTGAAACTTTCCACGATCTTAGTAGTGTAGTGGGCTGATTTCGCTGCATGGACTATATCTGTGACATTCTTCTTAGCGACTTCATAGATTTGCTTATGAATAGTGAGTCTGGTGGAAAGCCAGAGCCACTCAGCTTTACGGCGGTCTCTTCTAGCAGTGCGAAGCTGGTCCTTAACACTGCTATACCGTGGAGAACACTTCCGAATTGATACTCTGCACTTGGTAGCTGGGGCATGTTTGTCAAGCAATGAACGCAGACAGTTATCGAGTTGTTCTGCGGTATTAGGTAAGCAAGTTGTTAGGTTAGCTTGGATGTCGTGCATTAGTTTGGTTCTGTTTATCTATATATGTGTGTGTGTGTGTGTGTGATCAATGTTTCATGTGTGATACACAGTTTCAGCTGATGTATCATTACCTAGTTTCCTATTAAATATCACGTCCAAAATTTGCCTGTTAGCCTCAGTGATGTAGTCAGACGTACTCATGACACCAACACAGGATCACATATATGTTAGCATGTTGACAAAATCTTCACTTTTTGTAGCGACCGTCTTTTCTGTTTGGGTTTATTGTCCTTTATTATGGTTCCTTTGATGAGATTTTGTGTCATATTCCGCCGAGGACAGCAATGCCTCTAACTTTACTAGGACACGTAACATAATCGCTTGGGGTGGAATCTGAGACTCATCAGTCATGACACTGGAATCAACAGCATCGTCACTATACATTTCTTTGCCAGTCATTCTCAGAGCATAAACTCGCGAAGTCTTTTTTTTTCAATTTCAGTACATTTTACGTTTTTGGTCGAGGACAATACTTGATGCCCTTGGAGACGAGACTTATGTCAGAGTCCAACCATACAACCGATGACAGCATTACAACAGTGTTGACGTTCCGGTTTTGCTGGGAGAATTATTTCCTGCAACACTTTCTATACTTTTTCTTTTACGTTCCTTCCGTGGCTATATTCCTTGAGGTAATACTTTAACAATTATAATGACTGGTGATAGAATCTATATTGACGTTAATATGTAATTAGAAATAATACGTTCGGAGCAGAGTCAAGGCATGATTCCTAATGAATATCTCTATCGCCGTATATCGTATGGTAGCCTTTTAAACATAAACGTTTATCGAAGACACTTTAATTACCTAGGTTTGCTTGCTTGGTTTCACAAGTCGTCAGTTTTTATTCAAATATATGTTTCTCCACAATTTTTAATTTCCACAAGGGACTGTTCGTTCTAGTTATAAGAAAATTTTTCTCACATACCTAATTACACCGGTGGCTTACAGAAGATATGACTATATTACGTGATGATGACAAATTATATGAAGGAGTTTTAGCATTGTCCCTATTCATCGAATGTCCTTCAAATAACACCTTATCGTGTATTTTAGATATGACCTTAACATGTTGCTTCCGTGATAAGACTATCGTATGGGAGATAAAATTATCACAACATTCACTAGTACTCGTTGAAAATATATTCACCGAAAAATGGGTATAAGGGAAATGGTGTGCGTCCTTAAATTAAAAAATCTTTTAGAACTAAACTTATAATCAGATGCTTTTCCGACATCGCCTTGCAAAAAGAAGAAACAAACTACCCCACTCCAACTCAGACTAAAACTTTAAGGCAATGAGGAACGTAAAGTCTGTCTAAACATAATCCAAGAAATGCTCAATGGATGGAAGCTGACAAATCTTCTTACATTAAATGCTATAAAAGATTAGTTAATCTGGAATAATAATAATAATAATAATAATAATAATACGTTGGCAAGAAACAATCGAGACATACATAATACAACAGGTATATATTTTCAAGAAGTTAGATACGTCGACTAATATCATGTTAGGATATTTGAAGTTTTGATTTTTTAAAGGGTTGTCCAGTTTAAAGTCTGCACCGTCTACAATTCTATTGACATCAAACTAAAAATAAAAATGTGCTTGTGTCATACTACTGGTTTCCCCCAACCCTTTGTAGATGAACTTGCTGAATGACTGCCACAGAGTATAACTAAGTTTCACCATGGCCAGAGATGTCTTCAAGATGAATGACTGTGTCATAGAGTATAACTATAGCCAAAGATGTCTTCAAACCCTTCAAAAAATAATTAGAATAACAAAACGATCCTATTTCAATTCAAAGTTCATTATTTTACATTTCACAAATTATAACATGCTGAGTGAGAGAAGCATTTTATTTTTAGATCGCGTTAGTGGTTTTTCTTTCGTCAAGGTGGCGCGTCATTGGGTTGAAGTTGATTGGGTGAACACACTAAAGTTTTGATTTTGAGAATCAAACGAAATATCGTCCTCTTATTGATGCTTGTTTTTTCTTTCATATGTCTCTCTCTCTCTCTCTCTCTCTCTCTCTCTCTCTCGTACAGGAGAAAAATTGCAAGTTAGGATAATGAGAATGCAGTCACATAGGAAGACGATGAAGAAAATAATACACTACCTGAAAGCAAAGCACTTGTATCAGCAAGTAATACAGCGATTAAAGAAATGAACATACATACTCAGCAAAAGTTCTTAGTGGTTGGTAGTAGAGGTAAATGTTAACAGTGAAAGCTAATCGAATGTGAAAATATGATGTTTCCGAAACCATGTATAGAACCGCCGAGCACCTTTAACATAGTCTACGTCAAAATAATAATAATAATAATAATAATAATAATAATAATAATAATAATAATAATAATAATAATAATAATAATGATAATAATAATAATAATAATTTTAATAATAATACGAAGAACTAATGAAAAATGGACAAATTTACATGATTAAACAGTTGTAAACGTTTATATAAAAACGTTGTCTATTGGAAATCTTGGATCTTTTAGCTTTTGATTTATTTAACGATAATTGTTTTCAAAGTTATATACATTGTCAAATTAACGAAATGACTATCTTAACATTATATCGCCCATCTGCCATGAGTTAGTGCCTATATTTCATGCATGTGTACGTACAACATCAGCTCTTCACCATTAAATAGAGAAAGTTCTAACCCCTCGAACATATGAGCTGTATTGGCGACCTCGCAGAACTAGTGGTGGTGGGGGTGGGGTGTAAAATATATTGAAGAAGTAAAACAGCACTCTACTTTATTCCAGACTTCATTGTTTTAATTTGTTATGTCTTTTCGACCAGCCGAGAAATGTTATTAGATTGTTTTCCTTTGGTCATGGTGTAGGCATTGGCTGTGTCAATGGAAATATCATATCACTTTCGTGCCAACATTTTACATTTAATAGTTACCATTAGTTTGTAGCTCCAGACTGAGTGAATGCAGTGAATGTCTTTTTACTGATGGAAAACCTGATATACCTTGAAACTCTAAGTGTCATGGTTGAAACTATTTTTCAAATTGCGTGTAATAGTTCCATTAATTTATTATATGCCATTTGACTACTTGTCTCTGTAGAATCAGTTTTAACCCTATTTTCTGGAAGGAAGCGAATAATGAAGGCCAGGATATCGCTGATACAGGTTCATACTTAGCAGTGTCATCACGACACTGTTTCATATAGACAACTTCACGTTCTTTATGGCAAAGTACAAAGTCAGTTTTCTGGCCACAAACTAATATAATTCCAGTCGTTCCATATTGAGACGAACAAGCAATATACAAACAAAATCATTTACATACAAACCGAATTACAAAATCAAATGACACACCTTTTGTAATGAAACTTTGAGGCAAAACAGCAGCAGCACTATGTTTACTTGAAATATTTATAAGTAGCTAAAGTTTGTGTAGCCCAGTCTATGCAAATATTTGATTAATTAACCAATCAGTGTATTCGTCAATAAGTTTATAATACGCTTCTATTGTGGGGCCAATACGACCATATCGTAGTAAATACTTTGTTATATGGACTCGAAGTGGGAGATACAAACAAATGGTAACATTTATCATCAATTCGACTTAGATCACAAAGCTTACAGATTGTTGTATTCTTCTTCCGTAGGAAAAGTTTTTCAAATCAGTGCTAGTAGCTCCTGTGCTGATTGTTCTCTTTGCGGAACTCACTTGCCTGTTAAATAGACTAATGACATCTCGATTGCAATAATTGGTATATTCACAAAGCAAGTCGAAACTTCCTTTCATATGAAAGAGATTTTTAATTCCTATTAGGAATGACTTATTAATAGTCTCTTGTGTATTTTTCCCCGCGTTATCAATTACGATCGATAATGGTCAGTTGTAACAAGCTACTAATAGTACTTGAACAAGCGAACTTACTGTTCAATGGAAAAGTTGTCTTTTATATAAATACTACCATGGTCCAGGAAATCTTCCGAATTAAACATCTTTTGAAAAGGTATAAAAGTGTTAACTCTAAATCAAGACAAAATAGAAGAAAAATGTTTCAGTCGTTCCCTCATTCAATGTTCATTTTAAAAGCGTTATACACAATGCATACGTTTCGAGTTTCAAGAGTTTCATGTCGGTAGGAAATGTTGAATAGAGTTTTCTGGTGGAATATCAAGCCTCTAACCAAGAGTGAAATACTGTGTTATGGTATTGAGTTGTATTTGGAAAGCTAGCAACCCATCATCACGTTATTGGTTCTTCTGAGACATCAGTGGTAAATATATAATTATTCCTCATTTGGTTTAGACCAATGAAGTGCTTCATCTGCACAGGAAAAAGCCTTCGCTGAGTTCCCTCCGGAAATTAATGAGAAAAGAAAATTAGGAATGGGTACATTCCTTGGAGTTGGCATGACCATGCATAGACTGGTTTTCATACAAGGATATTCACCGTACTTGTTCATCGTCATGGAATCTACGTAAAACCCGACATCTGATGAGGATACCCAAGGTGGACGAATAATTGGAAAATTTGTAAGTAACAAAGAATCTGTATATAAGGAATCAGAGCGTTTTGCATGCAGTATTATAACCATTACCTTAAAAGTTGAATTTTGTTTAACGCAACCAATTCTGATCATGAAGAGGAAATGTTGTAAGCTGGATACTTGTCCTTCAATTGGCATTGCTTCCCACACTTCCTTGCTATCAACTTTTCAACTCATCAATGTTTCCATCAGTTGTAATAATATGCCACAGGTGTAACAATTATCATAAAAACAAAACATGTAACTGTAATTATGTTGATCGACAGTAAATCGAACTAGTGAAAATTTTACACTATATTCCTTGTCAGTCAATATTTCAAAATCTTCTCATGATATCACAGTGAATTCCCATGTTCACTACAAATTATATATATATATAGGTTTATAAGTATCTTTCTATATAATAACCTCAATATAATTTGATTTGTTTAGTTGGTATCCAGAGTGATAGTGTATTAAGATGATAATTAATTACCGGTTCCACAGGTTTGTCTGCTACGCACGAATACCTACTATACTAGCGACCTTGTAGCAACGGTTTTGTCAATGCGTGCATGGTCGAGGTTGTATAGGGGTTGGTAAATGGATTCGATACGAATAGTGCCGCAAGACGTAGACCAGCACAAAAGGGAGTTTTTTCCTTCGATTTATATTCTGTTTAATTATATTTCACACAGCGTATTCGATTATGGCTTGCATTATTTGTTATATTGTATTTCAATCTTACATTACAATATGCTTGTTTTCTTTTATTGTAGTGCAAATTGCTACTGTGCTTTTTGCGGCCACTTTAGTCGCATTAGGAAGAGAATGTATCTGTAACAATTGTTATCCCGGTGCTTTTCATCAGTCGTTGAATAAAACATTTTACTCAGCGAGACAAAATCTTATCATTGCAGAGAGCATGTTACGTCAATTAAATGAGACTTTTGTAAGTACAATTACAAATGTTATCAAAACATTGTCAACGTCATTGTTTGAAGGTATGCGTGTATAGACATCCGTTAATATTACTCTAATGTATTATAATGTGTAGGGGCATATTGAAACATTGTGGGTTGCTAAACACAAATAATATAGAACATTGTAAAGGAATATATTCGTAATGATATTATCAGATAGGGCAAGACGCGTTCATTTCTAAATTGTTAAGAATTATTTTACTTCGCACGCAGATGTAATTATTAAAATTAGATACGTATAACGAATGAATACCACACTGAATAAATGAAACACAGTATATGAAAATGTGAACTGCATTGAATCGTGCTGAAACAAAATCTTTGTTTTTTAATGAAATCGTTTTGACAATAACTATATCTTCTTTTATATGTTCTTTCTACGCTGCCCGTAACTTCAAGTTTCTCTTTCTCCTGTATGGCATGCGTCTATATATGATCATAATTTTATATGCAGCTATGATAAAATGTGATAACCAGCTATAGTAATTTATCTTTGAACTCAGTTTGTCAATAATATCCGGGAAAATGCATATCAACTTAAATCATGTATTACAATTATTAACGTGAGTAACAAAGATTCAGTTGTTGCATTCAAGTAGATTGCTAGTTTTGTTTGACCTGTTCTAGAAAGTTATTTTTGGTTTCAGCTAAGGGAGAGAATACAGTCTACCATCTATCCACGAGTGGGATGCGCCTTAATGACACTGCCTTCGCCAAAGAATGAGACCGACAACATTAATGTAAGTGTTGCACACTACGTTCACATGTGCTCTGAAACAAAATTCTTTTCTGACATCAAAAGAAGACCCTAGTTTCTATATATGTAATACAACTCAATAACTGATCCCTTAAAAATAAAAATTCTACCTTTTCCTAGTCATCAGTCGTTTTACTGACTGTAATTATTGTGGAACACACTAATCGATAAAGAAATTTATATCTGTTTTCTGTTAACAATGTCTAGCACTAATATTTTCGTCCCTTGAAAACCATTTTCTTGTATCATATGCATGGTTAGAAAGATAAATTTTTGATGCCTACGGGGTACATTTATTAAACTTGTCAGAGAGGTTAAAACAATAATGTTTCCGTTTGTACCGAAATGTGATTTTCATAAATATTCGTCTTTTCATTTATATCGTAAACTATAAATAAATCACAGTTTATAACCCTAAAAGATGGTGTACCGAAACAACATGATCTGAATTTCACAGCGTATGCTGGTCATTCTATACTGTATTTCATGAATATTGTGCAAAGTGTTTAGTATGATTATCTGAGCTTATTTCTATTTTTACTGCAAAGAACAAATTTTAAACTATTGATTTATTAAAACATTACATTATTCCATTAGGATACACTTCTTTGAATTTATTTCAGCTGTTTACTATTAACATGTTATTGTTTTAACTGAAAATTATTTTACAATTGCAATGGATCGAGTTACATTGTCCACCGATTCTTTAGAGTCACTAACGCAGACTCTGAAAATCGAATTGTTTGAGGATTAATATAGCTATCCGGTTCTATTTTTACCTTTTCTCTCAAACTTTCTGTCCATCAATTGGAAATTTAAAACAAAATTATAGCTTTAATAAAAGTATTTTAATGCATGTATCTTGATTTGATATTTTGCAATATTAGATATATTCTTGGATTATTTTATTTCGCTTTATTTTAGTTTGTTAAAAAATAAAATCCATCTTAAGAAGCATTTTTTGAGATTGGTATTGATTTAATTCATAGAAAACCAATGCTCGCCAGCTGTGATTTACAAAGTTAGCATCAATATTTAAAACATAAGAACGCGAATTTAATCCCAACAGATTTTCTTATTTTCGTGTTGCTGAATTTCCCCAAAGAAGTATGCCAAATGTTGTCTTTAAACCTTTAACGGGTGCTGATTTAGTTATGCATTTGTTAGAAATTATCAACATTGTTTAGGCCAGTGTGCATTTGCCTTTGATTTATTTTTTCTTCCTTTTACTTAGATAATTACGTCGCTGGCGGAGGACTATGATGTCCTTCTTACCTCGGTAACGATCATAGGAGAAGTGAAGGCTACCGATGACAACAATTTGTACATGTCTCTACTCCAAAACATTGAGGAAAGATTGTACAATGTCATCTGTCTTTTGAACCAAGTTCTCCAGCACTACGGGGTTGACATAGATAGACATACGGTTAGAGATCCAGTAGTATCACTGTGTGCAGTCGATAGCATTGAAGAGAGATATTTACGCGATTTTACTCTTATTCAAGGAATAAGTGATATTCTGAGACCCTTGAAAAACAAATATCGTATACCGTTTTTGAAATTCCGTAGCCGTTAATGTTGACTTGATGTCTAGACGACTTGGTTCGCTCGTGTAAGTTTAAGTTATTACATGTAAAATGTTTGACATTTGTCTTAGCCGTAATTATCTGACACATTCAATAAAAATTGAGATTAATCTTCTTGTTCTGTCATCCTTGTGAAGCATTGTGTGAAGAGCTTGCTTATACGTGTCTCTATTAGAATAAGATTCAGGGATTGTATTGCAAAACAAAGGTATTACTTCTACAATAACATATGTCAAGTGACGCCTTCCACCTTTTATCTCAGCTGTAATATGTTGAATTTAAGTCTTGTATAAATCTTTTATATGCTAAAGTTAGGTCTTTTGAACAGTTACCACCTGCAGAAAGTTGTCTTTATTTAATGAAATCTTCATTGTCTTAGAAAATTCAAATTTAAATGATCTTGATTGCAAGATACGGGTGTTATTTGTTTTTATAGGTATTATTGGATATTGCAGTGATATTATATTACATAACGAGTGCAAAAATTGGAGAATAATCTGGATTAATCTTTAATAAGTTCTTTATATATTAAACGTTTATTCTGAAAACTCTGTCCACCTGTGTTTGATCTCCAGCTAATTCCATTTGTTGTTTGTTTTCTTTTTGTTCGTTTTGTTTCTTTCAAATCATTTCAACATCTTTTGCATCAAGTTTTGTTAGAGTTCGTGTCCTTTTCTTCTTGAAGTTTAATGCGGTGTGTGATACAATTTCATTAGCGCAACTAGTTTCGCGGGTTTTATGTATTGCTATGAGACTTACAGATTATGATCATCACCTGAAAATATGCGTATCGACAAAATAATTATCCCTCACAATTTATTTTAACACAATTGACCTTCTAGTCTTGTTGCTTAAAACAGTGCATGATTCACACTTGTTAGCGCTCATTGTCTCACAGATATGTGTGTTTTGCCATAAAATAATAAAGATTATAACCATCACCTGAAGATGCGAATATTGACAAATTATTGTGTTCCTGTAAAGATTTTAGATTTATTGTCTTTTTGTATTGGGACTTTGTTAGTGCATGGCACAATCTTGTTGCTGCAACTAACCTCGCAGTCTGATGTATGGATTACCATGAAGCTTACCAATATTATGATCATCAAAGATCTATTATGTTCCCCATACTGAGAAAGCAGACTCGTGTCATGGTGACTTACAAGAAAGAGTGCAAAACATTAGCGTCAGATTATAGACCAATTTATTCAATTTGCTATGTGACCATGGTGTTCGAATAATTATATTCAGACATGCAAATGAAAAAGAATTCCGTGATTTTTTCCCAGCTTATGCAGTTACCAGAGCTATGGCAAAGAAAGCTCTTGAGAATGATATTTCGCTGGCACATGTTTTGGCCAGGCTTTTGATGAGGTCACTTTAACTCCTTGTTTGGATCAATCAGAAGGTGTTGATCAGAGTGATCGTCTTTTAACTACTCATTCTCTTTGTTCTAATCAGGGTGACAAACGACAATCACTTGTCGCCGAACAGGAAAAAGATCCCGAGATCTCCTGTTTGTTTCAAAGGGCAATAAGTGAAACTGAAGCCTCTGAAATACTTGCTGATATTTCATTAAAAATGGAATTCTTATGAGAAAATGGAGACCGTCTGAGGTACTTGCTGGTGAAGAGTGGTCAGTGAACTATCAAATTGTAGTTTCAAAACCTTACATACAGGAAATACGTAGTCACATTTCTGCAACCTATTCCTTCCACTCAGTAGAATTATGGTAGACTGTGTTTGTCCCTTACCTACAACCAAGTCAGGTAACCAATACTTGTTGATCATAATGTGTGCGTCAACAAGGTTTCCAGAGGCAATTCTTTTGAGGAATATTAAAACTAAAACAATATTAAAAGCTTTGATAAACTATTTTACTCAATTTCGCCTTCACAAATCTGCCCATCTGATCAAGGCTCAAATTCCATATCGCGAACCTTTCAGCCTATTATGCTTGAATCTGGCATCCAGCAATTCAAGTTAAAAGTGAAATCAAAGTCTTGACAGAACTACAGTGGAGTTAACTTTTGAGCCTGGTAAAAGAGTTCTCTCTCTCTCTCTCTCTCTCTCTCTCTCTCATTCTTCAAAATGTTCTTCAGTTTAGATATTACGGCCCTTACAAAGTTAAGAAGAAACTGAATGAGTTAAATTATAATATTACCGTTCCTGGGATCTACATTAGGTAAATCATTACCAGTATATTGAATGAGATAGCCAGGTTAAACGTGCATTGAATTTAGTTTTACCTGTCTCATTCAGTGAAGATTTAAGTGAAGGAATATCATCGGATTGTACTAATACTGGAGTGACAAATCTTCGGAATTCATACATAATGAATTATCTGGACCAGAAACTGTCACATTTGCAGCAGCAAGAAAGAAATGATTTGTTCGACACTTGTGTTGCTTGCATCGATGATATCATTATCTACAACGACACAAGGAAAGAACATTTAGCAACAATTCGGAAATTCGTTAACAGACTCACTTATTTCCAAATGTTCCGACAAGACCAAACACAGATTTACTTGACGTTGATATTGTAATTTCCAAATGTGTGATAAAACACCCCTACAAGATGAACCCTCTCATACCGGAATCCTGAAAAAAGAAATTCAGTATTTGCAGGAGAATGTTTTTATAGAGCCCAGTAAAAGTGACAGGAGTTTACCATGTTAATTTGTTCTGAAACCAGATAAAACCTTACGTATGTGCGCTGATTATAGGAAGGTGAACAGTGTATCAAAAACAGATTCATTTCCATTACCAAGAATCGATGACTTAAGATCGGAAATGCCAAGTATGTCACCACATTTGAACTTCTGAAAGGATTTTGGCAAATTCACTAACGGATAGAGCAAACGAAATTTCGGTGTTCGTGACTCCAGATGGGTTTTATCAATATAAAGTGATGCTGTTTGGTATGAAAAGGTCGCCAAGTACTTTTCAACGTCTAGCGAAAATAATCACCTCTGGTCTCGACAATTGTGTTGCTTATATCGATGATGTCATCATCTACAACGACACAGGGAAATAACATTTAGCAACAATTCGGAAATTCTTTAAGAGACTCACAGATGAAAGTTTGATAATTAATTTATCCTAAAGTGAGTTATGCCGTGCTACTGTAACTGTTCTATGACGTATTGTGGGACATGGACAAGTTAAGCCAATAGATGCTAAGGTCAAGGTTATCTCTGAATTTCCCGTTCCTGTTAGTAAAAAGCAACTGATGCGATTTTTAGGTATGGCTGGATACTATCAGAACTTTTGTTCCAATTTTTTAATAATTGCTGAACCCCTGACAAATGTATTGAGTAAGAAAAACAAGTTCCTTTGGAATGAAAAATGTCAGAAGGCGTTTGATAAGTTAAAAGCCATACTTAAAAGCGCGCCAGTTCCTAAAGCTCCAAATTTCAGCCAATCATTTAAATTGTCTATTGATGCAAGTGATGTTGGGGTTGGAGCAGTTTTGATTCAAGAAGACGAAAATGGTGTTGAACATCCAGTGCGCTATTTTTCTATGAAATTGAATAATCACAAGAGAAATTTTTCAACGATCGAGAAGGATTGTTTTGCTTTGATATTGGTATTACAACATCTTGAAGTTTACAATAGTTTAGCTCCTTCTTCGATTGTTGTGTTTTGTGACCGCGTGCCCCTTATTTTCATCGGCAAGATGAAAAATAAAAATTAAAGATTACTAAGGTGGAGTTTTTTTGTTACAGGAATATGATATTGACATCAAGCACATCAAGGGGGAAGATAATTAATGGAAAATGCACTTTCCGGTGTAAAGAGACGTTATATGACTAGGACTAACAATTTTTAATTCTTGGAAAATTCTTGGATTATTTTGGATTTGATTCTAAAATCCGTAAGTTATTTTTTTCCATTTTCCATTGTTACTTTATTTTTCCAGAGAAATAAATTATTTCTTATATTTTACAAATTTTTTGGTTACTCTTCATTGGATCCTATACACGTGGCAGTCTCCACTAGCCATCAATTTCGTGTTGAAAGATACGTTACTTCAAGAGAACGTGTATCGTAGAAGAATGCGTGCCTCGTGTATGTAATGACTCTGATGACTTGTTGTAGGCTTAACTGGCAAACAATTATAACAAATTATGCCAAGAATTCGTAAACTTTCTTTAACACGTGACCTTATCATCATGCTTGTGACATATAATACGGTTACATTTCACCAAGCGCGATAGTATATTTGAAACCAGGTATCTGAATAGTATTTACAGGTTTAACACTATTTTTCAGCACATGATAGGCTATACATGGCGACCAGTGTAATGGTGGAGGAAAAACCCTGGGAAAAGCCCAACATGAATAACCCACTCACGAGCAGTTGACTAGTAGTGGTTTGTCCGAGGAATGTATGATAACAATTAATAATAAAGAAAGAATATAGAAAGATCTTCATTCATTTCGGATTTCATTCTTCCACACATTTGTCCGAGCTGAGTGAACAGGAATTTTTCTTATAGATCGTGTAAGCCACGTTTTCTTTTTACATGTTGACAGCATTGGCATCGTCTGCGGAAATATTATATCAGTTACGTGCCAAGGTTAATTTGTTATAGATTGCATCTTGTATTTCGAGACTGAGTGAATACACTGAATAGGTTTTAACTGGTAAAAACGTTTATATAATTTCAGGCTTGACGTTTTGAAGTTCAAATTATTTATCAAGTGGCACAACCTGCTGTTTGATATTATGTCATTTAACCTATATTTTGTCGTTGTTGTTATCGCCTTTGTCACTCTTTTTCCAGAATAGAATGGAGAATCTACGCGCAAATATCCCATATTTAAGTGCTTATTCACTTTTACCATCACGATCTTAATTCATAGCAGATTAAAAGTCGGTTTCTCATCTAACATACGAACAGTGTATACCAAGAAATATTGAAGAAAAACATGTACCAATAATGACATATTTACCGTTAAACGTATGCATTTTAAACAACAGTGTCTTGAAGTGGGTATTAAATTTTACCATAAGAAATCTATCTATCAAATGTTTAATATTTTTTATATAGCTTTAAGGGTTATTAATACTTCTCCTTAAAAACAGATAAAGCTCCTAAATCCTAAATCTACAAAATATATTATCTGTAGAGACTAATAAACTAATTTCATGTCTTATTGTTTTTATTCAGTATAACAATTTAACTAATTGCAAAGTTTAAGGTATCACGGTCGCACCATCTGGTACCGATTGAATCTGAGCATCGATTCCAATAAACGATCTCAACGATATGCTGTTTTTACATTTTCCGGATACATTATTCTGAGGTTAGCGCAAAGAACGATATGAAAAATAATGACTTAATTAGTCTGCCGCAAGTACTCCACTTCAGAAATTTTATTAACAATTTCTTACTCTAAAATATTCCAGCAGTTCAAAAGTCTTCATTTGTGTGTACTTACAGGTTCAAAGTTTTCAACATCATGGGTAAAATGTGTTAGGCTAAATGTCCAGTAAAATCCTTTGAATTAGGGACAGACATCCAATCAAATTTGGAACTTAGCGTTAGTTATCTTTTAGCCAACCACCTGACAAAAATCATATTGTCCATGATTTTTCAAACGGAAACAGCAACGTCATGAACTATAATATTAGTAAACCAGATTTTTGTTACAATGACATTAGGTAGGACCAATCACTAACCTCAATTACGGACAAAGACTAAATACACAGTACAAATTAAATATACGTAACATCTCCCCTCATAAACAAAAATTATGATGTATTAAAATGAACCGTTTCTTTTACACAATAGTCAAATATACATATGATACTATAATAATTAAAATTACATTTTAAGATATCTTATGGATGACACAAAACATACATAAAGTAATATATTACGTCTATAAAAGTGAACGTACAACTGCAGTCAGATTATCCTTTCCCCTGATGTGCTCAATATCTTTCTTTTATTCCTGCATTATTAAACTCATCTCAACCTTCTTTGGATTTTGTTTTTCATTTTCTTAACAAACGTAATGGGTTAGTGATCGCTGAATGAAATAATCGGATAAGAAACAGAATTAATATCCACTTCAAAGTGTTGCAAAGCCAATATCAAAGCCAGTCCTTTGCGGTTCTCGCGTACTTGTTTAGTTGTTTACCAGTACAGTACATTGGATGATCTACACCACATTTGCTTCTTGAATCAATACTCCACCAACCGTTACATCACTTGCATCAACCGTCATTTTAAATAACTGACTAAAGCTTGAAGCTGAAAGACCTGTTTCACCTTTACGTATGGCCCTTAAAATGTCAAAGAATCCCTGACACTTGTCAGACCAATGAAATTTGGATTTGCCTATTAGATGAAAAGACCAATATCAGACAACGATAATAGTAACTTGAAGACTTCGCCTTTTACATAAAAAGACAAATATCAAAATAATTCCAAGAAAGTGATTTAGTCCGAAAACATTCAATATGAACTTTACCAAGCCAATGAATAATTTAAATAAATTAAATCCTCTCGACGGAACACAGATTGATTCTAGTAATAAGGATGTTAAGATATGGAATGGTTAATCTTGAAATAAACAAACTGATATCCTTCTGTACCTTGTCCCATGTCGCAATGACCCATTTTCTGGAAATAATATGTCGTCTTAATGGAATTTTCCATCAAATTTATAAACAAGATCCCTTTCAGAATATTCTTAATTTCTAAATAAAGCTAGACCTTTAAATCAGCATATGTAAACACACGTGCCTCGAAGTAATAATCCTCTTAAATATAATTTAATATCATTTACAAGTATTAGATATGTAATATATTATTTACAATAACTCATTGTTCATTGCCGAGAGTATCCGAGCTTATTGAAACATAGTGGATTTGTAAACAATAATTAAGAAGAGCTTTGTTAAAGACTGTATTCATAATGATAAGATACGGTAAGGCTAGGACAACGTAAGAAAATATAGCTGTTAAAATTAAATGCTTTTGACAAACGATCACCAATATGAATTCATGAAAACAGAATGCCAAAATTTGAACTGTTGTGAATAGTCGTCTTTTAAAGAAATCATTTTCTCAATCATTATTTCTCATTTCAACACTATTTCCATATTAAATAATGCAGTTGTTCGACGTTGTATACATGATACATTTAAGAACTTATGATAACCAAAGGTTGATATGAATCTTGGAATTAAATAGTTAAATAAGACTTCCGTGGAAACGCGTCTCCACAATGTGAGATTGAAAATACTACTGTTCCGCACATGACGATCGAAAGAAATTTCCTTTACTTTTTGTTTACAATGTCAGGTACTAAATTTTCCCTTTTTGAAACATTTCTTCATGCATATATGGTAACGTAAAAAAGATATTTAAAAAATCTTTCTACCTAGAGAGTCTTTAAAACACACTTTTCAGATGGGGATCTGGGTGGGGATACTGTTTATATTTGTACCAAAATGTGGTCTTCATCACCATTACACTTTTCATTTTTATCGACAACTTTTAATAAATCACACTTTTAAAATCTGATGTTATTACAAATCAATATCATCTAAATTTTAGAGAATACATTGTTCAACATGTGATTTACATCATGAATTTCATGATAAGCTGCTATTCAGCTCATTTTGGATTGTGAATTTATATTCAGTTTTTACCACGAAAATAAAAACTCAAACTATTAATTTGTTCATAAAAATACATTATTTTTTACTACAAATCAGCAAATCAGATTTTTTTCTCCCTATCCATTCCTCTTCGGGTACCGTTAACGTTCTGTTGTTTTAACTGAAAATTGTTTTTCAGTTACAATGAATCTTGACGAAAACTCTCGTTTGTGGTTAGATTTTCTAATCATGAATAAGAAAATCAAATAATATAGCCTGGTGACAAGCAAATTCATTCATGCATTTTGATCTGATACATTGGTATGTTTGACATATTCATAAAGGACTTTCGTTTTATTTTTACAGCAATTAAATTACATTCACCTTCAAAAGCATATATTGAGAATGGGTGATGAGAAAAACAGTATTAATCTACGACATTCTCTCTCAAGGAAATCAACCATTCACTCCCTAGATACCAAAATGTATCTTGTTAATGTTTCTGATTAACTTATTCATATCAGTCAATGAAAAATATTGTTCAGAATTAAGATTTTCATACAAGTTATTTTCCATGAGGTACATGATGTCATAATTGTTGGCACACTAAACCCGTGCTCAGGTCTGACATTGAAACTTTTTAAGTATCCTTAGATTTTGGATATACTGGTTGGTAATTTAGTGACATAATTGGAATTACCGATTTTATCATTGCAGTTATCGATTCTTGGTAATGGAAATGAATCTGTTTATATCACACTGATCACCTTCCTATAATCAGTGCACATACGGAAAGATTTATCTGGTTTCGGAACAAGTATAATTGAAGAACTGCAACCACTTTTTCTGGGCTCCTTAAAACATATTTTCAAACAAATACTGAATTTCCTGGTTCAAGTATTCTTGTTTGAGAGGGTTCATCCTGAACGGGTGTTGTTTCACAGGTGTGGAATTTACAATGTCAACGTCGTGGACAATTTTGTTTGTTCTTGTAAGAACATCTGGAAATAAATAATAACTGTTTTAAGTTCATTCCTTTCTTCCTGTTGCAAATGTGAAAGTTTATGGTCCAGATTATTCATAATTTATGAATTCCGAAGATTTGTCACTCCACAATCAGTAGAGTCCGACGGTATTCCTTCAGTTAAATCTTCACCAAGTGGGACAGGTACAACTAAATTAATTGCATGTTTAACCTTCTATCTCTCTCAATATACTCCTTTAACGTATTTATGTAGCAACTTTGTTTCTGGTCTCGCCTCCAATGTGTATTTATGATGTAATTTAAATCATTTACTTTCTTTTCAACTGTGTAAGAACCACAATACTTGGCCTGAAGATGATTTTGTGGTATGGGAAAGAGAGTCAGAACTCTATCACCAGGCTCAAAACTCCTTTTGTTTCAGTTTGTATCAAACCTTAATTTCATTATTGATTGTTTAGAGTGAAAATTCGCTCTTGGAACCTCACAAGCGTTTGACAACTTATACTTAAAATTGAAAACGAAATCAAGAAGATTAGTTTCAATATCTTTATTAGAAAGAAGTTTCTCTTTCAACAACTTCTATGGACAACGCACAGTGTGTCCAAACAGCAGCTCAAAGGGAATGAATCCTTCTTGAACTGATTCCCTAACAGCAAGCAATAGCAAATGAATGCCTTCATCCCAATATTTACCCTTGTGAAAACAATATGATCGAATCATATTTTTCAAAGTCTGGTGAAATGTTTCTAAAACCCATAAGCTCTCAGGGTGATAGGCAGAATATTTGAATTGTTGGATGCTTAATTAGTACATAAATTGCTGGAAATTCCAGACATGAAATTTGACAATTGATCATTTTGGACAGATTTGGAAAGGCCCAATTGAGTAAAAACAAACTTTATCAAAGCTTTAAGTGTTGTTTTAGATTTAATATTCCTGACAGTATTTGCCAATGGAAATATCATTGACGCACACATTATGATCAACACTTATTGGTTTCCTGACTTGGTCTTAGGTAAGAGACTGAAACAGTCTATCATTATGCTGCTAAATGGTTCGTGAAATGCAGGAATATGTTGCAGATGACCCTTAGGTATCTTCTGACTGGGTTTTTTCTACCATTTGACAAGTATGACAAGATCTGCAGTATTTACAAACATTGCTTTTGATATTTGGCCAATAGAAGTGATTCAAGATCTTGTGATAAGCCTTTTAGACAAACAGGAGATCTCAAGATCTTTTAACTGTTCGACGACAAGTGATTGTCGTTTGTCATCCTGATTAGAATAAATAAAATGAGTAGCTAAAAGATTGATCCAAAACAAAGAGTAAACATGACCTCATCAAAAGTCTAATAAACACATGTGTCAGCTAAATGGATAATTTCCTGAAGAGCATAATTGTCAAGAGCTTTCTTTTCCATAGCTCTAGTAACTGCACAAGCTGGGTATAAATCAGGGAATTCGTTTTCAATAGGATCGACTTTCTGATCCAAACAAGGCTTGTCAGTTACAACTGTATTAACTACAACCTTACCTCCAGCTAGGTCGTTGCCTAGTAATAAATGATTTGCCCTCAACGGGTAAAGCATACACTGTTCCTGAGAATAAGTCTGATGACAAATTTGCACAATGGAGAGGAACATTAACAAAGCCGCATTCTACTCCCTATGTAAGAACACTTTCATTAGAAGAATGCTTTTCAGGAAAAGGCAAAGTACCTGATAATAAAAGTCTATGTCCCTTAAAAGTTTAGTAGGTATAAGATTGCCAGAATTACCCCAGAGCAATATAGAATGGTTCATAATTCTCCATAATGACTTCAGACTGGGGTTTATTAGACCCAACAAATGTATTGCTTTCAATACATGACCGTGACCTTGACCTCTTATAAATAAGAACATTTGGAATAGTTCTGTCTTGATTTTGATGCTTATTTTTGAATTTGTAGCGATCAGAAATAACGTGTCCTTACTTCTTGCAATATGTACACGTAGGAAAAGACAGTACGAGCAGCATTTTCGAAGATTTCGAACTTATGCTCATCAAGATAATTGTAATGTCATTACGGACACAGTTCCTGAACTCTTCAAGTAATACGAGTGGTCTGAGACTTTTATAATCTTGATCATTTTTCTTGGCTAAGTACCATCTACCAAATAACTGATCTTTGTCTCTTGCAGATTCGCCATGAGTTTGTCCAGCTTCTTTTAATAGTTTCTGAATTCTTGCCGATAGGCTTCAGGGACTAACTCATAACCGGTTAAGATACATTCCTTCACCAAATCACAGTCAACACTCTGCTGTACTGACAGGGAAGCATGGATATCTCGGGCTCTAATAAATAATGCACACTGTAATAATTGAGTCCAATGCTCCCTTATCCACTTCGAATTTTCAGCAACTTTTTCAAAATAAGGAAAATATATGTCTACATCTTTTTCCAGAAAATGCGGTACTAAGCTATTATTCTTAGTGACATCAAAACTTGAATTTGTCTCTGAAGTGGGAATGTGTTTTCACTTGCCAGCTCTATTTCTTTTATTCTAAATTGAAATTCCCTCTATTCATTCTCTCTTTGCGTTTGCATCTGTCTCTTTCTCTATCCTCTTTCTGTGATTGTAACTGCATTTGTTTTTGTCTATCTTCTTTCTCGTCCAAGGCTCGGCTAGCGTGGGTACGTGTGAAAGCCTGCCAGTAGCTTCTCGTGGGTCGGTGGTTCTTCCCTGGGTTTTCCAGGGTTCTTCCTCCACCAGTTATACTCGCCGCCATGTATAGCCTATCTTGTGCTGAAAATGGTGTTAAACCCTAGAATAACAAGAACAACAAAAATATCTTCTTTCTCAAATATCAACTTCATTTGTTGCTCTTCTTTCTGTAACTGCAATCGTTCTTTTTGTAAATACATGTGTCTTTCTATCTCTCTTTCTTCCGTATCTAACTGCATTTGCATTTGTTTTTCTTCTTTATCTTTCTGAAGTTCTAGCTTCCGTAACTCTAATTATAATTCCTTTAGTTTGACGTCAGTCTGATACTGACTTACTGATCAAAACCAAATTATTTTTATCCAAAACATTTTTTCTACCAAATACTGGAACAAAATATGTTTTATTTCTTCCTTTCTTAACGAAGTATTTGCCTGAAAATGATCATATTTTCTGGCTAGCTAAATAAATTCATGTTTTTTGAAAAGGTCCAATTGTTCCTGGGTAAGAGTTGAAAGAAAGATTTCCACTTTTGATGACATTGTAAAAAAAGCTTGCTGATTTCACTAAAGATTTCGAAATTGTAAAAGAATACTTGGGATTTTTTTGAAAAAAACAAGTGTTCTGAAATATTTTAGCCAAAATTCATATATCCCAATGACGAGCGCCCAATTTTCTTTGTTACGTTTAGGCTCACACAAAACGCAACAAGAAACTGTCTTTGCCCAAGCACTAATTTATAACACATATATTTCCAAGCAAAAATAATCTCTTGGAATCCAAACAATTTGAAGAAAACAAAATAATTATCCCAGAAAACTGGTCACAACATTTGACGGATCAAGTGGTATGGCAAAAATGACTATTCTTTCTCAATACATCAACAAAAAAATCTAGCTACGACGCAAAATAGATGCCCGGATGTGGGTCAGTCCACTGGAAAAACCAGAGTTTGAAACAATTGCTACATGTTATTTGTTACGTACTCCAGGGATGGCCTCGATTTCACTTTATGAATTTTACTGTCAGAAATAATACAAAAAGTAATTAAAACTATTGTTTACTTCAAACTCTCACTGATTTTTGACTCAAGGTCAAGAACTATGTCAGCATTAGACAGAACGTTTCTCTTTTTCAGTGTTTACGAAAAACAGTCAGGTCCAACTGAACTGAATTCTTGGTAAATGTCAAATCCAGTAAATAAAGTTATATTACTATAGATTGTAATGGAATAAAAAAATCATTATAACATACAAAGAATTAAAATGAAATCAAATATAAATTAAATCAAATATACATAACAATTTTGTAATTATACACGTGTTTGTCTTGTTTGTTTCTTGTATAAAATTATTCCTGATAATGTTCGTAAATATGCTGTAAAATATGATTTTATGAGGAATTCTAAATATACTCTCTTTCTCTCTCTCTCTCTCTCTCTCTCTCTCTCTCTCTCTCTCTCTCTGAGAAAACTAAGAATAATACAAACATAGTCTTACAATATGTCGTCTTTACAGTTTTATTAATGCATTTAACATGATTTTGTTTAAAAAGTTGGTTTTAATGAGCTCTATGGAATGATGATTATATGGTGGCAGCTAGAATAAATGTTCTAAAAATTCTGAAATGATGAATTGCACAAAGACTTCAGGTTATAAGACGATACTCTTGAAGAATGCTTGAAATGCGACAACACACGACTACACGAGGAGGCGTGTGTCGGTGAGTCTTGGCTATCGAAGATGGGCAGTCATCTCATACATGCGGACAAAGTGGATCGACGACATATGGCTGGCGAATATGGGCAGTCATGGGATACACGAGGACAAAGTGGATCGATGACCCTTGGTTAGAGAAAATGACCAGTCGTAGGATACACATGAAAAATATGGATCGATGATAGTTGTTTAGGGAAGTTGGGCATTCATGGGTTACATTGGAATGTTTTTCTACTGTTCTATTTGCAAAAACAAAAGCAGCAAAATTCCTAAAGTATGTATATTTGAGGTTTATCATCTTTCCAAGATCTGGTAACTTATATATGTATTCATTCAACCAGACCACTTGATCTCCGCCTTACATGGTTATACGAATGAATCCTGGTTGTAAGAGATTTAATTCTGTTCAGCCTTACACTGAGCTGATTAAAATTTTAATATAAAGACAAAATACGTACACCTAAAAATTCTTTCTATATATCTTTCTATGTTATTATTTAACTTTCTGAATTAATTGTTTGATTTATTCATTATTTATTGTAATGAAAGTTTTAACTATGTATAGCTTGACCATGATTCACCAAAATGTAAACATAATAAATTTGTTGAGGTCTCTCTAACACTCTTCATGCTGATGGCATGAATGCGAGTATAAAATTGCATTGCCATTCAACACTTAATTTAAATGCAATTTGACTAGTCATATTTAGGTGAATTCGAATCTCTCAGAAATTCATAAACATTTTATTTTATATTTATTTATAACTTTATATATATATATATAGGCTAGTATCATATACATATGATATTCACTTCGACCTCTCTGACGTATTTTCTAGTAATCATAGATGCAATTTTTATCAAGAATGGAGAGAACATTGGTCTAAATGATATCTTACAGACTCGAAATTAGAGAAGGACCACGTACCTTAACTGTGGTTAAAGTAGTACTGAAATAGAGGGGACAACTCAGAAAGGGCGAAAAATACATATATTAATCCAGAGACCTGAGTGACATAAAATTAAGCTTGACCTGTGAAATATATTGTTTAATAGTCTCAGATATTTGAAATGATAAAAGTGACATTTTAGGAAGGCAATAAAAAACGGGTTCGCAACATTTATATTTTGTCCCAAGCAGCGTGATGTAGGTGGGGGTTCCATTATTCAAAATGTACAAGCATATCACAGCCTAACTAAACGATCCTAGATATAATATGCATTTTTGCATATATGTATGTATATTAGCGTATAATGCATGGGGCTAAATTCATTTATAAATAATAATTCATTTAGAAATAATTTAAAAAGGACTTGCTTTGTGGGTCAACAACGTTGACTTTGGAGAAAATGATAAGGGAAGGGAACACATATATCAAGTTTAGTCTTAAGAATACGTTAGTAATCGAGATCCAATTACTGGATAATAGAACTGATCTTTGTGACGGAACAATCTAAGCAATCACTCACACAAAGGTGTTTATGTCTGAAAACACCGAATAGTGGAACGTGTTATATTCCAGAGTCTGGTGCACAAATTAGATGCTGCAGTTAAAACGTTGTTCCAGTTTATTTCGTTTCGCTTCAAAATCTGTCTGACATTTTGATAAATAATAAAATTACGATAATATTAGCTAATAAACATTTAGCAATGTTACCAGCCAATTGTATTTGGTACTCAACATTTGGCAATATTTCCAGCCAATCCAGCAGTTATGCGATACTTTGATGTGTACATTAATAACGAAGTTTTGAGAATATGAAAATATGAAATTTAAATTTGACAAAACCTGGTAAAAAGAATAACAATGCTAATCATAACAACAGATAGCAATGGAAAACAACAATATAAAGATATACCACATTAATTCCTGAAACAGATTTAAAATATTAGTTTTCATTATCCGTAATGTCTCAAGCAATTACCTCATTAAACGTATAGTCATATGTAATTTTTTTTTTGGAAAGACATACCTGTAACGTTTTTCCAAAATAAAAGTATGAAATAGCGGTGGCTTGAGTAGCTAGAACAGGTTTAAAATCTGATATCATGGAACTTGGAGCAAACCAAATAACATCGACATTCTGCGTCAACTGCATTTATGTTGCAATAATTTATTTTTTGAAAGTATTACACCTGGTGCGTGCATGCAGCGATAAAACCCAGATCGATCCATTTGTTCTGTCTACACCTCGAATTTATTGTCATTAACTGCGCCTAGAGAAACGTATGTATTTTAATAAAGCATGAGGAGTCCCGTCCCGTAGTAGACGGGCCTGTTCATAGGTGTCGACATATATCAGTAGTCAACATTAATAGTCATAAAATATGTTGAAATTAATCCTGGATCAGGGCATGAGGTAGAGCATCCACTTAGATTTTACTCAAGTGAAACCTTATGCAAATTTTTCTACGATAAAAAGAAACAAACAAACTAACATCCACTGTCGACATTGTTCACAGGCACTTGATTCTGTGGAAACTAATGTGTACACTCACCATATAACACGTGTTATATGGTTAGTGTACACATTAGTTTCTACAGAATCAAGTGCCTGTGACATTGTTATATGAGTTGCTTGAAATACATACAGATTCAGTTCCAAGTTCCAAGTTGTCAAAAATCAAAGGTACACTATTTTACTGTTTAATGGCCTCGTAAGCCTAACGATTTAAAATTTTCTCCATATTTCTGACCCCTCTAAACATTAACTCAGAATTGATTTAAATAGCTACAGTTCGATTACCAAGAATATTGATACCACCCAATAGTTAGATGTGTCAACTAGATGAGAGGCTATCCCAAGTTTTTTGTGCTATAGTATTATGTTGCGCAAAAACCCTAGAAAGTGTCTAAATAATTATAATAATAATAATAATAATAATAATACGAGAAAAAAAATGTGAGGCATGTACATTTCTACGTGATGAAACTGTTCTAAACGTGCAAGTAGGTATGTAAAAACATTGACTAATTGTAAATTTCGATCTGTTAAGTCATGATTTATTAATCAGGTGTTGACTTCAAAGTAAGGATTTATACACAATTATATTCATTATCAAATTAAAGAGATGATTATATTTCCGTCGGGGTTCCGAGTGGCTGAGTGGTCTAAAGCGCTCATCGTTCCGGATCACTGCCATCTCACCTCTGTCTGCGTGGGTTCGAGTCTCAGGCTCGACTAACGTTGGGACGTAAGAAAGCCTGCCAGTAGCTTCTCGTGGGTCGGTGGTTCTTCCCATGGTTTTCCAGGGTTCTTCCTCCACCAGTTATACTCGCCGCCATGTATAGCCTATATTGTGCTGAAAAATGGCGTTAAAGCCTTCAACAACAACAACAACAACAATAACATTTCCGTCAAATCGCGCGTTTGCCATTAACTTGTTTATATATTGTCACATGGTACATGCTCTTGACCATTCCCCATAGAAGCTTTAGACTCTCCTAGCATCTGTTGGTAGTAGAGCTGGCAGCCGTTGTGATGGTGGTGGTGGTGGTGTGTGCAATGAAAATTATTGAAAGAACAAAAAAAAATGACATACTAACTTATTTTTCATTTCATTGCTTTAAATTCATGATATCTTTCCGTTCAGACTAAAATCCGTTAGGGCACCCGTTCTTAGCCTCAAATGATCGAAACGTCAAACTCTACTAGTATTTCCCTACTTGTGGCTTCTGCTTGAGTGGTGGGGGTAGTAATGAAATATATTGAAGAAGAAATCAAAAGAAAGCAAGATCATCATGCTGTAATAAGGAGTTTATTGTTTTGAATTCATCTCTTTTCGAGACCAGTCAAAAAATCTTGCTAGCTACTTTTTGTTTGGATGAAAATGTTGGTTTTGGCGAATTCAATGGAAGTATAAATGTCACTGTTGTTCCAAAGCGTTATAGTTAATATTATAACCTTGAACCTGGAAAGTGAGTGAATGATCTTTTGCTGGCATTAAATCTGATAAACTTTAAAGGTTAAAGTTTCAAAGTTAAAACTATTACTGAAGAATCCCTATTTATCTCCTTTTTGCTCTCTTATGTGCCCCCTTTTTCACATGTGTCCCTTTTTCACATGTGCCCCCTTTTTCACATGTGCCCCCTTTTTCACATGTGCCCCTTTTTCACATGTGCTTATGTCCTACAGTAGAATTAGTCTGACGCTTTTCTGGAATGTAGCTGGGATATCCTGCATTTAGGAAAAGACTTAACCTCATCGTAAGGAATCTAATCCATAACATCAAGTTCACGCTCATTATGGTGAAGTATAAAGTCAATTTCTAGCCATAAACTTATATAATTCCAGTGGATGCATATTGAGCCCTGCATGCAACAAACATCAAACAAGAGTTTCATCCAGACTGGATTGCAGAATGGCATGCTCTTTAAAATTAGACAATGATGCAATGAATGAAACAGTACTATATTTTCATGAATGTATCGATATCTCATATCTGCAAATTTTGTATTAATTAAACCAGTCAATGTGTTATTGTTACATAATATTTTAATGTGGACTCAGTAAGTAATTCTTATACTTATTCAAAGTGAGACATCAACACAAACATCGATGTTTGCCAGCTATATGATTTATATTACAGAGTTCACAAATTTTGTATTCTTCTTCTCTCTGGAAAAAATATATAAAAATCAATGATAATAGCTCCGGTGCTTATTGTTGTAGTTTATGAGATTACAAACTTGTTTTCTGGAGTATATTAGTGTTTTCGCTTATCAAAACTGATATTTCCTCGAAGCCAGATAAATCACCCTTTCAGACAAAACATAGTGTCATGCCGATCGACGAATAAAAGGAATGCAAGAGCTGATTATGTATATTACGTCCATTACTTAATTTATTTTTCAAAAGGCATTCAATTCTAAACATAAATAGGATTTTTTTACAGTTCGATCAATGAATTTTCGCAATATTTCTCTTTCAATGAGCCTTGCCTCTCGTGTTTCTCTGCCATCAACGCACCGATGTTTCTAGCAGTTATAATAATATACCACAAATGTAACTATAATTGTTAAAGCAAAAACTGTTTGTGACACAATCTTGTTAGCTGAACTAGTCACGCAGGTTTTGATGGGTAGTCATAAACCTTAGTAGAAAATTACGTACCTGAACAAAACAATTTGCTTTCACTTATTTCCTCTTTTGTCTTGTTTTTTCAATAAGCGTATGAAACACTTTTGTTAGCCTACTATATAATAATAATAATAATAATAATAATAATAATAATAATAATAATGATAATAATAATGAGGACTTTGTATAGCGCCTAATCTTTAGAAGCTCTAAGCGCTTTACAACATTAGACAACACATATAAGATAAAAAACATATAATAATATTATTACAAAATCAAACACAATGAAATTAGGAAAACATTAAAAAATAAAAAAGCATGCTGAGAATATTTCAAGTAGGAAACATTATTAGGTCTTTAAGTTTGTTCTTGCAGTCGAAATAAGTGAGTTTTGAGAGTCCTCTTGAATGTGATCACTGTGTCTAAGTTCAGTGGGCAATTCATTCCATGTTGCTGGGCCCTGGTATGCAAAAGAATTCTGTCCATATGACTTTGTTTTCATAGTGGGAATAATGAGTATAGGATTGTCAGAAGAGGAGCGTAAGTATCTTGCTGGTGTGTACACATGAGTGAGGTCGGATAGGTATGCTGGACTAGAGTCCGATAGTGAAACGTAGCACAGAGAACAAATTTTGTGTTTGATTCTGGATCGAATGGATAGCCAGTGTAGAATACAGAGCAGCGGGGAGGTGTGCTCTGATCGTGGTACTCTAAGTATGATCCGAGCATTTTGAAGTTTCTGGAGTAGATATTGAGATGAATCAGACATAATTGAGTTACAATAGTCCAGTCTTGAAAGTACTAATGAACACACAAGTGTTTCAGTGGCATCAACTGAAAGATATTTGCGAATTGAGCTGATGCGTATCAGCTCAAGATATGCAGCCTTGCATATGTTCATGACATGTTGGTGCAATGTGATAGTACTGTCCAGAGTAACACCTAGGTTTCATACTGATTGTGTGAATTTAATGTTGGTGTTGCTGATATTTATTGTTTGAGGTAAAGGATGTGAATGAGAAAGTCTTTGTGTTGTGATCAGAATGGCCTCAGTTTTATCATCATTCATCTGCAGCTTGTTACATGTCATCCATGATTTCACATCAGAAATGCACCTCTCTACACCTTGGATGGTAGCATCAACTTCAGTTTGGTGGCTAGATTTTTATATTTGGCTGTCATCAGCGTACAATTGGTGAGACACTTGATGATGATCTATGACACTTGAGAGCGACCGAGTGTACAAAACGAAGAGAACAGGTCCAAGAACAGACCTGGGCTGGAGTGTATTCCATTTGCAGATACAATTTGTGTCCTGTTAACCAAGTAGGACTTGAACCACAGTAAGGCTGTATCATGAATGTCAAATACATGCTGGAGACGGTGAAGTAATATATCATGGTCTATTGTGTCAAATGCTGCAGAAGAATCAAGGAGGGTGAGGACTGTAATCTTTCCGCTATCCAACACAGAGAGAATGTCATTAACTACTTTTAGAAGTGTAGTTTCTGTACAGTGGCAAGGACGATATGCAGATTGTACATTGCTAAAAAGACTGTTTCAATTTAGATGAGATACAAGCTGGGATAGAACAACCTCTTTTAAGATTTTTAATATGAATGGGAGATTAGAAACTGGGCGGTAGTTCTTTAAATCGTTATGGTCTAGTGTTGGTTTCTTCAGCAGATACTTTACAATGGCAGTTTTGAAAAATGATGGGAATTCCCCGGATGAGTGAGAGATATTTATGACATCAGTTAGTGAAGGCAATACTGGATCTAAGCACTCAAGCAGCAGTGATGTTGGAATTGGATCAAGTTCACGTGACTGTGGTGCACTCTTCATCAGGATTGTACGTACAAAATCCATAGAGACAGGTTCAAATGCTGCTAATGGTTGCCGCTCAAATTCTGTATCCAAACTGGATGGTGACGACGAGTCAATTGAAATTGTGGTGTCAAGCTTATCTCTAATGGTTTGTACTTTGTCGCGGAAGAAATTTGCAAACATGTCCGGAAGGTCGACTGGAGAGAAGGTAGTTTGAAGTGGTGTTGATTTTTTCCTTGACATTAGCTTGTTAGTAATTTCGAGGAGCTCTTTGCAGCTGAAACTTTCCACGATCTTAGTAGTGTAGTGGGCTGATCTCGCTGCATGGACTGTATTTGTGACATTCTTCTTAGCGACTTCATAGATTTGCTTATGAATAGCGAGTCTGGTGGAAAGCCAGAGCCACTCAGCTTTACGGCGGTCTCTTTTAGCAGTGCGAAGCTGGTCCTTAACACAGCTATACCATGGAGAACACTTTTGAATTGATACTCTGCACTTGGTAGCTGGTGCATGTTTGTCAAGCAATGAACGCAGGCAGTTATCGAGTTGTTCTGCCGTAGCAGGTAAGCAAGTTGTTAGGTTAGCTTGGATGTCGTGCATTAGTTTGGTTCTATTTATCTATATATATATATATATATATATATATATATATATATATATATATATATATATATATATATATATATATATATATATATATATATATATATATATATATATATATATATATATATATATATATATATATATATATATATATATATATATATGTGTGTGTGTGTGTGTGTGTGTGTGTGTGTGTGTGTGTGTGATCAATGTTTCATGTGTGATACACAGTTTCAGCTGATGGATCATTACCTAGTTTCCTATTAAATATCACGTCCAAAATTTGCCTGTTAGCCTCAGTGATGTAGTCAGACGTCCTCATGACACCAACACAGGGTCACATATATGTTAGCATGTTGACAAAATCTTAATTTGTTTAGCGACCGTCTTTTCTGTTTGGGTTTATTGTCCTTTATTATGGTTCCTTTCATGAGATTTTGTGTCATGTTCAGCCGAGGACAACAATGCCTCTAACTTTACTAGGACACGTAACATAATCGCTTGGGGTGGAATCTGAGACTCATCAGTCATGACAGTGGAATCAACAGCATCGTCACTAAACATTTCTTTGCCCCTCATTCTCAGAACATAAACCCGCCAAGTCTTTTTTTTTAATTTCAGTACATTTTACGTTTTTGGTCGAGGACAACACTTGATGCCCTTGGAGACGAGACTTATGTCTGAGTCCAACCATACAACCGATGACAGCATTACAACAGTGTTGACGTTCCGGTTTTGCTGGGAGAAATATTTCCTGCAACACTTCTATACTTTTTTTTTTACGTTCCTTCCGTGGCTATATCCCTTGAGGTAATACTTTAATAATTATAATGACTGGTGATAGAATCTATATTGACGTTAATATGTAATTAGAAATAATACGTTCGGAGCAGAGTCAAGGCATGATTCCTAATATATATCTCTATCGCCGTATATCGTATGGTAGCCTTTTAAACATAAACGTTTATCGAAGACACTTTAATAACCTAGGTTTGCTTGCATGGTTTCACAAGTCGTCAGTTTTTATTCAAAAATATGTTTCTCCACAATTTTTAATTTCCACAACGGACTGTTCGTTCTAGTTATAAGAATATTTTTCTCATATACCTAATTACACCGGCGGCTTACAGAAGATATGACTATATTACGTGATGATGACAAATTATATGAAGGATTTTTAGCATTGTCTCTATTCATCGAATGTCCTTCAAATAACACCTTATCGTGTATTTCAGATATGATCTTAAGATGTTGCTTCCTTGATAAGACTATCGTATAGGAGATAAAATTATCATAACATTCACTAGTACTCGTTGAAAATATATTCACCGAAAAATGGGTATAAGGGAAATGGTGTGCGTCCTTAAATTAAAAAATCTTTTAGAACTAAACTTATAATCAGATGCTTTTCCGACATCGCCTTGCAAAAAGAAGAAACAAACTACCCCACTCCAACTCAGAATAAAACTTTAAGGCAATGAGGAACGTAAAGTCTGTCTAAACATAATCCAAGAAATGCTCAATGGATAGAAGCTGACAAATCTTCTTACATTAAATGCTATAGAAGATTAGTTAATCTGAAATAATAATAATAATAATAATAATAATAATAATACGTTGGCAAAAAACAATCGAGACATACATAATACAACAGGTGTATATTTGCAAGAAGTTAAATACGTCGACTAATATCATGTTAGGATATTTGAAGTTTTGATTTTTTAAAGGATTGTCCAGTTTAAAGTCTACACCGTCTACAATTCTATTTACATCAAACTAAAAACAAAATGTGCTTGTGTCATACTACTGGTTTCCCCCAACCCTTTGTAGATGAACTTGCTGAATGACTATCATAGAGTATAACTAAGTTTCACCATGGCCAGAGATGTCTTCAAGCTGAATGACTGTGTCATAGAGTATAACTATAGCCAAAAATGTCTTCAAACCCTTCAAGAAATAATTAGAATAACAAAACGATCCTACTTCAATTCAAAGTTCATTATTTTACATTTCACAAATTATAACATGATGAGTAAGAGGAGTATTTTATTTTTAAATCGCGTTAGTGGTTTTTCTTTCGTCAAGGTGGCGCGTCATTGGGTTGAAGTTGATTGGGTGAACACACTAAAGTTTTGATTTTGATAATCAAACGAAATATCGTCCTCTATTGATGTCTGTTTTTTCTTTCATATCTCTCTCTCTCTCTCTCTCTCTCTCTCTCTCTCTCTCTCTCTCTCTCTCTCTCTCTCGTACAGGAGAAAAATTGCAAGTTAGGATAATGAGAATGCAGTCACATAGGAAGACGATGAAGAAAATAATACACTACCTGAAAGCAAAGCACCTCTATCAGCAAGCAATACAGCGATTAAAGAAATCAACATACATACTCAGCAAAAGTTCCCAGTGGTTGGTAGCAGAGGTAAATGTTAACAGTGAAAGCCAATCGGATGTGAAAATACGATGTTTCCGAAACCATGTATAGAACCGCCGAGTACCTTTAACATAGTCTACGTCAAAATAATAATAATAATAATAATAATAATGATAATAATAATACGAAGAACTAATGAAACATGGACAAATTTACATGATTAAACAGTTGTAAACGTTTATAGAAAAACATTGTCTATTGGAAATCTTGGATCTTTTAGCTTTTGATTTCTTTAACGATAATTTTTTTCTTCAAAGTTATATACATTGTCAAATTAACGAAATGACTATCTTAACATTATATCGCCCGTTTGCCACGAGTTAGTGCCTATATTTCATGCATGTATACGTACAACATCAGCTCTTCACCATTAAGGAGGGAAAGTTCTAACCCCTCGAACAGATGAGCTGTACTGGCGACCTCGCGTAACTGGTGGGGGTGGGGTGTAAAATATATTGAAGAAGTAAAACAGCACTCTACTTTATTCCAGACTTCATTGTTTTAATGTGTTATGTCTTTTCGACCAGCCGAGAAATGTTATTAGATTGTTTTCCTTTGGTCATGGTGTAAGCATTGGCTGTGTCAATGGAAATATCATATCACTTTCGTGCCAACATTTTACATTTAATGGTTACCATTAGTTTGCAGCTAGAGTGAATGCAGTGAATGTCTTTTTACTAATGGAAAACCTGATATACCTTGAAACTCTAAGTGTCATGGTTGAAACTATTTTTCAAATTGCGTGTAATAGTTCAATTAATTTATTATATGCCATTTGACTACTTGTCTCTGTAGAATCAGTTTTTATCCTATTTTCTGGAAGGAAGCGAATAATGAAGGCCAGGATATCGCTGATACAGGTTCATACTTAGCAGTGTCATCACGACACTGTTTCATATAGACAACTTCACGTTCTTTATGGCAAAGTACAAAGTCAGTTTTCTGGCCACAAACTAATATCATTCCAGTCGTTCCATATTGAGAAGAACAAGCAATATACAAACAAAATCATTTACATACAAACCGAATTACAAAATCAATTGACACACCTTTTGTAATGAAACATTGAGGCAAAACAGCAGCAGCACTATGTTTGCTTGAAATATTTATAAGTAGCTAAAGTTTGTGTAGCCCAGTCTATGCAAATATTTGATTAATTAACCAATCAGTGTATTCGTCAATAAGTTTATAATACGCTTCTATTGTGGGGCCAATACGACCATATCGTAGTAAATACTTTGTTATATGGACTCGAAGTGGGAGATACAAACAAATGGTAACATTTATCATCAATTCGACTTAGATCACAAAGCTTACAGATTGTTGTATTCTTCTTCCGTAGGAAACGTTTTTCAAATCAGTGCTAGTAGCTCCTGTACTGATTGTTCCCTTTGCGGAACTCACTTGCCTGTTAAATAGACTAATGACATCTCGATTGCAATAATTGGTATATTCACAAAGCCAGTCGAAACTTCCTTTCATATAAAAGAGATTTTTAATTCCTATTAGGAATGACTTATTAACAGTCTTTTGTGTATTTTTCCCCGCGTTATCAGTTACGATCGATAATGGTCAGTTGTAACAAGCTACTAATAGTACTTGAACAAGCGAACTTACTGTTCAATGGAAAAGTTGTCTTTTATACAAATACTAACATGGTCCAGGAAATCTTCCCAATTAAATCTCTTTTGAAAAGGTATAAAAGTGTTAACCCTAAATCAAGACAAAATAGAAGAAAAATGTTTCAGTCGTTCCCTCATTCAATGTTCATTTTAAAAGCGTTATACACAATGCATACGTTTCAAGTTTCAAGAGTTTCATGTCGGTAGGAAATGTTGAATAGAGTTTTCTGGTGGAATATCAAGCCTCTAACCATGAGTGAAATACTGTGTTATGGTATTGTGTTGTATTTGGAAAGCTAGCAACCCATCATCACGTCATTGGTTCTCCTGAGACATCAGTGGTAAATATATAATTATTCCTCATTTGGTTTAGACCAATGAAGTGCTTCATCTGCACAGGACAAAGCCTTCGCTGAGTTCCCTCCGGAAATTAATGAGAAAAGAAAATTAGGAATGGGTACATTCCTTGGAGTTGGCATCACCATGCATAGACTGGTTTTCATACAAAGATATTCACCGTACTTGTCCATCGTCATGGAATCTACGTAAAACCCGACATCTGATGAGGATATCGAAGGTGGACGAATAATTGGAAAATTTTGTAAGTAACAAAGACTCTGTATATAAGGAATCAGAGCGTTTTGCATGCAGTATTATAACCATTACCTTAAAAGTTGAATTTTGCAACCTATTCTGATCATGAAGAGGAAATGTTGTAAGCTGGATACTTGTCCTTCAATTGGCATTACTTCCCACACTTCCTTGCTATCAACGTTTCAACTCATCAATGTTTCCATCAGTTGTAATAATATATAACAGGTGTAACAATTATCGTAAAAACAACACCTGTAACTGTAATTATGTTGATCGACAGGAAATCGAACTAGTGAACATTTTACCCTATATTCCTTGTCAGCCAATATTTTAAAATCTTCTCATGATATCACAGTTAATGCCCATGTTCACTACAAATGATATATATATATATATATATATATATATATATATATATATATATATATATATATATATATATGTTTATAAGTATCTTTCTATATAATAACCTCAATATAATTTTATTTCTTTAGTGGGTATCCAGAGTGAGAGTGTATTAAGATGAGAATTAATTACCGGTTCCACCGGTTTGTCTGCTACGCACGAATGCCTATTATACTAGCGACCTTATAACAACGGTTTTTTCAATGCATGCATGGTCGAGGTTGTATAGGGGTTGGTAAATGGATTCGATACGAATAGTGACGTAGACGCAGACCAGCACAAAAGGGAGTTTTTTCCTTCGATTTATATTCTGTTTAATTATATTTCACACAGCGTATTCGATTATGGCTTGCATTATTTGTTATATTGTATTTCAATCTTACATAACAATATGCTTATTTTCTTTTATTGTAGTGCAAATTGCTACTGTGCTTTTTGTTGCCACTTTAGTCGCATTAGGAAGAGAATGTATCTGTGACAATTGTAATCCCGGTGCTTTTTATCAGTCGTTGGATGAAACATTTTATTCTGCAAAAGAAAATCTCATCCTTGCAGAGAGCATGTTACGTGAATTAATTACGACTTTTGTAAGCAAATAACAATTACAAATGCTATCAAAATATTGTCAGCATCATTGTTTGAAGGTATGCGTGTATAGACATCCGTTAATATTACTCTAATGTATCATAATGTGTAGGGGCATATTGAAACATTTTGGGTTGTTAAAAACAAATAATATAGAACATTGTAAAGGAATTTATTCGTAAAGATATTATCAGATAGGGCAAGACCGCGTTCATTTCTAAATTGTTCAGAATTATTTTACTTTGCACGCAGATGTAATTATTAAAATTAGATACGTATAACGAATGAATAGCACACTGAATAAATGAACCACAGTATATGTAAATGTGAACTGCATTGAATCGTGCTGAAACAAAATCGTTGTTTTTCAATGAAATCGTTTTGACAATAATTATATCTTCTTTTATATCTTCTTTCTACGCTGCCCGTAACTTGAAGTCTCTGTTTCTCCTCTGTTTGGCATGCGCCTATATATGGTCATACTTTTCTATGCAGCTATGATAATATGTGATAACCATCTATAGTAAATTATCTTTGAACTCAGTTTGTCAATACTATCCAGGAAAATGCATATCGCCACCATGAGAGCCTGAACCCTAGACTTCTTTATAACAAGATTTATCGTTTTGTATAACGCTTTATCCTATCCTACCATGATCACGCATACCTCAGAGGGCACGATTCATGTAGTCTCAAAAGTAACTGCACGTGCAATACAGAGTTTATGGATTCAGTGCTTCCTATTACTTATTGGAATTTATTAGTTCTGTTAAATATGTGTTTATTTCCTTTTTATGTCATTTTCTAACAGTAGAAGCTTTAGAAACTATAGTCAAATTAAAACATATATTACAATTGTTATCGTGAGTAACAAAGATTCAGTTGTTGCATTCAGGTAGATTGCTAGTTTTATTTTACCTGTTCTAGAGAAGTTATTTTTGGTTTCAGCTAAGGGAGAGAATACAGTCTACCATCTATCCACGAGTGGGATGCGCCTTAATGACACTGCCTTCGCCAAAGAATGAGACCGACAACATTAATGTAAGTGTTGCACACTACGTTCACATGTACTCTGAAACAAAAATCTTTCCTGACATCAAAAAAAGACCCTAGTTCCGGTTCATGTAATACAAGTCAATAACTGATCCCTTAAAAATAAAACTTCTACCTTTTCTTAGTCATCAGTCATTTTACTGACCGTAATTATTGATAAACACACTAATCGATAAAGAAATTTATATTTGTTTTCTGTTAACAATGTCTAGCACTAATTTTTTCGTTCCTTGAAAACCACTTTTTTTGTAAATTTCCATGGTTAAAAAAGATAAAGTTTTGATGCCTATGGGGTACATTTATTAAACTTGTCAGAAAGGTTAAAACAATAATATTTCCGTTTGTACCGAAATGCGATATTTATAAATATTCGTCTTTTAATTTATATCGTATACTATGAATAAATCACACTTTATAACCGTAAAAGATGGTGTACCGAAACAATATGATCTGAATTTCACAGCGTATGCTGGTCATTCTATACTGTAATTGATGAATATTGTGCAAAGTGTTTATTATGATTATCTGAGCTTATTTCTATTTTTACTGCAAAGAGCAAATATTAAACTATTGATTTATTCAAAACAATACATTATTCCATTAGGATACACTTCTTTGAATTTATTTCAGTTGTTTACTATTAACATGTTATTGTTTTAACTGAAAATTATTTTACAATTACAATGGATTGAGTTACATTGTCCACCGATTCTTTAGAGTCACTAACGCAGACTCTGAAAATCGAATTGTTTGAGGATTAATATGGCTATCCGGTTCTATTTTTACATTTTCTCTCAAACTTTCTGTCCATCAATTGGAAATTTAAAACAAAATTATAGCTTTAATAAAAGTATTTTAATGCATGAATTTTGATTTGATATTTTGCAATATTATATATATTCTTGTATTATTTTATTTCGCTTTATTTTAGTTTGTTAAAAAATAAAATCCATCTTAAGAAGCATTTTTTGAGATTGGTATTGATTTAATTCATAGAAAACCAATGCTCGCCAGCTGTAATTTACAAAGTTAGCATACATATTTAAAACAAAAGAACGCGAATTGAATCCCAACAGATTTTCTTATTGTCGTGTTGCTGAATTTCCCCAAAGAAGTATATCCGTGTCACAGTCTGCCAAATGTTGTCTTTAAACCTTTAACGGGTGCTGATTTAGTTATGCATTTGTTAGAAATTACCAACATTGTTTAGGCCAGTGTGCATTTGCCTTTGATTTATTTTTTCTTCCTTTTACTTAGATAATTACGTCGCTGGCGGAGGACTATGATGTCCTTCTTACCTCGGTAACGATCATAGGAGAAGTGAAGGCTACCGATGACAACAATTTGTACATGTCTCTACTCCAAAACCTTGAGGAAAGATTGTACAATGTCATCTGTCTTTTGAACCAAGTTCTCCAGCACTACGGGGTTGACATAGATAGACATACGGTTAGAGATCCTGTAGTATCACTGTGTGCAGTCGATAGCATTGAAGAGAGATATTTACGCGATTTTACTCTTATTCAAGGAATAAGTGATATTCTGAGACCCTTGAAAAACAAATATCGTATACCGTTTTTGAAATTCCGTAGCCGTTAATGTTGACTTGATGTCTACACGACTTGGTTCGCTCGTGTAAGTTTAAGTTATTGCATGTAAAATGTTTGACATTTGTATTACTCCGTAGCAGGAATTATCTGACACATTCAATAAACATTGAGATGAATCTTCTTGTTCTGTCATCCTTGTGAAGCATTGTGTGAAGAGCTTGCTTATACGTGTCTCTATTAGAATAAGATTCAGGGATTGTATTGCAAAACAAAGGTATTACTTCTACAATAACATATGTCAAGTGACGCCTTCCACCTTTTATCTCAGCTGTATTATGTTAAATTTAAGCCTTGTATAAATCTTTTATATGCTAAAGTTAGGTCTTTTGGACAGTTACCACCTGCAAAAAGTTGTCTTTATTTAATGAAATCTTCATTGTCTTAGAAAATTCAAATTTAAATGATCTTGATTGCAAGATACGGGTGTTATTTGTTTTTTATAGGTATTAATGGATATTGCAGTGATATTATATTACATAACGAGTGCAAAAATTGGAGAATAATCTGGATCAATCTTTAATATGTTCTTTATATATTAAACGTTTATTCTGAAAACTCTGTCCACCTGTGTTTGATGTCCAGCTAATTCCATTTGTTGTTTGTTTTCTTTTTGTTCGTTTTGTTTCTTTCAATGTGAACAGTGTGTCAAAAACAGATTCATTTCCATTACCAAGAATCGATGACTTAAGATCGGAAATGCCAAGTATGTCACCACATTTGAACTTCTGAAAGGATTTTAGCAAATTCACTAACGGATAGAGCAAACGAAATTTCGGTGTTCGTGACTCCAGATGGATTTTATCAATATAAAGTGATGCTGTTTGATATGAAAGGGTCGCCAAGTACTTTTTAACGTCTAGCGAAAATAATCACCTCTGGTCTCAACAATTGTATTGCTTACATCGATGATGTCATCATCTACAACGACACAGGGAAATAACATTTAGCAACAATTCGGAAATTCTTTAAGAGACTCACAGATGAAAGTTTGATAATTAATTTATCCCAAAGTGAGTTATGCCGTGCTACTGTAACTGTTCTATGACGTATTGTTGGACATGGACAAGTTAAGCCAATATATGCTAAGGTCAAGGTTATCTCTGAATTTCCCGTTCCTGTTAGTAAAAAGCAACTGATGCGATTTTTAGGTATGGCTGGATACTATCAGAACTTTTGTTTCTATTTTTTAATAATTGCTGAACCCCTGACAAATGTATTGAGTAAGAAAAACAAGTTCTTTTGGAATGAAAAATGTCAGAAGGCGTTTGATAAGTTAAAAGCCATACCTAAAAGCGCGCCAGTTCCTAAAGTTCCAAATTTCAGCCAATCATTTAAATTGTCTATCGATGCAAGTGATGTTGCGGTTGGAGCAGTTTTGATTCAAGAAGACGAAAATGGTGTTGAACATCCAGTGCGCTATTTTTCTATGAAATTGAATAAGCACAAGATAAATTTTTCAACGATCGAGAAGGATTGTTTTGCTTTGATATTGGTATTACAACATCTTGAAGTTTACAATAGTTTAGCTCCTTCTTCGATTGTTGTGCTTTGTGACCGTGTGCCCCTTATTTTCATCGGCAAGATGAAAAATAAAAATTAAAGATTACTAAGGTGGAGTTTTTTTGTTACAGGAATATGATATTGACATCAAGCACATCAAGGGGGAAGATAATTTAATGGAAAATGCACTTTCCAGTGTAAAGAGACGCTATATGACTAGGACTAACAGTTTTTAATTCTTGGAAAATTCTTGGATTATTTTTGGATTTGATTCTAAAATCCGTAAGTTATTTTTTTCCATTTTCCATTGTTACTTTATTTTTCCAGAGAAATAAATTATTTCTTATATTTTACAAATTTTTTGGTTACTCTTCATTAGATCCTATACACGTGACAGTCTCCATTAGCCATCAATTTCGTGTTGAAAGATACGTTACTTCAAGAGAACGTGTATCGTAGAAGAATGCGTTCCTCGTGTATGTAATGACTCTGATGACTTGTTGTAGACTTAACTGGCAAACAATTATAACAAATTATGCCAAGAATTCGTAAACTTTCTTTAACACGTGACCTTATCATCATGCTTGTGACATATAATACGGTTACATTTCACCAAGCGCGATAGTATATTTGAAACCAGGTATCTGAATAGATTTACAGGTTTAACACTATTTTTCAGCACATGATAGGCTATACATGGCGACCAGTGTAATGGTGGAGGAAAACCCTGGGAAAAGCCCAACGTGAATAACCCACTCACGAGCAGTTGACTAGTAGTGGTTTGTCCGAGAAATGTATGATAACAATTAATAATAAAGAAAGAATATAGAAAGATCTTCATTCATTTCGGATTTCATTCTTCCACACATTTGTCCGAGCTGAGTGATCAGGAATTTTTCTTATAGATCGTGTAAGCCACGTTTTCTTTTTTCATGTTGACAGCATTGGCATCGTCTGCGGAAATATTATATCAGTTACGTGCCAAGGTTAATTTGTTATAGATTGCATCTTGTATTTCGAGACTGGGTGAATACACTGAATAGGTTTTAACTGGTAAAAACGTTTATATAATTTCAGGCTTGACGTTTTGAAGTTCAAATTATTTATCAAGTGGCACAACCTGCTGTTTGATATTATGTCATTTAACCTATATTTTGTCATTGTTGTTATCGCCTTTGTCACTCTTTTTCCAGAATAGAATGGAGAATCTACGCGCAAATATCCCATATTTAGGTGCTTACTCAATTTTACCATCACGATCCTAATTCATAGCAGATTAAAAGTCGGTTTCTCATCTAACATACGAACAGTGTATACCAAGAAATATTGAAGAAAAACATGTACCAATAATGACATATTTACCGTTAAACGTATGCATTTTAAACAACAGTGTCTTGATGTGGGTATTAAATTTTACCATAAGAAATCTATCTATCAAATGTTTAATATTTTTTATATAGCTTTAAGGCTTATTAATACTTCTCCTTAAAAACAGATAAAGCTCCTAAATCCTAAATCTACAAAATATATGATCTGTAGAGACTAATAAACTAAGTTTTTCAGTGATTGTCATTTATGGAGAAATTATCATAAAATTTCCGATAATAATCAATGGTACCCAAAAATCGCATCTGTTTTTTTTTTTTTTTTTTTTTTTTTGTTAATAAGCACTGGGAATTCAGAGATAACCATGACCTAATCTTTTACAGATTTAACTAGACCGTGCCCTGCAATATATTAAATAAATGTAACGCAAACATGGTAAACTCACTTTTACCTGAATGTATTGGAAAATTTAGCATCACCAAGTCGATCAAAGAATTTTCGATGGTTTCCAAATGATATTTCAGTGTGTCGTTGTGCACAATGATGTCATCCGTGTGCACATCATACATATCTAGACCAGATGTTATCGTGTTCACCAAGCGCTGGAATGTTGCATGACAATTTTTATACCTAACGGCATCACATTGTATTGATAAAGTCCATCTGAAGTTGCAGATGCAGAAACTTGTTTTTCTCTTCCGTATGCAGAATTTGCCAAAATCGATTCAAATGCTTATACTTGGTGACATATTTTGCATTTCAAATTTTGTCAATACAGTCATTAATTCTTAGCATTGGAATAAAATCTGTTTAGGAGACACTATTGGAGTTTTTAGTTTTCTCTAGTCAGTGCACATACGGAAAGAATTTTCTTGTTAAGGCACAAAAACGCATGACGAACTCAAGTTATTTTTGTTTGGTTCGATGAAATCATTCTCCAGCAAATATTGAATTTCTTCTTTCAAACATTACTGATCGAGAGGATTCATCATGTAACGATGCTGTGTCACAGGTGTAGACTCAACAATTTCAATGTCATAGTATATTTTATTTTGTTCTGATTGCAAATGAGAAAGTTTCTGTTCCAGATTGTTTACTATTTCTGAATTTTAAAGATTACATTGCATTACATATTTTACATACTCACTATATAACATAGGTAAAACTAAATTTCATTGATGTACTGCCTAAATACTCGTTTGATATATGTATATTACAAAGCTGTTTCTGCTTTCGCATGACAGGATTGTTAATGATATCATTTAACTAATTTGCTTTCTTTTAAATTGCTTATGGACCATTAAATTTCCCCTAAAAGGATTTTGAGGTGTTGTGAAGAGAGACGGTGCTCTATCACCAGGTTGAAACGTCATTTCATTTGTATTTCTGTCATACCTTAATTTCATTTTTGGCTGAGTAGAGTAAAGATTAATTTATTCTAACTTACAAAACTTTGAAAGATTATATTTTAAATCAAAAATATGGTCAAGACGATTCATCGTGGAATCTTTGTTTGAAAAACAAATTGCCTTTTACTACCTTCGATTGTCCACGAATATTATAACAAAACCTAGCAAGTTCAAAAGGACTAAATTCAAATGAACTTCTTGAATTGATTCCTCTATAGCAAACAACAGCAAACGAACACCTTCATACCCATCTTTACCTGTTTCAAACCAATTATGACCATATCAAATTCTTCAAAGCTTTATGAAATCTATCTAAAGCCTCTTGTTAGTCAGGGTGATAAGCGGAAGAATTTAAACTCTTTGATGCCTAATTCATGCATAACTTATTGAAACATTCCAGACATAAAATTTGACCTTTGGTCAGGCTGGATATATTTAATAAGGCTAAAGAGTGTAAAAGTTATCAATTTTTTTGAATGGTGTTAGTTTCGATATTTCTCATAAGAATCGCCCCTGGAAATTTTGTGGACGCACACTTTATGGTCGACAGGTGTCTTACTTGGTCCTGGGTAAGGGACCGACACAGTCAGCTATTGTTCTGCTGAATGGTTCGTCAGATACAGAAATAATAATTTGCAGAATAGCCTTATGTTCCTATTAGGTTATCCTAACATTTGAGATGTGGGACAAGATCTGCTATAATAGATGCATCACTTTTGAGTTTTGACCAATAAAAAAGATTCCAGATCTTACGATAGGTCTTACTGACTTCTAAATAACCAATGAAAGGAGTTTCATTGGCTATGCTAAAAAAATTTGTCAATATTACTCCGGAATGACAATTTCATAGCTAACTGACCAACCTTCAGCAGCGGATACCTCAACTAGTCTCCATTTTCCCATACAGACGACAAGTTTCACAAAATCACAAACAGGTACTTATCGGCTTCAGTTTCGCTAATTGCTCTCTGAAACAAAAAGACGATCTCAGAATCTGAATGACTTTTGTTATAATGATTACAATGGAGAAAATAAGTAGTAAAATAGTATCATAGTCATAATGCTTATACTACCCTTTTGATTTCTACGGAAGTGCACAACAAAGCGAGTTCAGCAGTTTACTTGCATACTTTACATAGTTGATATGACCATGAGCAGACTGTTGTTTTGCCAGATTGGTCCAAGATTTTTTCTTTCGTAATGGAATCGGCTTGAAACCCGTCATGGTGGACATGAAGTATGTTGACACATTCAAAATGTATGAATAAGTGGAAAATCTGCTAAGTCAGTGAGAATGTGTATAAAAGAAATCCTACAGTTCAACTTGGGTTATTACATATATTAATTTTAAAAGGAAGTTTCGTTAAAAGGACAAATACTAACCATGAAAAGAAACTGTTGTAAGTTTGATCCATGAGTGCTGCCAGTGCTTCTCTTTTTGCTATTCACGATACAGGTCACTAATAATTCCATCAGTAATAATAAATACCACAGGTGAAACGATAACTAACACAATCTGGTTTAAAAAAATAACTGTACTTTTAAAAGTTACATGCATTGAATGAAACTTGTATGCTACCTTTCCGTGACTGCCAATATTGAACTATAATATTTTTATCCCACAGTTTAATCTAAATGTGTGCTGCAAAGAATGGTATATATATATATATATATATATATATATATATATATATATATATATATATATATATATATATATATATATATATATATATATATATATATATATATATATATATCTGTGTGTGTGTGTCTAAGTGTGTATGTGTCTGTGTATCTGTATACCTGTGTGGAAGTATCCTTCCATAGTATAATAATAATGTTTAGTTATATCGACTTCTTTTTATTACGTTTCCAGTATCCAAAGGAGTTTCTATTTTTCCGATGTGTCTATTTCAAGTTATTTCACACATCTTATTCTAATCTGACATATTGTTTGTAACTTTGTTTAAACTTGATTTCTATATTATTATTTATATTTATTATTAGTTTATATTATTGTTCTTGTTTTTATTTTTATTTTAGTAAAAATTGCTGCTGTACTTATTACTGCGATAATTGTAGGATTGGGAAGAACGTGTATCTGTTACAGTTGCGGTCCAGGTGTTTTATGTCAGCCGTTGGTTTGGATATTTCGTTCTGCAAGAGACAACATCTCCTCGGGCGAGAGTACATTGCAGCAATTGCTTGAAACTTTTGTAAGTTAACGACATTTTTAAAAAAAATAATCAAATTTAATGTTTTCAGGAATATGGCTGGTTGATATGAAACTGAGCAATGGAATTATTGCCAGTAGAGCAGCTTGGAATGATGTCTTTAGAAAGTCTATTTTATTGGCTCAAACCAGATATAGTCAAAGGACACTTTTTCTTTCTCTTAAGATTTTATTTTCTCTCGCAAGCAGATTCGAAAATTTTGCCACATCATATGTTTCCGCCCTGTATTGATAACTACTAATTACCATCATACCAGTGGGTCATTAACTTTTTCTGCCACATTAACGTCTTCGGTCATTTTACAATGAGCAGATAGAGCAGTGTAGGAAGCATAATATCAAGATAAGACAGAGCTAAGAGACCATACATTTGTAAGCTGTTCAACACTGTTTGTTTTCACACGCAAGTAACAGCATAATAAATCGATCTGATGAATCAGCACCAAACTGAATCCATGAATCACTGAATGTCAAAATTTTAATTTTGTGAGTACCGTATAAACCAGATCTTTTTCATATGCAATATCTCTCCTTTCTACTCTAATCTCAAAATTTAGTTTTGGAGATTTTATTTATTTTTAATATATGTAATTAGTTTTCTACAAGTTCAGGATAATCTACAATATCAATTGACTAGTATGGATCTGGAATTTTCCAGAAGACCATGGTAAAAGTGCATCACCATCGCTTCGGTCTGAACCCCTGAATGCCGGATAAAGAGATATTTCCTACTGTATTACCATTCAGCCTACACTAAAATAATTAGACACTCCTCAGAGAGCAAAATGTGTGTTGTATCCATAATATTTGCACGTGTAGAAGAGGTCTATGGATTGCATCTTTGACATTACTAAGACAACTTGTTAGTTGTCATGAATGTGTTTTTCCCTTCGTTTGTAGTATGCAATTTTTAATTGTACAACGTTCTGAAAGCATTGTGTCAATGAAGAATTAGGTTCAAAATTAAAGTTTCCAGCAAATTATCCTTTCTGTGACCCAAGTGTTTCCTAATTGTGGAAAATGTTGCAAAATAAAAATATGAACCAGCTGCTGTATGAAAAGGACAGGTGTTAGTCCTCCTTACATTTTGGTTTCGCTATTTTTAATGACTACATTTTTTAATTGTTAGAACTGATCAACGTTTCAGATAAATAAAAGACAAAAAGTCTTAAAATCACATAATTTGAATGTGATTTCATGCATCTTAAAGGAGGAATTGCATTTATAAAAATAATAAAGCATGGTAGCCAACAAGAATTAACAACTTCGACAACATATTCAACGCAAAACAGCTAAAATTCATACACAACACTTCTTGAGCTTCATTTATCAGAAACTTGCACTTTTATACTTTTTTTTAAAGATTTAACATATGCAAAATATGTACCTTTTGTTGCTCAGTTGCCATTTCCTTTTGATTCAGTTTCTTTTAAATAACAATTTCATCACATAATTAATTACTTGACGGAAGACTACAATGTTCTTCTTACCAAAGTAACGATCATTTAAAAGATCAGGGCCGCCGAAGCCTTCAGACAGTATAGGTCAAGACTCTATGAACTTGAACTTGCACTATATAATGGCATCTGTTCTTTGAACAAGATGTTTCAGCAATACGGGGTTCACATAGACAGATGTGCGGTCATGGATCCAGCAGTGTTTTTGTCTATTTCCAACAGTATGGAAGAAAAATATTTACGTGATTTTACTCTTCCTCAAGAAATACATGAAACCTTGAGGCCCCTGAAAAACAAATATGATTTTGGTACATTAACAATATGAAGAGGAATCTAGCCACCAATCAGTACCGTTTGGATATCTTGTAAAGGTTAATATTGATTCGATGTTTTGATGATTTATCGCCCCGTTTTAAGGTCTTTTTGGATCTTAGTTTCAGTTCTCTTTCATTGGGTGAAACTGACAACTATTTGTATTATTATTTTCTGACAAAGTAAGCAACGTATAAATCGCCTGCTTTTATTTGTCTTTTTTCAACTACAATTAAGGGTTTTATCTGTACGGAAAGGTATTACTTCAACAAAAGTATATTTCACATTACCATCACCACTTTTAAAAAATATAATTACTGTAGTAGTTTGCATCGTAACTAGTACGATTCCCTTAGACTCCAAATTTATATTGTTATATATATATATATATATATATATATATATATATATATATATATATATATATATATATATATATATATATATATATTTGATTTAATTTATGTCTGATATAATTGATTGTAAGATTGTTTTAAAATATACATATCTTTAATTCATTATATGTCAAAATAATGTAGTTCTGTTTATTAGGAACTCTGTACTTTTCCAGAAAATAGTTTGACCTTGACTGTTCATTTTAGTAAACACATAAGGCTGACCTCTTTCCTGACCTTAATTCAAACGTAGTAACAGCCACGTAAGCAAGTTATTTTTAATTTATTTTAGGGTGGGAATGATATGTTGAAATTGAGGCTGTATTGAATACGTGACCCTAGGACTGTAAATAGTTTTAGTAAAGTAAACAATTTTTTTCTCGAAGTAAAATGAGGTCATACTGGGGCTACGTAATTTTCTATATGCAAACATAACCACGTGACCCTTATCCGGGCATCTGTTTTTACCCACTATTCAAGTTTTAAACCATTGCATAGACAGGGATCCGACAATCTGGGCTTATAACACTTGATGTCAAGGTGTTCTTTTGTTGTGTCAGATTGAAGTTATTTCTAATTGTTTGAATTCAAAAGGATTAATTCTTTTATCATGGAAATATACGTGTGCTCATACAGAATTCTTGAACAAAGACATTTGTTTAAAAAAAATTATTCGGATTTCACACACCGGATTACTTCTTGTGTTTCTACAAGGAATTGTAGACCACAACATAATACGGGATACAGTATACGTCATCGCCTTCCATCTTGCATCCTTCGTCGGGACTCGAACTTGAATTCATTAGAACATTTTATTATTATGACTTCTAAAATTTTATTCGTGGATTATTCTCGGATTATTTTTGGATTTGATTCTTTAAACCGTAAGTTCATGTACTTTTCCAGTTAAATGTTTCAAAGCTTGTTGTTTTCACTCTTTCTTGTGTTACTGTTTATTCAAGCCTAACAATGTAACAATATCCTTTCAAAGTGTACAACCTAGAAGAAGTCGTCTTTACATAATTAAATATTTCTGCCACAATTTTATGTTGTATTTCGGCAAAATGTACAACATTTATATAGCTCTTGAAACTCTTCCTTTGGTATGATGAATAATTTTATTTCATCTACTTTAATAAACATGATCTTTGCGTCTCTTTCCTCCTGATCAAGTGGTTTTGCGTCTGCTCTCGCGAAATTTAATTCATTGCGTTTGTTGTAACGTCTTTCTTGACCCATTTAATTATTATGGTTTTGATATTTATGAAAGTATGTATTTTAGCAAATCACTCACAATTTTCTCAGTGGCAATGCAAAATTTGCACTTCAGTAAATGACCTAACATGACCATTTAATCCTCCTTTTGTCGTCAAACTGGTGGATTCCATCCACAAAACAGTTGACTTTAGTAATCACATATTTGTTTTATAGGGGTTTTCTTGCACGGCGAAATAACACATAGGGCTAACTTCGCTAGCCACTTATTTTATCTCCAGTTTGTGGAACTGAGTGTTTCTACAACTTTTGGCTCGCGAAGTGACGAATCCATACAGAATCACAACACCGGAGTTGACGAGTGTGCCAACTTCTTTTGTTTTGAGCAAATACATTTTGTTTTCGCCGCATTTTCATCTTTCATAGTCAAATCGTGTTCATTGTTAGTACGATCTGTTTTTCTTGCGTCAAATACCCGTGACAAGGTGTAACAGCTGTTTGATTCTATCAACATAAACGAAGTATACATGGAGTAATTCATTTGCTCGTAAAGCCTGCCATCTGATTTGACTATCTCTGTATATAGTCCCTAGAAATATCCCATGAGCAAAAGATTCCAGGTCAGTGTCAAGTGACCTATTGCATCAATTCACTTGTCTGAACACTCAGTCAGTTAATAAGAGTTGGAACTATAGGTTTGTCACATTATAAAAACAAACTGATCTGGGTTTGTGGTTATGAATTTGTACAAATTCGGGCATTTCCTTCTAATTGCGTGTTTGTGACTTCAGCTGTGCTCAAGCATCAATTTTCAAGTACTGCATGTGTGTGTGTGTGGTTTAAAAATTGTTTTGAACGGGTTTCGTATATAAGTAATTTAAAATATACGAATAGCAATTAATGTAACTGAAAATGTACAAATGGCAATGAATGTTATTAGTATATCATGATGGTACCTATTAACTGAAAATATACGAATAGCGATAATATACTGTGTGCAAACGTTCGCAGGAGCATTCGGAAAAGATTTAGCCCAAGGCTTACTACTTGGGGTCAAACTCGTTTCTCATGCTGCGGCAAACATTTGCACAACGCAAACCGTACGTTAGCTGTATAATACATAAACTCATCCGGTGTCCCAAAATAACGATTCTATGTATTATAGGCATGATTATTTCTTTTATCTAATATACTTCATAACGAATTTGTCATATTTATCAAATTACAGTTAAGTAGTAAGAGAGAGAGAGAGAGAGAGAGAGAGAGATTTGACGCTGGAATCTTTAATTGACTATTTTTACAAGTCCAAAGTAAGAAAGGCTCAGAGTGTCATGTTAGGATTCAGAACATGGTTAGAAACACAGCACGTTCGGAGAACTGTTTACCTCATGTTCAGTTCCCATGAGACATTCCAAACTGTAAATCATCTAAAACACCAAAACATACGTAGTCTGCGGAATAATATTTTGAAGAAGCAAATTTAAGTGGATGGACTTAGAATTCGTCTAGTGAATTACCTAGGAATCAATTTGTTCAGTATATATGAGAATAAAAACTGACAAAAATTTGCAATATAAATAAATAAATATATGTATCACAAATCAGCATCTCTTTCTCTTATTATGAACTCAAAATTTAGAAGAATGACATTTTACAACAATGTGTAGAGACTTTTTGATTACCGGTCAATTGTATATTAAAACTCTTGCGATTGTTTGAAGTAGAAAATAAAGAGTAGCAAACATAACAATAATGCAGTATTGTTTAGTATTTACTTCTTAATTATATCCGAACGAAGATTAAAATTCTAGTCCGCATTTTCGAAAGAGACAGAATCTTTGATTTCTTGAAAAGGTATACTTAAAAATATATGCTTAATTTATGGCTTTAAGCTCAGTGTATCAAACATTTCTTGCATAACATAAAAACATAAAAATATAGCGTTTTCATGTAAATACATGAGTTTTCTCTATAAGCTTAGTCTGTTAATTACTGCTAGCCTGTAAAATTTCCCATGAAATTTGCTTGGAGGTAGCGAGTCTATTCAATAAGAAGAGTGTAAGAAAAGGGGCCCTTACTAATCCAAAACCTATGTTCCATTTGAGAAGTATGGAAACAAACTCGACTTGCCCTTTAATGCAGATTAAATACATTTAATGTTCCAAGCAACATTTGTAAAACTTCAAAGCTAATTACCATATTTGTAATGCAGACGGACCGATAACGCAACTCAACAATACATCACGTAATCATGTTTACATATAAAAATTACGTAGCCCCTGTATGTCCTTGATAAGAACCAATCATTTTACTCTGAGAAAAAAATGTTTACTTGACCCTCAATCAAGGCCAGGAACTAAGTCAAAAATATAAACAGTGTTTCTATTATTAGACATTTATGGAAAGATTCGGGTGACACTACATATTCTGGAAAATATCAAATTCCTAGAAACAAAATTACGTTACATTGACATGTAAAGAAAATAAAAAGATTCCAAAACCCACAAACAATAAAATCAAATCAAACACAAATTAAATCAAATATACGTAATAATGTACATAATGACACTAAGGTTTAGTTGTGTATCTTAGTTACAAGAATGTGTTACATGTGTACATAATGACAATAAATAGCTTTTATCTTAGTTATAAGAATGTATTACATAGGTACATAATCACAATAATGGCTTGTATCTTAATTATGAAATGTGATACATACGCACATGACACTAATGGATTGTATCCTAGTTATAAGAATGTGTTATCTATGTACATTATGACAAAATAGCTTACTCTAGACGTATGACCTTATTAAACATTGTAATAGTTTTATCGCTGCTTTTGATATTCTGCGTTAGACAATGTTGACCTACAGGTAAAACATAATATTCTGTCATATTAAGTAGATTACTATTACTGCTACTACTTATAATAATAATAATAATAATAATAATAATAATAATAATAATAATAATAATAATAATTGTAATAATAATAATTAATAATAATAACGATAGTAATGATACAAAAGCGGGGGAAAAGTGCAGCAATTCTACATGATAAAACAGTTTGAAATACTCCTATTACCAGTGGTTTAACTTTTTAATCTTAAGAGTTTTGATTTTTTTAAGAATCGCTTAATTTTAGGTGATGGACCTCTGTAATTATATTGATTCTCAATTTAAAGAAAGGATTATGTTTACATCATAACGCCCAGTTCAAGTTATTCTTCGCCACACGAGTTAGAAACATGAATCCCATAGAGCATCTGACTAGTAGTGGCTTCATCACAAGTAGTAGAGGATGGCACATGGGGTACATCGGGAATTGACATTAGGCAGCCATCGTTTATAACGTTGGGCGTACAAGGAAAAATTAACATTAGAACGCCATTGTTTTGGATTTATAGGGAAAATGTAATGTTAAAAATGTCGAAAGATTTAGCATTAGTAGCAGACTATGACGCCTAAGAGAAAGTTAACATGGAAATGGTACTACAGGTTCTAATGCAAATTCAACACGGTAAAGCCCTATAGCATCTAATTGGAAACGTAATGCTAAAAACAACCAAAGTTTGGACGTACGTCTTGGATGACCAATACCTTTACAGCACCCAGTTATTTACTATCAGCATCCCACATTTAAGCACGTATTGTTTTTTTCCTATCACACAATAATATCCCTATTATCTCCTTATAAACAACGTAATACCACATTCACTCTTTTGGTTCTATTCCATCCCGTTTTTAAACAAAACTAAGATTCCTGTATCCACTTATAATACAAACACACAGGGGTTGAAAATAGAGGGAAAAGATTAGCTTATTTAGATAATAAACCTAATAGAGAGAACTTGCTCTCTACAAACACAAATATCCTGTAGAAATATTGTATGAAGCCCAAAGAAATTTTGTTCATTCTGTGCTAAGTTTAAGATTCTCATTAAAGATGCTACCAATGCTATAGGCACAAAGTTTGCAAACATATCCACTTAGAAGCTGGTCCGATTTAGTTTTTCAGGCTTTCGTTGACAAATATTGCATCTGTGCCAACCCCAGCACTGGCTAACCTCTGTTTAGCTAATGCTGCATTGTTCACCCTACATTTCATAAGATGGATGTAATTGTTCTCTGTTTAGCGAGAGCGATGTTGTTTATCGCAAAATGGATGCAATTTGAAGTAATGAATAGAATTAGCCATAATATCGGATGAACTCAGACCCTGACCAGCTATGATGCAAATTGTGCCAAATCTAGATTTCGTACACTGACAGATTTTACTCAAGGTTAGTTCATTTAGGTGTGTTATAAATTTCCTTTCATTGTCCAATAAATTAAAATGCGATGATGTTGAGGCTTTGCTAAATTTAAGTCAGACTGAAGTCAAGATTTTCTTGCAAAGTTATGAAAACTCGGGATAGATTTTTTTACCAAACCAAAGGCCTTTACAAAATATTTTAGTACGTTGACGTTTTAAAGTAAATTTTTTATGTCAGTTCATTTCATAATACTATCAACCTTCTACAGAATATTGTTTGTATGCCTAAACCAAAGATTGAAAAAGAGATACAGAAAGATATACCCACCACCCTCATAATGCCACAAGCCTAACAATAATATGTTGGGTGAAAGAAGAGAATACAGGATGGAGAGAATAAACATATATGGAAGGAAAAAGAGATAACAGAATGGAGAGAATAAACCCTCTCTCTCTCTCTCTCTCACACACACACACACACACACACAACAACAACAACAACAACAACAACAACAACAAAAACAAAATAACAAGGACCTGACTTACTTTTACAAACACAAACATTTACCCAATATGGACATTAAACCTGTATGAAATCCATATGGTGTTTAGAATGTTTGCAGTCCAAAATTGTAAATATTTTACTTAAAGCGACTACGCATAGTCGAATAATAAACATATTGCCCCACGTTCTGTTACTAAAGTAGCCGGTCTTAAATCTGCCAGATTTGGTTTTTCAGTTTTTGCCAAATCTTAGAATTTTAGTACGCGCAGTCTTACCTCGGCTTACTGAATATAACAAATGTGCTTTGTTTTGTTTTGTTTTTATTTGCTATACTAGATTTCTTTATGTTGCTGAAAATCCTGTATTGCAGGCAAGCATGGTTGAAAACATTTGTAATACTGGTGTTTTTTTTTTAATTTTTTCTATTCGATGACAGAAAGGTTGTTACAAAAAAATGAGTGTCAAGCAGGCCAGAATTCAGTTCTCCTTCATCAGCGTTTGTTGCATATTTTGCCAGACCTAAATTCTTACTCTGGCCTGTTTTATTTTGTGAGCTAAACCATTTCTCTTCATGTCTTTAAATGGCATATCCACTATCAGTTCATTTCGTGACATTAAAATTTTAGTAGAATATATTTTTCTTTTGTATCTTTTTTTTTACTTTGTTTGAGAGTGAAAAAGACATGGAAAGAAAAATGTTTTGTTTGAGCTTGAAATGACAAACGACTTCATCTTAGAGGGAATGTTTATACTTGTTCAGAAAAGATTTTTTTGACTTGTTAGCTCTCTCTCTCTCTCTCTCTCTCTCTCTCTCTCTCTCTCTCTCTGACACACGGAGGGCCGCGACGGGAACTATCATTACCACTACAACAGTTTTGACGCTAATAAAAGTAGTACGGCAGTAACAGGTAATGTTATTAAATGGAGGATTTTGTTCTCAAAATAATCCTTTACAGAGACCACTTGTACTTCTTGGGGAAGAAAGATACTACTCAAATATTTGCCGAATGAAACAAAAGGAAATCCCTAAAGAAGTCTTGTTGGAAGTGGCTTTTTGAATGACTCTCTGTAAATCCCTGGCCAGAAGTGTATTCTGTTGTGACTTTTACAAATGTGAAATTGTATGAATGATGAATGAATTTTCTTAAATAGAGGTGTATAAATGCAGCGAGATTAAAGAGTTGTTACTGAGTCAATTCATATTTGATACACCAATAGTCATAAAAAGATCATGTTTTCCAAAATTAAAGTAGAATTGACCAGCGACCAAATTCTTAATGGTCTCACATCAGAGACGCAGAGAAATGTCACCTGGGCGATTGTAAAGAGAACACTAGTGATCCTGATCCAACACCATGTACTACCACCAGAGTCAAAACCAGCCAAGAAAGTAAGTAGTTTGTAGCCCATGAAGACTGATTTCACATTCTAGTTGCCCAATAAGTGACTTCCAGAAAATTTAGATCAACACCATACACGTGCACCATCACATTTTAAGCGTTAAAGTCCTAACGTTCCAACAGAGATAGCACCAGTCTTCATTGGGGACTTGTAAAGGTCAGTATTAGAAGAGATTAAATGACAGTGCTCAGATCACGATCACGATCGTTTGAGATTGTCTATCACTAGCGACAATTTGAAATCTCCTTTGTGGATCGAGTTTATTATACCTACGGAATAAACGTATTCCAAAGCCTTGAACAAAATTCACCACGCTCAACAATACAGTGACGAATCTGAAATAACTGATGTCAAAGCTGCTCTTCAAATGATGCACGTTTCACCTCCAGAACGCAGCAGACGACGCACAGTCGTATTGGTGGATGATTTTAAGTCTATCAAACGATGCATCGTCCAGTTTAATAAGCATCCAAATCAGATGTGTCTATCCACGACATCCATGATGGCTCGAACGTACGCAGACAAAACAGAAAGAGCAGAATGGAAATAATCATGGAGGAAATAGAAGATTACACTTAAACAACGGAGAAAAGCAGAAATTCTTTTGCAAGAATCAGACGTTTCTAAAAAGTAGAGTTCCTGAAATGCAATACAAGCAAGCCTGAACATGTACCTTTATATTGTTGGTGGAGATCTGCTTCAAAGACTTGTTTTTCCAGACGCAAAATACATAAACGTTTATCGTCATTAAGATCACTTCCCTATTACTGCTACGATCACAGCAATTTTTGTCCAGTTACAATAGCTACAAATGTGACAATGTCGTTAACAATTGTGAGCATATACATTTATTGTAAAGAGAGCGGTCATGGCTGTTTCGTCTCTAGACATGGCATTCCTGAAAGACAAAAAAGCATCCGAAGTTCTACTTGCAAGCCAAGATTCGTCAGTTCAATAAGTTACGAAAAACATCGCATAATTTCAAAATCAGAATAGTCTTTGCAAAATATGTTCCATTTGTGCACAGTATACTCTTACCAACGAAAAAAGAATCTCACGTTTGTGCAAGAGTTCAATCAACAACATTACATTTAGAGATATGACAACGAACTCGAGAAAGAATTGAATGACTACCAGAACTAGAAAAAGAACATGATCTACATGTGGATTTATCATTTGTTTACTTTGAATGTTCTCAAGAGACCAAAGTTTACATTCCTATCAAATGGTAGTATATTGCGCTTGCACAAAGCGCATTCAAGAACCTTTATTTTATCACTAGAGGAACTATAGCTTGATTTCTGAAGGACATTTAAAGATATTTCCTGGCGCTCATACTCTTTCCCATATTACCTAATTTAGTTCGACCACGCCAACGAGACATGGAGTGAAGAGGTGATATATTGCTTCAGAAACTCTCATTGATACGCTACGGTCGTGGCTCACAATTTATCGGCATACGACGGACAATTTCGTTTTAAATAATATCCAGAACAAGTAACAAAATGTCGAAACGTCATGAATGGAGCCAAACTTATTTACATGCAAGTGGAAATCCCATGATTTATTTGACCATACGTTTGGCTAACCGTGTGAAATGACAGAAACAGCTGAATGCTTTTTTCCCCACTATTTCAATACCAAAGCAAGTCATCTCATCGTGCTTCTACATTTTCATGAATTTTATATGTACGACCCCAAATGTGAAAGAACCGAACAATAATAAGTTTTCTACGCCTACTACCAAACTCATTCTTCTGACACTTTAGAATTTCAAGACGAAATGTTGAATGTTGACAATTATAAAATCTACTCAAGCCATAAGTCAGCAGTTAGCGACTGGTGCGTATAATTGGGGAACATAGACACACAGAAGAATTCGTATTAATGATGTCTGGTCTAGTTAGACACACAGAAGAATGCGTATTAATGATGTCTGGTCTAGCATTGTTTATACAATAAGTCCGTACTAAAAACGATATCGTATTAAAGGTCGTAAATTATATTCATTGGTAGCAGGATACGTCCATTTAACAAATAGTCCGTTAACGACTACTTTTCGATTTCCATTTCTGAGACGAATGCCATGAATTACTGCTGAACGATCTGTTCCTGTAACAGCTTGAGATGTTGATATAGCTTCACCGCACAGAAGCGAAACTGCACTGAGAACTGAACAGTTTTATCGCTAACTTTGCAGTCGTTATTCTCATTTTTCTAGTAATCTATTAAAGTTAAACACATATCTCCATGGCTTTTCTCCAGTTAGCAATCCCAAAGAATCTTCAGATCACCCTTATCACATCTATGCTTTATTACCACCTCGTACGTCACATTCAAACGATGTGAATTAACATTGAAACGATGTGTATTAACAATGAAACGATGTGTATTAACGTTGAAACTATGCGTGTTAACTTCGATCGAAACCTTCAATAAAAGAATGTCAGAAATTGTGGTTTTATATAATCATCTCTATTACCAACACTGCATACTTAGCCGATGACTTTCTTCTCCAGGGTGTATGGAAAGTTAAAGGGTTTAAGTATTAACGATGAGATCAAAATTCGGGTATACTAAAGATATTGAAAGTAACAGAAAACATTAAAAGTTCACAAGAATAAATTCCTCAGCTCACGGCCACATATTTACTGCGCCATATTCTTGGCAACTTGTTATTAAAATACAGATATTGCTTTAGAGTAAGATCCTACTTCTTTCTTGGCATGCATTTACATTATTAATTTTGGTTTGAGATACGGGAGAGAATCCAGTCTGGCATATATCCATGGGTCACATGCGCATTATTGCCACTTCCTGCGTCTATAAATAAGACTAATCATTTTCATGTAAGTTTGCACGGTACGTTCGACAGATCTTCTGAAGATAGCAAATATCAATGAAATTCAATCCACTTCTGAATTTTTTATTTGAGAATGATTGTTAATCTAAAAAGAGCCAAACATCGAAATTATATCGCCAAGAAATCTCCTGTTAACCGTTCCACTTATAGTTCAGAATTGCATCTAAATATTAGCAAAATGACAAAAATTAATTCGCAACAGTTCTTGCATTTTCATGAATAAAAAGATTAAAACGCATATACTTGGAAGAGTCTCACTTACTTGCCTGATACTTTTACATAGCAGTATGTAGTGACCTATTTCTGTAAGTATTAAAAAAAGAACATTGTTCATTTAATATTTGCCTTTTATTCAAATTTTGTTTTATTTGTCTCATAAGACGTTTAACTTGATGACGGAAGCACTAAACAATAATATTGACATATTTTTACTCTTTTTCATGGAATAATTGATTTTTCATGGAATAATTGATATCTTTCATGGAATAATTGCTATTTTTCATGGAATAATTGATATTTTTCGGTCTTTGAAAAAATAGATATGATATAGATTCATTTGCAACATCCCTTTCAATCTAGTCACGAATGAATACTGTTTGGAGATTTTTTTAAAGTCAAAGTTTATTGGTGGTTTAGATTAAATGATCTGCCTATTTTCAGATAAAGACGTGTCAATGACAATGCTGTGTATTTTTTATTATTAATCTGTCATTGGAAGAAAGAGACATATATTTAAAAATGAGCGAAATCGACCTCTTTAATGGATCATGAAAAACATTCAGGGACATTGTTTGGGAAATAATGGTACCATGCTGGTAAATGAACTGTTTGGGAAATAATGGTACCATGCTGGTACATGAATTGTTTGGGAAATAATGGTACCATGCTGGTAAATGAATTGTTTGGGAAATAATGGTACCATGCTGGTAAATGAATTGTTTGGGAAATAATGGTACCATGCTGGTAAATGAATTCTTAGATAGATAGATAGATAGATAGATAAAGAGATAGATAGACAGAGTGGTGTTTATCTAGCTAATATACATATTGCAGTGTTATTATATCATGAATAAATGAGAGAAAATATAAAACGTATCTAATAATTTGCATACGAATGAAACAAAACCCTTTTATTTTCAACATTTTCTAATGAGGTCATAGTTACTGACATTTGGAACAAAGGTTAATAGTACTGCTATTAGCTACGTTAACTAATGTGCATAGCAACGATACTAGCCGAGTTAAATTCTGTTAATGTTAACGATATTATCTGAGTTATCTACTGTTAATAGTAACGATATTAACTGAGTTATGTACTGTTAATAGCAACTACATTAACTTATTAACTGAGTTATCTACTGTTAATAGTAACTATCTTAACTGAGTTATCTACTGCTAATAGGAACTAAATCAACTGAGTTATCTACTGTTAATTGTAACTATATCAAAACTATATCAACTGAGTTTACTGTTAATAGCAACTATATGAACTGAGTTTACTGTTAATAGTAACTATATGGAATGCGTTATCTGTTGTTAATAGTAACTATATGAACAGAGTTATCTACTGTTAATAGTAACTATGTGAACTGAGTTATCTACTGTTAATAGTAACTATATTAACTTAGTTATCTCCTGGTAATCGCAACTTTATCAACTGAGTTATCTACTGTTAAAAGAAACTCTATGAACTGAGTTATCTACTGTTAATAATAACTATATGAACTAAGTTATCTACTGTTAAGAGTAACTATATGAACTAAGTTATCTACTGTTAATAGCAACTATATTAACTGAGTTATCTACTGTCAATATTAACTATATTTACTGAGTTATCTACTGTTAATAGTAACTATATTAACTTAGTTATCTCCTAGTAATCGCAACTATATCAACTAAGTTATCTACTGTTAAGAGTAACTATATGAACTGAGTTATCTACTGCTAAAAGAAACTCTATGAATTGAGTTATCTACTGTTAATAATAAATATATTAACTGAGTTATCTACTGTTAATAGCAACTATATGAACTGAGTTATCTACTGTTAAGAATAACTATATGAACTGAGTTATCTACTGTTAAAAGAAACTCTATGAACTGAGTTATCTACTGCTAATAATAACTATATGAACTGAGTTATCTACTGTTAAAAGAAACTCTATGAACTGAGTTATCTACTTTAATAATAACTATATGAACTGAGTTATCTACTGTTAATAGCAACTATATGAACTGAGTTATCTACTGTTAAGAGTAACTATATGAACTGAGTTATCTACTGTTAACAGTAACTATATTAACTAAGTTTCTACTGTTAACAGTAACGGCATTAGCTTAGTTACATACTGTTGAAAGTAATTATATTAGTTGACATACGTATTGTCTCGTATTTACAGGTTTGATGTATGTAGGTCCCAAAGTTCAGTTATTTTAAAGAGGACTGACTGTTTTCTGTTAACTTTGAACGAATCTGCAAAGACTGATTAACATTTTCCTATATATCTTCTGAATCAAGTATGGTATCTTTAAGACATTAAGTTCTCTATAATCAAATCTGGGAATAAATCGGGGGGTCGGTGTATTTTTCAGGCATTCAATCAGATAATACTAGTATGCATTTCATTTTGGCAATAGACACCAACCCATCGTTTTACTTCTACTGGTAGTTTCTTGCTAGATATTATGAATATTAAGAATTGTTTTCTTTGTGTAGAAGTTTAAGTCTGCAAATACTTTTCACCAGTAAGTTCTGTCACAATATCAAATTTGTCACACATTATCCATTCTTTTTTAATTCTCCAAATTCTCTAAATTATGACAGCAAATATGTAAACATTGATCTGAGATACTTTTAGACGCATCGTTGATTAAGTTTTCAATAAAAACTAATGTTTTTGAAATTCAACGTACAGCTTATCCCAGAATTAATTAAGTTTTCCCTAATACAATTATGCAAATATACATTCAATCTGCATTTTCACAACGGCGAAATCAGGCTGAAATCTTCTAAGTGGCAAAACAAGATTGTGACACTCAGCCCTCATTAAGGCAAAATACTTAACAATGAAAATCATATGGCAGATAACCTTCAAAATACATTTATAAATACAGGGACATACTCTCATTTCTTTCCATGGTAAAGGTAGAAGTGAGTGCAAAGAGTACAAAAGATAAGGACCTATTGAATACAACCACACCTAGACAATAAGGAAGTCAGATCACCTAGGTACACGGGAAGCAGGTCAAATCCGCTGTTATGAAAGCTGTTCCGAATTCAATTTAGCTACATGTATTCTATGTCAGTTTGTAAAGATGAAATCGACGATATTATATGTAGTTCTGTTGTCTTCAAGTACTGTTTTTAAAAGACATTACTTTAATATATGAATGAAAATGTTTTAAAACTCGCCAATCATAACACGGACTGCCTACACTGTAGCCCAATTGTGGTATGGTGGAGCGGGTAGAATTTTGACAATCCTAAATTAAAGATTCCCACTAAAACCCTCTGCGTATGTTACTGTCAGCAAGTAGTAACTGAAACATACCGAGTATATCAAGTCAAATCATTACCCAATCATCAGATTCGTACACATGAGTAGTGAATAGGGATACCATAGGCTCAAGAGACTTTAATGTTTAAATAGGAGGGTTGTACCATAGCCTCAATGGAAATTTAACATGGGGAAATTTTACTTTGTACTATGGCCTCAAGGGGAATTTAACATGGGAATAGATTGTGGGACTGTATAGCGTCAAGGGAAATTTAACATGGTGGGACTGTATAGTGTCATTGAACATGGGAGATGGATAGAACACAGACAATAGACAACAGACATTTTTTTAAAAAGAAAAAAAGAAATTAGGCATGAAAGTTTTTTTTTTTTGAGGCATATGATTAGCCCTGAAAAGGGCTTTTGGTTTTCTTCTTCTTCTAATTTCTTCTATTCCTCCACCAGCTTCTTATTTTCTCTCCTACACTTTTTCTCTTCTTTTCTTTTTTCTTCCTCCTTCTTCTTTTTCTCCTCTTTCTGCTTCTCCTCCTCCTCTTTCTTCCTATTCTCATTTTCTTCTTCCTTTTCAATTTTTCCTTTCCACGCTCTCATCCTTATCCTTTCCTCTTCATCCTCCTTCTGCTCCTTTTCCTCTTTCAGCAGATCACTGATTATTTCCTATAGCTTTTTTATGTTGTTGATCTCCATCTTTATTCTATGCGGACAATAAGAATAGCGATCCTCGTCCACTTTTACTAGCATCTGCTTCATTATTCTTAAATTGTCCAAAACGTCTTGTAACTTTTTCATTTTATCAAGGTGGTTCGAAACCATCTTCTTTTTATTCTTTGTAGAATGGCGCAAACGACAAACGCTATGAGTTCTTATATGAAAAGCACAGACATGAAGGAAAACATCCCCTACTTTTCTTTTCTAATATTATCTACTATTCACATAGTAATGACTAGACAAATAACATAATACTATTAGATACTATCCACACACGCCAAGCAGCAAAATAACAAACCCATACTCTACTATCCACATAGGCATAAATACCAAATCAAATCCCATACTCTACTATCCACACACGCTAAGCAGCAAACTTAAACCCATACTCTACTATTCACACACGCAGAAATGCCAAATCAAACCCCATAATCTACCATCCACACACGCTTAAGCAGCAAAAAACAAAACCAAATTATGCTATTCACACACGCAAAGCAGCAAAATCAAACCCATAATCTACTATCCCCACATACGTACAAGAACGCTTACAATTACCCACAAACACACACACACCCACACACCCACACACACACAAATACAAACTCACCACATTCACACATTGGCAAATTGATTACTATTTCTTTTCTAGAGTTTTGGTTAGCCCTGAAAAGGGCTGTTTTTATTTAATTCCAGATACGCCGATCTAATGCTGACACCTTCCTGATCTGGCACCGCACTCGCATCTCCGACTCCAGTCTCTTTGCCAATTCACCCTTGTCACTGGGAGCGCAGAGGCGGATTGAGTGGCTTCACTATTCCAATCTTCTGTCTCTGGAATAGTGAAGACTTTCCTTTCTCTTCTCCTATTTCTAACTCTAGGATGAATTGGCATCCTTACCTTCTGTGGCAGTTGTGGCTGTGGTGCAGCTACAGGCTGTGGCGCTGCTATTGCCTGTGGAAGAGCCCTTGCCTCAGGTGTCACCTTGCACACAGGGCTCATCATTATGTGAGACCTGATCCCTCTCTTTTTTTTTCTTCCTCTTCTTTCTTCCTTCTCTCTTCCTCCTCCTCTTTCATTCTTCCTTCTTCAACAATGGCCTCAGCTGCCAGCTCATTCAGTAGGCGTCTGGCATATTCCAGGTGCATCTGGAGTTCTAACAGTTTTGCTAGTCTGCTGTTCATTTTTTCCTTCTTCATCAACCAACAAGGGTAGCTAGCCTGCCGACTGTTTTCGTATTTATATGAAAAGCACGAACGTGAAGGAAAACACCCCCTAAGACCGAAAACTTATATTACCTAGATGATGACCCCAAAACGCGCGGACCTAAAAGAAACACTCACTCACATTTTTACTACCCATCACTATTTTAAAAAATTGTTATTAACCCCTTAAAGAAAATGCTTATACACGCACTTTCTAACCAAGATAAAGAATTCATGTGCTTATTCACACACTTCTAATTTTTTCTATCTTATCATAGGCAATGGAATGTTATTTCTTTTCTAGAGTATGGGGTAACCCTGAAAAGGGCTGTTTTTTGTGTGAACTTGAAGCTATGGCAATCTTTTAGGGTCTAACATTGCGGCCTCCTCTGACGACAGGCTTTCTCACAGGATAAGGTGTGCTTCTTCGGAAAGAGAAGAAGAACTCTTTGGTGCCGATACCACAGTCGACAAAGCCTCTGTCAGGTTCAGGCTGCTGCTGCTGCTGCTGTTGTTGTTGTTGCTGCTCTCTCTGCTGTTTCTGAAGTCTGTACTTCTCCGTCCATTCTTCTTTCTCCCTGTTAATTTCTTCCCTGAAGAGCTCTTCTATCAGGTCTCCAGTGACTTTTAACATTCTAACATTCTCTATCTCTTCAGGCTTCGATATCAGACTTTGTCTGACACGATGCGAATTCATGTAGGCTTCGTTCAGCTTAGCTAATCTTGAGCACATCTTCGTAGGAGGATGAGTTGACAATGGATGGTCAGACTGGAGATTACCCCGGTTTTATTGTCAAAGCGCGGACGTGAAGGAAAACATCCATACACGGTTTTCGAGTCGGAACGTTCAAATAGTGTGATGTGAGGGATAGAGAGAAGTCAAAGAGCATGAATCATGATACAAATAGCAAAACAAACGACAACGGCATTTCTTTATTCAAATCACTTAACACTAACAAGTAACAACAACATTTTAACATTAACCATTCAACATAACATTAAACATTTTTTCAAATAACAAACATTTTTTCTCAAATAACCAACACTATTTTGAACATAGCTGACAACTTTGTGAATGGAATTGTGATTTCCACTGTTGGAAGTCATTGGGCCATTGATGGACACTACGTTTCCTAGCTAAAGACAAAAGATAAGCATAATGGTCACAAAACCATCGATCTACTTTCACATCGTTTCTAGAAGAAGAATGACGATCAAAATAAGTCACTAAATGTTCGAAAGAATATCCCAGACTGCGATGATGTAGAAAATACACACAGTACTGTGCACACACCAAGGAATCTGTGCCTTGTAATTTCACATTATTGAATCGTGTAGTCGGAGCATTTCTTCTCATAAAGTCAATGATATCGTCTTCCAAAGGGGGTAATCCATACGATCAAAATACTCCACACATCCTTCATGAGGAAAGTAGACGGCTACCCAGTGTATTCCTGGGAGATGACTGTCGTCCGTGTTGATCACATAAGCTTGATGGTTTTGAGGTCTGCGATGAGGGAGTTCATCTTTAGCACATACGACAGGATTCCAAGAAGCAGTGTACGAACTGTGGTTCAAAAGATAATAAAGTTCCCAGGTATCCATGTTTTGTGTGGTTTTTCTTTTCACTAGTGATCCTGATTTTCTCTTGGAAAATGTCTGTCAAGTAAAGGGGTACGAGCTCCGACTTCGGACCCTGGTTCATGAGAGTTTTGATGCGACGGATCTCCAGAGGCGTTAATGGAGGAGAAGAATATTTACGCAAGCCTTTATACCACTGATCAAACACGAATTCTATCTCGATGAAACTCCGTGCTTTTTCCAGATACTCGTCCAATTTTTCTTCTTGACTCAGCATCAGGCATTTATCGTGCTGAATTTGACTGGGATGATCGTTTTTACATCCATAGCAATCTTTCTTGATCAATTCCTTACTTTTGTCTCCCAGGACTATAGCAAAACAGGAGACTAAATGGGCTTCTTGTTCTGGCCATCGGGACTTCATCATGACTTCTTCGTCTTTGTCTTCGTCTTTTTCGTCTCCTTCCACAGGCTCCTCACATTCCATGTCCAAAGTTTCTCCACTAGGTAAAGAGGGATAACAGTCTTCCATGGCTTCTAGTAGTCTAGAATGACTTCTCTCAAAACTGTTGATTTATATCGTATTGTCAAGTTCTGCATACAGGATGACGTTCACCGTGTGGGGTAGAGGTTAGGCAAACTGAAGTTCCACACGAATCTGGCCGGATTTTATAGGTGGAAATGTCCCTCATCGCTGCCTTGATCGGGAGTGAAATCAAAAGCCCACAAAGCATAGCCTCCTGCATAATCCTCGTACGTAATGCCATGACTGGTGTTGGTTCCTAACTGTCCGGTGGCTTCGTACAGGGACAAGTACGACCTCAAGTACGACATCAAGTAATTCTTCTTCGTGTCACTAAAGTCAGGTTCGAAAGGTCAGATACACAAGGTCTTGCCATCGCGACTGGCTTCAATCTTGGAAACGTTAAAGTGTTGAAAGTTGAAAGGATTTTCATTGTAGGCTCCGTTGAAGGCTGTATTCTCGACGATACCAAGGATTAAACATTTGGGTAGCTGTCCTTGGAACAGATGATCTTCGATCATGGAATGCTGTCCAGTGGGAATGGTGAAGGTTTTACTTAGCGGTCGTTCTGCTCAACGTCTGACTGATGTCGTTTCCCACTTTAAGTAACACTTCCACGCGTAGTACGTAGAGTCGGGCTTCTTGGATGATGGTTTTGTAATCGGCACTATCAGCTATTAAATGGAAAGTGACACTGCTGCGATTCAGTCTCAAGCGGACATTCAGCCCGTTCAGCAAATACTTCTCTTGCAACCACATGTCCAAATGCAAACGATCCATCAGTTCTAAACTCTTTCCCTATTTGATTTTGTCTCTTCGTTCTACAAATCCCTCATTGTGTGCTTTGGTTGTATCAATTTCCAATTCTTCAAACTAGCCTGCATCGTCAGGTTCCCATACCACACAGGCATTGAGATGAGTGTTCTTGGCGTCTATTCCGTACGTCAAGAGATTTTCCAGATAGGCACGATAAGGGTAAGTATCCATACTGCTACTGACTAGTTTGTTATTCAAGTACAAGTCCACTCCGCTAAACAAGGAATGCATGAAATTGTTGACGGGAGCTACTGCTTCAGTGTCTATAGTACCTCCAGTCTTATCTAGAACTTTGACTTTAAGGTAAAAGTAACTGCAGTTCAGATCGATGTAATCTTCGGGTTGTCCTTTGATTTCAAACTCGATAGGAGCTGAATCCGTCAAAGAGGAGACGGGATACAATTCCACCCATTGGGATTCTTGCATTGCAAGGTGGGTGGCATGGCAAAGAGATCCAGTCCGACTTGGAACAGGCGCAAGACTCTCGGTGCATCATTGTTTCTCTTTCTCAATACTTTAATAATCAAAAACGTCTAAGTCTCGAGCGGTTCTTCTTTTCTTTGTCTTTCTAGCTTTAGAAGTGTGAAGTCTGTAAAAGGGTGTTTTCTTCGTCGTCTCTTTCTGCCTTTTCCTTGTTGTATCGTCAGGGAAGCAGGAATGCCTGACTCGGCAGCGTGCAGGGCATTTATAGGTGTTTCTCGTCGGCCTAAAAGGTCTTTGCCCGTTTGCAACAAGACATTTTTACCTGCTCTCAAGAAAGCTTCTTTAGGGTTTTGTTTGTCAATGATAACATTTTGGAGAAATTCTTTACCGTGTGTCAATGCCACATCTTTCAAGGCGTGCAATCCTCGTGTCACCATCGGTTTCAACACCGGGGCCACCGAACGAAAGGCTGATTTCAACATATCTCCTAAACCGTGTCCTCGCTGTCGAGCAACGCCTCGGTAAAGTGGATACATGTCTTACGAGTCGTTAGAGAACCGTTTTCGAAAATGGAGTTTCACCGTGACTTTCCCTTTGGTGAATGGAATATTTTGTCTCAGATCTCCTTTAATAGCAATGTTGACAGTGTCCAAATAAGACTTGCAAACAGGCAAATAGTGAGGATGTACAAATTCGCGGTGAACGTGATAAGTGTTTCCACCTTCCTCGTCAGCGTTCGTGACAGAATCCACTTTGAAAAGAATGACACGCAGTAACGGTACGGAGGTGTGTCCGACTAAGTTATACTCCACCACATCGGAGTACACAAAGATCAAATTCAGTCCTTGGTTCAGTTCTACCGGGGAACGAAAAAACTTGGTAAAAGAATCGTTGTCGGAAATGACTGGTAATTCGTTTTTCTTGATCATTTTTATTCTCATCTCCATGTCCCCGCCCAACATGCCAATCAATTCAGGACAAAATAAAAAGGACAACACTTTGACCCCCTCAGGAAACTTCATCAGGAAGCGACCAGCTACTTTGTGGTACTCCAGAGTGAGACTTTTTTGGACACTCTCCAAAGCCTTAAGAAACACGACATTAACCCTGGATGCAATGGTGCTCACCAAATGTTGTCCACTAAAATAATAGCCTGGGGAAATGATCAAGTGATAGGCCGACTTTTGAGTTTCTTAGTTATGTGTTTTCTTATCATATTTTACATGGGTATTCAAGTACTGTTGCAATTGTTCGTCATGAACTTCCACTGAAAAAAAAAGATTTGATTGGGAAGGACATTGAGGACTTGGGTCGGGTGAATCATTTCCACTAAAGCCACTTCCCAATAGGCTTCGTGATCTAATTGGATGGCCTGAGGTAATTTGGCCGTGTAACAGCACAAAGTGTTGTTGGGAAACACCTCCATGGAACTGTCACTGGGTAAGGTTAAGTAAAATTGGTTATGGTGACTCATAATTCCAGAGTTATGTGACTGTCCGAGGGGTTACTGAAAGTCAGAGGAGTGTCTCCGCCCAAAATGGGGCTGCTCTTGTTGAAGTGGTGACTGACACTGACACTGGACACAAGGTTCCCGTTGTTCTCGTTCGAGGAGAATTTCAGGGAGGGATTGGGAAGCATGTAACCGATGCAACTGCTCAATAAAATGGTTCACAATTGTTTGCCTCCTTGTTGCAAACACAGATTGGCAATGGCTGCACCGATGACACAATACACCACAAAGATTTGGCAGAAAAAGACAATTTGCTTTTTAGGCACACGCTCTCCACACCACACCTACAAGGGTTGTTTCTGTAAATCTTGCAGAGAAGAACTGGGTGAAGACGAAACCAGCACTTCGTTGTCGGGAGTAAACTCTTGCGGAGCACGTCCAATGCTTCGATGGTAAGATTGGTTGTACACTTGCACCAGGTGTGGTAAGATGTTGATGTACTTCAGAGTGTGGTGATGTGTAAAATATTTCCACATGCATTCTTTAAAAGTGCGTTGAAAACGTGCCACGATGCTGGCTTTGGTTTCAGGATTCTCGGTGGTAAAAAAATGAATGTCGTGTTTCTTTAATTCTTTTTGGAAAGCTTGGTTCAGAAATTCGGTGCCTTTGTCCGTTTGCCATCGAAGAGGGTGACGACCACTTTGTTTCAACACCCGTTGCAGGGCTCGCACTAACTCGTTGCTCGACTTGGAAGTCAATGGCACGACCCAGGCAAATTTGGAAAAGACGTCGATGATACAAAACAAATATTTGTAGCCGCGATTGTAGCTGGCCAAATGAGAGACATCGGCTAAATCGGCTTGCCATTGATGATCAATGCATTCCACTTGGGTGCGACTTCTCAAAAACTTGCATCGAATGGGTTTGTGTAAAGTATAGGTAGCTTGTTCTTATAACCATCGTTGCACTTGAGGTAAACGGAGACTTTTCAGTCGAGTTTTGGCAGCACGATACAATTTTTGAACTCCTCCGTAACCTGCAGGACGGGATGGATCGTAGTAAATGTTGGCTAATACCTTTTCCATTTTGTTTGAGGATGCTACTCTTTTTCTCTTGGGGTATTTTCTTGGTTTGTAATGCTTTGCGTGTGCGACCAGCGATAGGTGTCGAAGAGGAGGATGTTTGAACAGGGGATATGGGTTCTCGTTTCACTTCTGTCTCAACTTCTTTTTCTCTTCTGATAAAGAAGGGGTGGTCATCATCTTTTTAATCCATCCAATTCTGGATGTAGGTGGTGTTGTTAACTTGCATACTTTTTCTGGTGGAGTTTGAAACCCTTCTTCTTCTTCTTCTCCTTTTTATGTCTTGGTCACTGGCAGTAGTAGTGGTGGTGTGGACGATGGACTTTTCATCAAGGTCTTAAAATATTTCAGAGTAGGTAGAGCTGTTTCGTCTGAAGCTTTCTGGTGAAAGAGTTGCAGTCGTTGCAAGAGTTGACAGTACTTTTGCGATTTTTCTGTTTCGGACAAATCTTGGCGATCCATCAAGGTTTGCAGTTCGTGTTGTAACTGAGACATCTCGGTCTAATTGGGATTGGGAGGTAAATGCGGGGTCCGCTGTTCTTGCCAACGATGGTAATCCATCCATCGTTTGTAAAGCACTAAAGTTAGTTTTCGTCCTTCCATTCAACATCAAGGGTTACGTCTGATATCTTGGGACTTCAGAGGTCCTTTTTATCTTGCTACCACCAGTCTTCCCAACATGGTTCCCAAGACTCCTTTCAGCAAAGGGCCTAACAAGAGGAGCAAAATTCCTCCACGTTGGACCAACATCTTCTTCTTTTGGCGAATGGGGATTTTCTTATGAACCATTTGACGAAGAATGTGACGATGCTGCCTAAGCATTGTTTCTGGTGTTTGGACAAAGGGATCGTGCCTTTCAAAACGTTCAAACAACATTCGCACACGGTATCGATGACCTCTTTGGAGGCTGATTGAATGAGTTGTTTTCGTAGGGGTGGAGAAGCTTTGGACAGGACAGATAACATGTCCCCATGTTTGACTAAACGAGGAGGCAGTCCTTTCCTTTTCTTTCGTTGGGGTTTAGAAGAGGGATGACCTGGTGTTGACACCGTTGCTCGTTTTCTTCTTGCGGCTTCGTTTGTCTTTTTTTTTTTTTGGTGGGAGAACTTTGGGAGGATTAGGATCCGGTCTTAAGAGAGATCGAATGATAATACCTCCTAGAGTACTGCTTCCTCCAGGTTTCAAAATGATTTGTTTTTTGGTTTGAGTGTCGATGCGGGTATCGGCCAGTTGGGTCAAAGCTACTTTGTTTCGATCAAAAAAGCGTTTGGTTTGATGACAAATCTGAATGATGCCTTGCATTAATTGACGTGCTGTCACCGTGAACCATCGTAAGACTTCTTTGAGACTGGCTTCTAAGACACGATCACGTATTTGTAGATTTTTTTCGCGACTGATGCCATACAAGGCACTAATCAATTTGACGGGAAGATGCGACTGAAGAGACGGCATGTTGAGACTGTGTGAGACAGACGAAAAGTGTCTAAGGTTTTTATTGATTTATGGGGGTTATGTCGAGGACGGCGACGTGTACAGGACAGGCCATCCGTCTTGACACCAGTGTTGAAAGAAATGGGTACGAAACCGCAAATAATCGGGGATAGTAAGTTTCAAATTGACGAGTAAATAGGCGTGTGGAGTTTGAGTGGCATCGTTGTAAGCCTGAGTCAGGCAAGGCGTTCGTAACTGTTTGGCTAAGACTTGTACTTGCGATTTATCTCGAGGGCTTTTAAACAAGACCACGTAATGAGCATTGGGACTGATGGTGCGATGGGCTTTACTTTGTTGAAACAAATTTTGAGTGATGTAAATGACACTGGCATTACGATGATGCCCTTTGCGCGTAAACCAAAGTTTAATTTCTTCTTCGCATTCTCCTAACATGTCGTCGAAAATGACCAAATAGGTTTGACGGGAGTCAGACACGATTCCGTCGTCTTCGTTAGGAATGCCTTCCACAAACACGATGGAAACGCCTTGACTATTTCGCAAGAGGCTGTACGCCGATTCCCACTCTTTGTAACACCACACGATGCGTTGAGGTGGACGATCGATCAAATGATGTTTATGTTCGATCAAACGTTTGAGAAATTCGGTTTTGCCTGAACAGCTAAGTCCAGTAATGAGCATGTTACAGGGATGGTGAAGATACAAAGCCTCCTAACTGGTACGATCTAAGTGTTCGTCGATGACTTTGAAAGTGGAGGAAGATGGAGCAGAGACAGCAGAAGTAGCCATAGTGTCAGGAATGTCACTTGTGACACGAAAACAGACAAGATAAGAGTTTTTATACTTTTTTCAGGACACGTTTATTGATGTTTTAAAAATGAGCACGAAACACTAAAATACATAAAAGCCAAAGGCTTAAGTACAACGATAAAATGCACATGAAAATGATCAACGTGGAATAGAAACAAGTTTCTGTACAACATGTTTTGGGTAATGTTCTGACAAGTTCAACAGGGAGTAAGGTCACACAAGTGTCCTCCTGAAAGGGTCTTTCGGGAATGTCCATGACAGTCCTGTCCTGAGTGACGAGTTCTTCTTCTTCTGGTACTGTCACTAACACAGGTTGAAAAGTGACTTTTTTCTTTGGACGATGAAAGGAAGGATCACAACTCTCGAGCATACTGGGCCACTTCTTGGGTCCAAGCCTCAAAACCCCATTTTTTCCAGGCACGTACATCTGTCCAATGGGGATGTAAGCCACAAGCTACACACACATCGTCATACACGTCTTCGGTAGCTAAACGTTGACGAATCTTTTTTTCCCGTAAAGGACGATAAGTATCCAGATGAAAACGCAAGACTTTGAGCAAAATGAGTCTTTCGTGAGCATTTAAGTCCATTCGGGTGGTAAGTACTGTTCGTAAAGAGTCCACAAGGAATCGGCTGGTAAAGGAAATCCCAGAAACAAAAGTCACTAAGACACACACCACTTGTCAACCCAAATTGGACGGAAACAGTTCTTGTAACAACTGATGGTAATGATGCACGGTTTGAATATTGTCATTGAGTTCCTTCCACGGAATCTGTTCAATCACATGTGATAAAAGCTTTGGCATGGCAGCCTGTTTTTATATTCTCCTTTTTTCGGATGCAATAAATGTACTTTCTAGCCAATAACCTTCGTTCTCCAGTAGGAAATCTAAATCTTGCATACTGTAACCGAAACGTCAGAGTTTGTTTAGAAGTTTCCTCTTCCACTAAGCAGATTCCACATAAAATATGTTGGTAATCCTTTAACCCTTTTTCCTCAATTCGTTGCACTAGGTGAATCTCGAAGTAACCAAAATTATGAACATGTCGATCATTTGCGACCTCAAAGTTTTGAACAATGTTTGACCACTGGAACAATTTCTTACGAATCAGTTCTCTTATAGCATTCAGGTACCAGTGGTTCAAACACCTGTGACGTAATAATGCAATTGTTCTTTACGTTTCACTTGTATTTTGACCAGTTCTCGGTAAATGCGTTCTCTCAGTTCCACAGGCAAACCACGAATAGTCTCTTGTAAAGTATTCATGAATAGGTCATACTAAAAACTTTTTTTGTCGTAGACAATAAGTGTTTTGCCTGGTCAGAGATGGTTTTACTCCAGTAGCAAATCTAAATGGTTTAGTCACTAACATGCACTTTACAATTCGTTTAGAAGTTTCCTCTTCCACTAAGGTGACATTCTGTAAAAGATGTTGGTATTCCTTGAACTCTTCTTCCTCTGAAATTTGTTGCAGTAAGTCTACCTGGTAGCAAATAGAATCATCAGTAACAAAACAATTCTTTGAACGACGGGACAGTTGATGAAGGTCTGTCCAATGAAACACTTTCAAATGAATCAGTCCTTTTATAGCATTCATGTACCAGTGGTTTAAACACCGGTGACGTAACGGATGCAATTGTTCTTTATGTTTCACATGTATTTTGACGAGTTCTCGGTAAATGCGTTCTCTCAACTCCACAGGCAAAGCATGAATGTTCTCTGGTAAAGTATCCATTCAGGGATTACTGATATTGTCCTACTAAAGGTAAATAGTGACCACAGCGAAACCATCGAGCATGTTCCAGGTAGGCCGAATCTTGTGGTTCCCAGTGGTGAAGTGACACACCGCAACTGAAGCACTTGACTTTATCCCCTTCGCCCAATGAAAAATCCGGCTCTAGCTAATTCTTAGGGGGTTGGTCCTCCCAGATACTAAGACCATTTTCCTTTCAACGATTGAAAACGATTTTCAAAGTTGCAGTATTGAGACAAACGCACAGAGAACGAATATTCGTCTTTAATAGGTTCGATTCGATGAGGGTAGGGTGACATCGACAGGAGTTTGCTCAGGGCTGGATGACATCAGTAGGGTGATAGACGTGAAGGTTGACAACCCCATTGACCATGAAACCCAGTAAAGTGTCCAAGAGGACGAGAAGCATCGCTTTCGCATCCATCAGGTTTGACACGCACAGCATCACTTTCCATGATAGGGGTAGTGAGAACAAAGTTCCCATGATATTTTACAGCATCGCTAAGGTCACAGCGTACAGCATCGCTCACATCGCAAGGCTCACAATCGCACTCGTCTGCAAACTCCATTACGCAATTACAATGGTAACCGCATGGACACTTGCAGTTTCCTTCCGGACATTTTACGTCGCAATGCATGGGTCTTATCCATCCAATATTAGTCACACTATGGGAAGGTAAAACTTTTTTACAATCCCCAAACTTTAATGATGTCTCTTTCAAAGGATTCATCTTGTTCGCTTGGTCTTAGTAGTCACAATGAACTATCGATCTTGGACATTGTCCCTTTTTATATACAGACCAATACCAACATGTCCATACGGCAAAGTGAAGTGATTGGGAAGTCGCACTCGCTTCTGGTACACGATTTGATAAACTTTTTCCAAGGGTCGACTGACGATTTGGTGAGTGAGTAAACTTACAATCTTGTATAGCTGATAGGTGGTCACTTTAAAGTTTTCATGTTCTCCAGACTGCAAGGCTTCTTTCAATACGCCAAAGTTCACCACTCGACTGGTACGATAATTCAGAGTCAATCCTTTCACTTTACACTCCGTGTGCACTTCTCCTTGTTTGTCCCGGTATGCGTAGCCGTAATTTTTAGGACCACCACTCGCGAAACTTAAAATTTTCTCGTCGGGGTGCTCTGTCCAGGCTCCTAAACGGTCTCCTTCGATGTCAGGGTGATGTTGACCCGTGCGCTCGATGTATATGCATCTGTCTGTGTCAAAGTACAGGACACGTTCCACTAACAGTTCTAAAGCTTCGTACAATTTTAACCGAGCCTGAGCTGTCACGTAAGCCGCAATGATGACATTTCCAAATTCGTCGGCTTCTACAAAGTCCAGATCTTCTTCGTAATTAACTAACATCAAATCCTCGCGAACGACGTCCACGTGTTCATGTATTTGGTTTTGTCGTGAATCATCTGGAAGTAGCGGGAAGGTTCTGTCAAATAATCCGTCTTGGGTAAACACGGTCGTTGTCCCATTTTATCCCACAAGCAATTTAACATCACTTTGGCAAACGATCTCCTGCCTTCGTTTTTCTCGATGTGATCTGAAGTAATGCCTTCTTGTGCCAAATATTTCTCTTTGAATTTCTTTTGGTCTTCAGGAGTGTGACACCAGGAAGGATAGCCACTGGCTTCTTGTTTCAGTTTCAAAAAAGCATCCACGTAGTCTGCGAAAATGCCTTTCTCAGTTTGGTCACCCTTGCGGTATTGTTGTGTCTTGGGAAAGTGACAAATTTCGTACACTACTAACAGTTGGTATCCCATGTCCAGAGCTTTGAACAATTCCACGCTAACCCACGTCCCCGTCAAGGCTCGTTCTTCCTGGCTGTGCTGACAAGGTTGATCTAGGTTACACGTTTCGGAACAAGTACGGCACAAGGGACACATCAGCCTGCCTTGACAATGGTGAGATAACACGGGATGGTACAAATCCGTGGGAGGCAAGACTTTGCAATGGATCAAGCCTTCGTATTGTCGAACGTTTTTCAGGTCGATGTGTTCCGTTAGCAATTGCGGGTGACCTGCAGGAAAGCGACAATATTTGCACACGTAGGGATACAGCGAACACACGTCCAAGTATTTGATTTCTTCTCCTTTCTCTTCGTCGGCTTGGTACAGCAAACAGGTGGCATTGGTCCTTCCTCCGTACAAACTATCCCTCGGGTACATGGGGTCCATGAACTGGTAACTTCCCACGATGCGTTTAAACTCGGGATCGATTTTCGAACGGTGATCGTACTTGTGCTCCCACATTTCCACCACTTGGTATCCCTGCTGTTCTAACTTCAAGCGCCGCTGACACGTGTCCTGGTACAAGTCTTCCATGGTTCGATGTAAAAACTGATTTTTAGTGCCACGATCAGGGTAACAGACGGGACACCCGTGAAATAAGCAACCATTAAACTCGTACACGATCTTGGGGTTTTCTAAGTTCCAGCCATCGACAGATTACGTTCCGATGGTCTTTTCGCCCCCTCCGTTGCGGGCATGCTGAATCCATTTGTCTTCCTTGTCGCACAAGTAATGTAACCAGCGTAGGGCTTTGACCGAGTATTGATGTTTGACATAGTTGGTCGTTTGAGGACTGATGACAGCCACGGTGTTTTCAGGCGTGAATCGTTGTCGGTAGACTAAGGAACATGCTTTGGCAATCATCCAAGCTTCTTTCAAAGGATCGACCCCTCCATGTTCCATGAACAGTTCTCGAAATTTTCCACAGCAACGCCGTAAAATGTCCACGTCGGAACGACAATACTTTAGCATTTCTTCCTGAAAGTCAAAAGGGTCTGAGGCGTGAGCCTGGTACCAAGCGTAGAAAGCTTCTCGTTGTTCGGTACGCATGTTGTCAGGGTCGTAATAGTGAGCCTCAGGCAAATGGGGTAAAACGGCATGTTGATTCGCTTCAGTATTGAAAAAGTGTGGAAAGTACCCTTTAGCCATTTCTGTCATTCCAAACGTTTTAGGCATTCGACTCAAAGGCATGGCCAAGTAACTCATCGAATCTTTAAACTGTACTTGTCCCATTTGCATGAAAATGATTTTGGCTCCGTTCAAAGTGACTTTAGGACGCTCGTTACCATGTTCCGTATAGTATCTGAGAAGAAACTGTCCATCGTATCCGGAGAAATTGTGAGCCATCACCGTGGCATGACGATGACAATCTCCGTAACATTCGATGTCCTCTTGGCTCCAAGTCTTATCCATGGGGTATAAGACCCATCGGGCTAAATCGGCTAGCGTGTTCGGTCCCCGAAAGATTTTTTCACGTACTCCACATAGATTCTTGAATGCACTTCTCACACGCTCGATAAGCCACGCAGAAATTAGGAATGTGAATGCCGGTCTCTTGCATGCATTCGAAATCGAAAAAGATGAAATTGCCTTTCTTCTTCTTGTGACCATCAACTTTCTCTTGTTGGGATTGGTATTTTTGCATGTAGCATTGGTGTTCCAATTCCACGATTTGGTGACAAATGTGACATTTTTTCTTTCCTCGACATACGTGTGTCTTGACAGTACTGGTACATATGCCTTGTCCACACGTAAGGCACAATCTCAGGAGTTGACAAGTACATTTCTGCTGTGAACCGCGTGTCTTCAGATGTTGCTGGTAACAGGCAGGGCTGACAAACGTGCGCAGACAAGTAGGACAATGCACTCTTTCTTGTCCTTTGTCCAGACAAGGTTGAGAGGCCAAACATCCTGAGCATTTCGATCCACGATGTTTGTGTTGCTCTCGATTGTTATAGCCATAGTCGCATTTCTCACAGTAATAACCATTTCCCAGGAATGCGCTGATACTGGTAATGGTATCGAAATGTTCATCGTGATGATAGAGATGAATGTATTTTCCATCTTTAAAATCTTGACCTCTAAACAACAGAGGTCCGCGCACTTATTGAGGGTGCACTTTCAAGGTGTAGCGTGGAGCTAGGACATCTTGCAATTTTTGCATTTCAGAAATGCCACAGGGTGTGTCTTTGGACAGACCGGCTTGTTGTAACAGGAGTTCTGCTTCATTTCGTTGTTTTGCTCAGTCCGACTGTCGAATAGTTTTCCAGGCTCTTTTCCATTCTGCCGTGTCGTTCTTGTTGGCATAGGTTCGTCCCACCACGATAGCCCTGGCTAAACACATCTGGTCTTGAGAATTGTGAATTTGAACGAGGCTACGCTTAATGCTGCGAAGGCCGTTCACCAATAACACATTTTTGCGGCCAGTCCCTTGAGGAGGAGAGACGTGGGTCATGGACAGTGTCGCTCTCCATCGGTGATGTCAAACTGGTCATTGGATTGTTGCATCTGTTGAATCTTGTCCATGACTTTGGAAGGGGTCAATTCTGCCGGACTGCTAAACTCGATCCAAACGGGATTTCAAACCGTCGTGTTTTATGGAAAGTCTCAAGCGATCGTATTCTTCGGGTTGACATTGTCGCTTGAGTGTGGTGAGCAAAGAATCCCACATCTCGGTGATGAACCCTTCTGCTTTCTCCAATGGTACGTCGGCCTTGAAATCTTTAAACTTCACCCTGTAAGTGCAAGCCGTGGTTCTAAATTTTCTAGAGGAGCGTTTTTCCGTCTCTAGAATGTGATAGTACTTTTCAAGGTTGACTGGTGAACTTTGACTAGGTGCAGACTCTCTGGGTTTGGATTCTGGTTCACTCATGTCATCTTCAAAATCACTGGCATGAATTTGTGCCAAGACTTCATCAATGGTACGAGGCGATAGATCACGTTTCTGCCTCTTACTTTCTTCTCCTTTCGTCACGAATGAATTGGATCGTTTCATCTTGACTGCAAAAAGTCAAATGACTAAAGTTTAAACACCATGGTTCACTTTATATCCATGACAGACCAGCGTATATATAAAGGGTGTGTGTCTTGTCCTTCCACTGTTCATTTCACTCTCAAACCGAGCAGAACAACGGACGAGACTACACATATCGAACTTTTCATCAGAGCTTTGCGAGGGGTCATAAGAAAATTATCTTCAGACAAGAGGACGGACTACTCACCCTCCTTTCGAGATAAAAGTCAAGATACTTGCTATATCTGTAAGAATAAAGGACATTGATCTTCAGAGTGTCCAGACCGTCAAAAAAACAAAACAGGGGTTAGAAGAGACAAAAGTCAAGATACCTGTTATCATTGTCAAGAAAAAGGACATTGGTCTCCAGATTGCCCTAAGAAACAACAGGAGCAAGAAGAAGAAGAAGAGGGGAGTTATGGAGAGGAAGAAGAGGAAAAAAGCAGACAGGTGAAGAAACAGAAACAAGAGAAAAAAGAAAGGAAGAAAGTGAGGATGAAGAGGAGGAAAAAGCTGTGAAAGTGAAGACATTTAAAAAAAAAAGAGAGAGCGAAGACAGATAAAGAAGAAGCCTATGAACATTTTAAAGTAATATGTTGTGTTGTGAATTGGATTGTAAAATTTGTACCAGAATAGACAGTTTATAAAAAGTGTCTCTTGGTTTTGATTTTTAGAATAAGAATCTACACTCATGCACTGAACCATTCACGCGTACTATATGGGTAAAAAGGGGCTTTTGAGTTTTAATTGATGTTGGCAATTGAAATACTATCTCTTTTCGAGAGAAATGGGTAGCATTGAAAAGGGCCTTTTGGGTATTTGTTGGTTTTAAACAACAAACTTAGGAAGCAATCAACCTTAACTGCGTTAAGCCTTTGCCACGGCCAAGGCATACTTCTGGACTGCGTACTGCCGATGATAATTTGGTAGAAATCATTAAGAGTGGTATGGTAGGTGATGTCACAGGGTTGGGTTCTTTAGCTCTTGAAGGTCTTTTTCTCTTCGGTCGTAATAAAGAAGTCTGATACATTTGTTTCAGACTTCTTAACTCCGCTAAAATGTCTAACAGTACCGCAACGGTTTGACTTTCACCCTCTTGCTTCTTTGCTGCTTCTTGTCGTTTCTTTCTTACCTCTTCTTCTTGCTGCTGTAGGAGAAAGCTCGTTCTGCTTCCTTTTGCTGTTGTATAAATTTCTCCAATTCTTCTTTCTGTCTCTGTTTAAAATTATCCACGTGTGGTAAAGAAGGAGAAGGTGGCGAAGGTAATGGTTTAGGAACAAATTCTTGCGAAAGAAAATCCACAAAATCTCAATTTACCTCTTCTGGAAGTAAGTCCGGGTTCACTTGGGTGGTCTCCACGGTCGGTGCACCCCAATTCATCGTCTTCTGAGTTTGCGCCATGTTTGAAAACTGTTGCATGGATTGACTGCCCACAAACGCTAGCGACTCTATATAGGGAATGTGACGTCACGGACTGCTCTCTTCCGATAGGACGTGAAGTGACTGAATTTTGTAACGCATGTTTAGATTGGTGAATAAACTCAATACGTTTCGATCCTTCCTTTCCCTATGCATTCCTTCACCTGTTCTCGTCACCAAGATGTGGACCGACGTGGAATCCTCTACTCTTGTCTCTTCAATGATGTTTAGAACGGACTTACCCATGTATGTCCGATCCTCGTGGACTATTGTCAAGATGACGGATACATGTGTGTGGAAAAGAAGAATCTACGTAGAAAGACAATGTTGTTTAAAGAGGGTTTTAATTTATGGTCCAGAAGTGAGACAGAGTTTAAGGAAAAGAAGGAGACCTATGCGGTGCCCTCTATGTTAACAGTATGGTATGTTAACATAAAACCAAAGGCCCTTTTCAGGGCCAATCATATGCCTCGAAAAGAAGAAATTTCTTTTCTTTTTTAAAAAAAATGTCTGTTGTCTATTGTCTGTGTTCTATCCATCTCCCATGTTCAATGACACTACAGAGTCCCACCATGTTAAATTTCCCTTGACGCTATACAGTCCCACCATGTTAAATTTCCCTTGACGCTATACAGTCCCACAGTCCATTCCCATGTTAAATTCCCCTTGAGGCCATAGTACAAAGTAAAATTTCCCCATGCTAAATTTCCATTGAGGCTATGGTACAACCCTCCTATTTAAACACTAAAGTCCCTTGAGGCTATGGTATCCCTATTCACTACTCACATGTAACAAATTTGCCAACAAAGCACTGACCGACTATATTTTAACACAGAGAGGAGGGGATTCGAAATTTTGCCTATCGTAATTTAATTATTTTAATTAAACCCCGCTCTCAGCATGTTGTATCTACAAAGTACTGAGTATCAAGACGGACAATTATTTATTCCTCAGTTTTGATGAGAAATGTTATAAATTTGCCAGCACTACACTGAATTGACCCTGGCGTACTCAGTACGCATAGTGACAATTTGTTTATTGAGATCAGTTTTATATTTTTACATTGTCGAAATAGGTCGAGTTTGGTTAGAACTAGTTCTTCAATTTTGTACAAATGTTACAAAATCTGTCAGCTTGCACTTGCATCACGTTTTGTCCGAGATTCAAGACAATGAGTGAATATTTTTTAACCTATGAATCGTTTTCGAGACCTGCTTTATAAGAATACATTTTTCAGATTAATCAATTTGACCCGTATCAAGTTATAAAAAATTGGCAGATTTAATATTGCATATTCCAGTTTTTGAAAATGGCAAAATTACAGTCATCATTTAACATGGTGAATGAAATGTACCCTATGAAGAAACATATAAAGGTTTTTTCTGTTTTCAACAGTAAATTTGACTACAATACACTTTAATGATAGCAAGCCATTATGAGATATAAAAGCATAAAACACAAAACTGGTAACGAGAACGAGTGAGAAGCATTTTGTTTGAAGACACTTGCTGTAAAGGTTTGTAGAGAGAGAGAGAGAGAGTTAAAAGCTTAACTATTTTTGATTATTTTTCCACAAAACCAGTTATTGCCATTTTAAACAAATAAACTCCCTATACTCAAACTTCAATCCATAAAGAGATCGGACTATGGCTAGTCCCCTCATTTTCCTGTGCAAATACCAGATATTAAAAGTTGCAGACTTTGCGATGAAAGACCGGATATCCGATTGATTAGTACAATGTCATTTCTTTCATCCATCACATAGACACACACTTCTTGGTATATATGTAGAGTCCATAATCTACAACGAATGTCTTCTTCACACTTGGATACATTCATTGTGCCTTTAATACAATGAGTTATTTCGTGCATAGATAAAGTTTTGGTTGTCATGTCTCTGCAACTAATGTTCATAACGTTGAAACAACAAACAATCTACTATGATCGTTTTTTTAATTGGTAAATGCCATTAACTTCCTTTCATTGAGTTTAGTGCAACGCTGATAACGCAACTTGTCCCATGACAACACTTCTGTCACTTCTGTCCTTGTGATAACGTGTTGAAATCGGAAAGTCGCTCCCCCGAGTGGCCGAGTGGCCTAAAGCGCTCTCCGTTACGAATCTCTGCCGTCTCACCTCTGTCTGCCTGGGTTCGAGTCTAGGATTCGGCTAATATGGGTATGTGAGAAAGCTTTCCAGTAGCTTCTCGTGGGTCGGTGGTCTTCCCGGGGTTTTCCCGGGTTCTTCCTCCACCATTAATACTGGTCTATCGTGTGCTGAAAAATGGCGATAAACCCCTCAACAACAACAAAAAGCTCTCATTTTCTCGTAGACAATATACTTTCTCCATGAGTCGACTTCCGGTTAGTTGATCAACAAAACTAAATTTCTATGAAGATCGAACGTCTTGAAAGGAACGTCTTGATCTCGACCTGACTTGAAGGTTTCCTTTAGGCCGTCAACGTTGACCAACCGACTGGAACGATAGCTGAGGGTCAATTCTTTTACTTTACATTTGGTATGTCCTGGTTTGTCTCTCTACTGGTAACCATAATATTTTAGATCCACCACTGGCAAAACTCATTTGGTTTGTCCTGGTTTGTCTCTCTACTGGTAGTCCTAATATTTTAGATCCACCACTGGCAAAACTCAATTGGTTTGTCCTGGTTTGTCTCTCTACTGGTAGTCCTAATATTTTAGATCCACCACTGGCAAAACTCATTTGGTTTGTCCTGGTTTGTCTCTCTACTCGTAGTCCTAATATTTTAGATCCAACAATGGCAAAACTCATTTGGTATGTCCTGGTTTGTCTCTCTACTGGTAGCCATACTATTTTAGATCCACCACTGGCAAAACTCATAATAGTCTCTTCCAGATGTTCGTTGGTACAAGCTCCTAAACATGTGTTTTTGATGACATAGTGAAAGACTTTTCTTATATTTTTATATAAAACAAATTTAATACCCTAGATAGGTAAATGCTTTGGGGTTCCTGATTCCGATGTCTTCTAACATCGGTGTACCTAAGTGACATTTTGCATGGAAGACATCAGTGACGAATTTTAGCAAAACAGATCAACCTCCGCACATCTTCCACAATCAGCTTTAAAGAATCAGTCACTTGTATTAGTTAAAATCTCACGTCTTCGGATACTGCCGGCACGAATGGTTTTGATATTTTAACATGCCGATTGGTTAAAAGGAATAGGTTCAAAGCACTGGTCACTCGAATCGTATCGCACGTGGCTAATGTAAGGGCGGACTGTCGTCCATTGCAAACGTTACCAGTGTCAGTTCTTCAAGTTTATATTGTCCCGGATGTCATGAGTAATGCCTCGCCATAATTAACTATAACCGTATGATAATTGCTTATAAGATGAGACCAAATTGCAAACTGCACATACGCAAATCTGCCATAGCAAAATGCGCCGATAGATCTGGGCCTGTGCAGTTTGTTAGGCGTAGGCAGTACAACAAACAGCATATACTCTGATCTGCAAGCTCGTTAAGCTACAGCAGATCTTGACTTTATGCTTCTTTCAGTTCGACTCATCTTATTATCAAGTATATACGGTACTAGTTTTCAAACAAAAGTTAACCCTACCTTGTTAGATACGCTACTTTAGTGCCATTATAAATTCAAATATATGCGTTATTATTGAATTTTTGTGTTCTCTGTTCTTATGTTTGGCAAAGACCAGGTATTACCAGGATAGTAGCAACCAGACTCCTGAAAAGGCGAAGCCCAAGAACAAAAGTCTGTATCAAGTTCTGTATCATACACTCTGTTGGCAAAGTCCTGAACTGAAGTAATAATGCGTACGTAGCAAGCAGCAGAAGGTTTACTTGGCGGGTTAGGTTGGTGCCCAGATGACGGACAAAAACTTCCAAATATTGGGATAAAAACAATTCATGTTATTTATTCTCGAAATACATATGCCATCCCCCAAATACATTATTTTTTAGTGGAAAATCTGAGGTGCACACATGTTCCTTTTTGTAGCATCAAAACCCACTTTTCGTCATCCACGTCCACGCCTCTGTAGCCTACTAATGTACAAACCTAAAAAAGTCGTACATGATTGGCTGTTTCTTGAGCACGTTCCCCGACAACAGCTTGAAAGTCATGAATCACTAAACAATAGGCTCAAACACTGTAGCCACTATCACACGTATCAGTAAAGCGAAATATATCTATATTCTGCTCAATATTTTGGTGCATGCATGGGTTTCTGTCCTGGGGCTAACAGTCCTAGTCGGTTAATGACACCAGGGCTTATGGTCATGGGTGTTTTGCCATCGGTTTACGCCCTAATTCGCATATTAAATAACTTTAGTCGTCAAAAACATTATTGGGTCACTGGTAATAAAATATGTTGGATATTCAATTAAATTCAATGCAAATTAAATGGTATTGAATTGTAATGTGAATAGTAACCATCCATGACTTCGCTTGTAACAAAGTTTAAGGACAGGGTACAGTATGCATATCCAATTATATTATATTAAAGAAAGAAAAACTCAACTTTATTTGATGCACATATTTTTAAAGTATTATATCTCTTATGTAAGTTGTTCAATCTTGTACATACTAAACCATATTCAAGCAATTCCTTTTAGCGACAGTTCACTCTATATTTAAGAAATATATGAACGATAAGTTCTAATAAGAGCGAAAATCTATGGTCTGCCCCTAGTAAACAACCATCTATGTGTCGATGAGCACTTCCGATCATATTTGAAAATTTCAAAACAACAATGAGAACAAATACATTAATACATCAGTATTTTATTAACATGAAGGGTAATTCACAAATAAATATAACTTGTCTTGTGGTCAAAAAAAAAAATAATTGTAAAAATAAACAGATTAGCATATTTTCTGAATCTGATATTTACACAAGATGAACACAATGAATTTGCAAACAAAGGATTAAAAATAAAAACAAGCAAGGGAAAATTGTTTAAAAATGGGTAAACACGTATCTATTTTGAACTGCTCTCGGCCCAACAAAATTGTATAACAAAAACCAAAAACGGGATTATCGTGTCTAATGCTCGGAGAACCAAAATGTTTTGACAAATTACAGGCTGAGACAATGAACGGGATCTATCCGTGGCGAAACTTTCACGTCATCTACAAAATACCTCTAACGTTATGCATGCTAAAGGAAATGTGTCACGATAATGGTATAGCGGAATGATGGACAATAATAAAAATATATGCAAAGAATTCCAGACTATTTACTTGCGTAAATATTGTTTCAAGAACTGCGAACGGCTGATAAACGTATGTAGGGCCACTATAAATTTTTGCATATATTATTAACATGTGTGTGTGCTTCTTTGGTTTTCATATCCTTCTGATTTACTGCTGCATTACTGAGACAGAATGTTGTGCTTGAAAAACTTGATGTTGGCCAGTTACAAATTTTAAATAAAATAATGTTGTTTTTCTCTCAGCAGTGAGATATAAACACTGATCTGCAAAGAGTCGCTGCAATTGTGCGAATTGCCTTACAATTTGTGAATATGCGAACACATATATTTAAAAACCTGCAATAAAATAAGTGTTTCTGTTATATAAAACCCAAAATAAATCAACTTGTCTACGATCAGCGACCCAATTCTAAAATGAGCAAACAAGTCATGCAACATAACAAGGTGAAACAATCTGTAAAATACTATTAGCACATGATTTGAACAAATGTATAATTATTTTACGTAGAGCCTGTAACAGTACTAAATCTAACAACAAACTTAATTCATGATTTTTTCCATTATACAAACAACATAAATAAATACATACACATACACACACATATATGTGTGTGTGTGTATATGTGTGTGCGCACGTTACTATGTAAATAGCATTAAAACAGTAATTATACAGCACTAATTATGATTAATAATAATTCAAAATGCTAATGAGATTGCACATCCTAATCAATTGCATATCCTAATTTTTCTAATGAGATTAAATTTTTTCATCTCATAACAATTAATTATTGAAACTACATTTAATTTGTTGTTCCAATATGTAATTACTTCAATTCAGCCACATAGGTATGGGCACAAACACCTAAGACGGATGGAAAAAAATTAATTCTAGACTTCCTGAATCGACTCCATTCTACACCTCAGGTATTTCCTCTCGCTTCTGGAGATCAGATTTTCTATTTGCTCCAGGAGTGTAAAATCCCTGAAATATCTTTCCTCGAGATTTTCTGTCTGGCACAATGACAGGTGAAGGCTTGGCTCCGTGTGTTGAAACCTACATGAACGAAGGATTTTCTTTAGGCTGGACAGACCATTGTTGACGGCAATCTTCAAATTATTCAAGATCTTCGTGTAAAATAGATCTGATTCTGACCTCATTTCATCGATGACCCATCCAACGGCTAGAAGTGTGGTCATATCCTCTTTGACGGAATTCGTCTGAAAAGAAACACCAAAATGCAATCCATCACGTCTGGGGTCATTGCTTACACTTACGTTTAGTCTCATACAGAATTCTGTGACGACAATAAATCATTAAAAAAAACACACTAGTGCTTTGTCCTTGTTTATAGGACATTTCCCACAGACGTTATCTTCACCATCTGTACAGTTTTTCATCTCTCAAAACTCTCATGAATCCAAACCCTATATCATGAAGGTATATTTAACCTTGCGATGATCGATTTGACTGTTTGTTCTGTCAAAATAAAAACTGAGAACCGTGTGTCCGTGGTTATTAAAACCAAAACCACCATATTATTCAGATCCTCCTAAGATCTTCTTAAGTGTATTAACCATTATATCGTTATAATCTGAATGGTTACGCCTTTATAGTGGTAATATTTAGACCGTTTATTCTCGTACTAATGACTGCATTAAGCGGAAGAATCTATTTTCTACTGACTACTCCCTTCACCCGATGTAATAATGAGCGATTTTAACAGATTGTCCCAGGTATGTGGAAGGTTCTACCGGTAGCATAATCCTACCATGTGCGAAACGGATTCCGAATGCATGAAGCGTAGTTTTTTTTTCAGCGAACATAATTGATGTTTGTTTTAAACTATACTGGACCCTAAGACAGGTGCTAGTTCACACAAAGGATAAGACTGATATTAACTACATTTTGGACCTATCACTTTAAGTCTGAAGGACAAGCTGAAAATCAGTGCCGTCACGACTATATTGGGGAAACGGAAAGGACACTGAAAGCGAGATTTTATGAACTTTTAAGACCTTGTACAAGCTCGTCTGAGGTATCGCGGCACATCAACAATGTTTGCCATGGTCATACTGTATCTTGAGACTCAGTAGAATTCCTAGAACAGGAGCGAGCGATTAGAGAATCTATTTACATCCGTGCGCACAAACCAACAATGAACAGGGACGACGGCTGTTACAACCTGCTGCATATCTGGGACAATCATTAATCTTTGCTACTTGTTCGTTTAAACGACAATGTTGGAGCTTTATTTTGCTTGTCCGTCGTTTCGTATGCCAAACCCCTTCGGAACGCTCAGTGTTCGGTTAAACTTGATTACGATGAAGTGGATGACACAAGGATATTTGCCAATGTTGACAAAGAAAGAAATTGACCCAAAAAAATGCTTCAGTGACAACGATTCAGAGAAACCAAAGAAAACTTCGGCAAATAGAGCTTTAATCCTATGATAAGCCGGGGCGAAAAGAATGGTGTGGTTGAATAATGAAATTCCAATTGTCAGCGGTCGAGCTTATTCACTGACAAATATTTATTTACTAAATAATTGTATAAGTATGGATGGGCTTATTATTATACATAGGCTTCTCGTTTAATACATAACTATACACTTACATTGACTTTATCGTCTATGATAAAGTTTAGCGTATTCCTTGCACACTCTACAACAGGATACTGGGAAGACTGCACTCGACTGGACAACTGGAAAAAGGAGGAAAACATTACATACATGATCTTTATTATGCCAATAAATAAAAGGATAATTAAAACCTATGTTTTTGGAAAGAGACTTTTCCTTGATTGTCTGTAAATATGTGTAACAGGAACATTTTAAGAAATTCTTGCATCGAATGGTCGACTTGCTGCACTCTAGGTAAATCAGATAATGGGCCCTCAAACGCAACTAAGAATTGTTTTTACTCGCTAACATACTACCCCCTTGACTTCAATATAGTTATTTTTAGAATTGTATAGAATTACAGCAGCTAACAGGTATCTAGTATTCTATGGTGAAGGTATCTTAGGAACTGTACCTGGCACAACATATTCAGCACTTACAGGCATCTGCTACGAGATCCTTTCTTGGAAACCTTTCGGATAGAATAACTTTTTACTGTTTTGGACAACAGAACTCAAGAGATTAAAACAGCCTCAAACACTTTTGCACAGAAAAGTGAGTGTGTGAAAGACTTAATGTGTATTTGTTCTTTGGACCTGTCAGCAAAACAAGAAACCTGTTTTAAAGCATCATGTTTCAGCGGTCAAGAGACAATTCCACCTTACCGGAGACAGCTTGAAAACAAATATCCAACTGAAAAATAAGATTCACTGCATCCAAGCTGTTCAACAACAATTGTAATACCTCACCACCTCTCCATGTGTACAGGTGAAACGTGACAGCCTATTTGCTTATCTAATCATTTATTCCAATGAAGTCTTAATGACTTGAAACTTACTACAAGAAACGGGCCACATTTACTTCGAGAAGATATGATAAAATCCACCTGTACAAGTGATTTCATTATCTCTATGAAACAAAAAACTATGAAATGATCTTGTGGTATATAATTATAGTTTTCCATCTCGTTTATATTCAGCTGATCTTCTTCAGACATTTGGAGGGAATATTCTCATTTTGCCGAGGTAAAAACTCGATTTATATAATCATGAAATCAGAACGTTCATGACCTTACACTGTAAAATCGATCGCCTCATCATTTTATATTCAAAAGTACGATTCTTGGGATTCTATTGAGGAGTATTTCTGTGGACATTTAATATAGTTATTTAGATTGCGTACTTATGTAGATTGCTTTAAATACAGTTATTTGAAATTTATTTTAAAGCGTGAGTCAAGTGAAAGACATCATTCAGATCACGAATCCTTGTACTAGAAACTTCATACAAATGGATGACTACCTCACTAAAAAACATCCATCGAAAATAACGCTTTCTTGGTGATTGAGATCAAATTCTTTAACGAACATACTTGACAAACCTCTTGTTTTAAAATAGAATCTCCAAGCAAGAACATTTAAAAGCGATTAAAATACAGATTATTTCATTTAAAGTTTTTGAATAGTTTCCTTATTCTTTCAAAATGGTAGAGCTTTAAGGTTTCTTATTTTGATTTCTAATGGTAAAAGTTAAATCGAGATGGGAAAGCATTAATTCTGGATGCCGACTATATCGAATTTCTTTATCATTTTTGTGGGTTTGGGGAATGGGAGGTTGAGAGTCTTCGTCCATGTTGAGCTATCAGACAATTCTTGAATCTCCTGATAAGTAGTAAATCATATCATGTATGTGATATTGTAGATTAAACCCTGTAATGCTTTTTGTTTCCCATGTGTGTGTGTGTGTGTGTGTGTGTGTGTGTGTGTGATATTTACGTTTATTTCGTTGTTTGTTTTGAGGTATTTTAAATTCCATTAAATCTTGTTTTCTTGCCATCATACAAAGCATTATTAACAATTCTTTTCTTACAGCGGCTCTGTCTATTAACTCTACTGTGCGACGAGTCTTCTCATGTACCACGTGTATATTTATAGCCAGAATTAAATATTAAGATTATATTTAACGTATTAAGTATAGTATAAGACCAACCCCCAATGAGCAATGCTGGAATCTCAGTCAATGCTTACCAGATGTATGCAGTGTGACAGTTTATAGTGATGATTAGCAATGGGACATCATGCTGCAGACGTGCAGTATCATGTCACACCTAATCCCATTATCCTGACACAGGCCGACCAATTCTAACACTAACCTCTTAATGCTGTGCACCAAGTGAGGCAGTTGCTAGTATCATTTTTATAAGTCTTTGGTATGATTCGGGGATGGTTTGAACCCAAGACCTCCCTCATCCGAAGTGGACGCTCTAACCACTGAGGTCAAAGGAGCGGTAAAAAAACAAAATGTAAGAAAGCCATAGATTTATTAGTATGATGTACGATTCACTTTATTAAAGATAGGAAAGTCAAGGAGTAAAGTTACTTACAAATTTTTCTTTTATATTTGTGACGTAATATTTCGCCAACGTCAGACTCTGCACAAGATGAAACAGAGACTTTTCCAATAGGTTTACGTCCGTCTGTTTTGCGTTCAAATGGCTACAGATGTTTGTATTCTCGATCGATCTGGCTTTTGATTGACTGGCACCTAATCCCAAGATGAGCAGGCACATTGTTGGCAGGGGGAAATATTCTACCAAGAAATTACAACATGCTTCGCTTAATTGAAAATGTAGCACATAAATATACTGGATAAGCTATAGAGACCATATATCTGTGATGAACACCATCCCCATATAACACAGATCATAGATATGTAGTGAATACCAAAACAGCTAATTTATTAATAGTTGTACATGGGTATATACAGGTGTATAAACAAATTGAAACTCCATTGATGTTCCTGTAAAATCAGCCTAAAACAAGTTGCCTCCAATTCATGTTGTTGCACCCCTAAGATATCACAATTAACCCTTAACGATGAAATGAAAATCATTCCGCATCTATATCTTATCAAATACTTTTAACTTACCGTTGGTTCTCCAAATTGAAAGTGTCACTTATCTTGATACGTTTATTGAATTTGTTTAAAATCAGCAACAAAATAATAGATGACGCAACAAACTTATAAATATAGCTATGGGCAAACATACTTAATTTCTTTTTATCCGTCAACTTTCTAGCAGCTGGCCACTTCCGACCAGAAACTTATCTATCTAATACGTCTATCTAACTTTACACCATTACGGTTCACGTCATCGTTAAATTATTATTATTATTATTATTATTATTATTATTATTATTATTATAAACTGAATGGTAAATATAAATTTCCACGTAGGATTTGTCGCTGAGTTATTACCGTTTAAACTATTGAGCTATGCAACAACGATTGGCTTGACTCATCATCTCTACTCGAAACATTCTTTTAGATACACTTAACCAAATGGGTATTCTACGTCTGTAATAGTTAAAGTAAATGTCGTTGTCGTACTAGAAGTTATTGTTGTAGCAGCAGAAGTTGAACTTGTTGTTATCGCAGTCGTTGTCGTAGTAGTAGTAGTGGTACTATATGGTGGTTGTAAAATTATAACGTTTTATTGCCTGTAGTTTATATATCGAAAATAAAGCCATTAGCTGATTTTTAACATCAGTAATTTTAACCTTGTATTCTACAATCACCCAGATTTAAGGGATACTTTCGATGAGACAACCAATCGCAAAGGTCTTACCTTTGCAGAATTGGTAAACTACATTATGCTTTCAAACGATGCAATACATTTTCGTTTGTATTAACTGAATTTGACGAGATAACTTACTTTGAGTCATTTTCTTGTACAGCATTAATGAAATAAAAGGTTTAGCGAAAATAAAATAAAATCAGTGACTGGTAAACTATTATAAAGAAGTATACATATTTGCTGAAATGCAACCAAATATTTAAAGGAAATGGAATGCTAATGTTTACTTTATACATAATCAACGAGAAAATTCCAAGTATCATTGACAGGGGAAATTCAAGACATAAAGGAAATGTTTGCAATTCCAGATCCAAAATGAGGCCGGACATATAACACTGTATGGTAGTGGCAGGAAAATAAGAGATTCCGAATAAAATCCAGACTTCATTCTCTTCCTGCTAAAGACCCTTCAACCGTCATCTCCCAAATAAAAACTCGACCCGTACGGAAGCATTTTATGTACCTTGCTTTTCAACTATGTACTTCAGGTCAGAGTATTTTGACCCAGAGCTGTTATTGTCTTAGAACAAATGTCATAGGCGAAAGTCAAGTATGAACCAAACCGACTATCCCTATTTAACACTGACATAAGGAAGGTGTGCACTGAATTGTTCCTGTTTTATTTTGCTCCATACAGTGGGCGATGTAATCCAGGTATTCCCCCTTCGTTGATTTGGCAATGAAATCTCAATCGTAACGTCGCCAGCGAAAATGATAAAAACCAAATTTTTACAATGTAAATTAAGAGATAACAAGGTTCCTGGTTCATGATGCCTTTAGAATATATTTCGATTAAAGAATCCAAATAAATCTGTGAATGCTTTTAAATCGTCTGCAATGAAGTATACTTTAACGTGGAACAGTGTCACTCGTGTTTAGTCGGGTGCGCTTAGCACGCACATCCCGCCCCCCCACCCCCCCCCACCCCCCGCAAAAAAATAATCAAAGCTGCTAAGTGGTGCAAAAGCTGGAAATATATACTGAACATGTATTATTATCTCAGCGCTTTAGCGGGATATATAGTGATACGGTATGTCGGCCCGACAGCCCATTATCATATTTCTTAATAAATCGCTGGGTAGAACTTCACGAAAAGATGCAAGTATGTTGTCCTTCGACTCTTCTGATACAGCCCATTATATGGGACTCCCAACCCAAGCGTCCTTGGGAGGAGGGCATGGGTCAGATGTACAAATATTTACATTGAAATTTTCGAATATTTTATGACCAAAGTTTATTATACATTCACAACAGCCAGACGCTTGATATTGTGACGGACACTGCATTATTTCCCATGGGTCACTGTCTGGGTGTGGAAGTAAGTGAGGGAGCTGGCTGAGACTGATTGCAATATGCTTTTAAAACATGGGGATTTACGATTTTAACCATTGCTGCTGCCCCTACTTAACTTAGTTCTATAAATTGAAATGTCTTAGTCATTCTATGTATCGGGCAATGATGCGCCCTTTGAATAGACTTCCAATCATTTTGCATATTTACCACACTGTGTAAAATATAACACATTTTGAAGTTCGTCGTTGAACGTTAAAACTGGCACACATATTTCTCGTTTTTAAAAAATGCAGAATATAGTGATGCACAATTAAAGACTGAATCTGGATGTGTCTACCTTTAGAATTTACCAAATACTGTTCCATTTGTATTTATCTGTATCTATTTTACAGAGCATTATTTTGCCTTTAATTTATATATTCCACTAATTAAATATTCATTTTGTTCCGTTTGGTCAGAAAAGATTACTTTGAGAAGTGCATTATTGCAACCCGTTACTTATATTTGGTTGACTATGGTTTTGTATAAATAGACAGCCACAAAACTAGATTTCATTCGAGAACATTTCAACAGTGATTAAATCTGTCAACCCGTTATTTAAATTGATGTTTTCTGTAAAATGAATTATGTAGCTGTCATTTTATATTATAAAAAACTTACAATGGGAAGTTTAACACTGCCGAGGAAAAAAATGAAATTTGAAACAAATAGCATCCGGCATATAAAGTTTCATTAATGCTAAAAGTTAACTTAAATGACGGAAACATTAATATATATATATATATATATATATATATATATATATATATATATATATATATATATATATATATATATATATATATATATATATATATATATATATACTAAATGATAAAAATTTATCCCTAAAATTTCAGTTAAATTAATGCAACATACAGGCATCGTAGAATTTCCCAGTAATGAAATAGTGTTGTATGTGTTTAAAGCGGTCTTTAAGTAAGTATTTAAAAGTTGAAGGTTGTTTCTGCGTGTATTGTGATATAAACAGCATGTTGTAAATTTTGAGATTATGCAATAGAGAGTTTAGACAAAAATAAAGTAAACTGTTATAATTATAGTCATAAATTATACTTTTCTTCTTGATTGTTTTGGGTTTTTTGTCCCTTTTCTTTTCCTGTCTTCAAATGTCCCTGTCGCAAAGGATTGTGCTCTGATTCTTAATCAACTATTTTAGCATTGAAGAAGCAGATCTTTAGATACGTAAAGAAATATTGCGTTTGCAAACCAAAACTTAACAAATATACTTAACAGATATATTTATTTAACTTTTTCAGTGGAATTACAAAGTGCTGATGAATACTTCTCGGGTTTAATCATTAGTTCGGAATTATAGCGAATTCAATCAACGACCTTTTGGATTATTTTTTGTGATACATAAAAAAACTGCTAACTCATTATAAGCCATTAACACATTAGTACAGCCGAAACTAAAAGCGTATCAACATATTCAATATTTCAATTTATTGGAACACATCTGGAATTCAATTGGAACTTCATACATTTGGACTCGTGGTAGAACTTTTAGGACATTCTGGTATTTAATTCGCAATACTGTAAGGTCTTTGTTTTAATTTTCACTTTGTATTGTAGAAAAATAAATTATTTTCTGTACTTTACAAAACTTGTTGGTTTTAGATCTGTTAAAGAGTAAGCTGTCCGTGTGTGTGTGTGTGTGTGTGTGTGTGTGTGTGTGTGTGTTAGATGGCATTGGGACGCAATCACTGCAAAAGTGCGGGCCTTGGAAAACGTCAACAATCTGGCCGAACTTGTCATTACGAACACCGTAAATCCCATTTGCTAGCGTTACGTGTCAGTCTGGGTACTCGACCACGTCTTAAATGCGACATCGGACTTAAGTCACATAATCAGCTTTGCCGACCATGCGAATCTGTTCTCAATTATCATCACGAGAGCCGGCAAACATTGCTGAGTGTTGCTCAGATATAATTTCAATGAAATAATTTATTTACTTTATTTGTTTGAATTACAAAGTAGTGATTGACATTTTGGACTCAAACATTCCTTTGGTATCATTGTGTATTAGTTCAAGGACAATCTGGATTATGTTTTCGTGACACATCAAGACTATTGGCAGTTCAGCTCATTTAAGGCTATCAGTACATCAGCACAGTCAAGGCTGGAAACTTTTCGGAGCACTTGGACCTGTGCTAGAGATTTTCGGATTATTTGAGATTTAATTGACAACATTGTAATTTTCATCTTTCATGTTATAATTTAAAGAGTAAAATATCCGAGAACATTGAGGAAACACCTATCAATGTAGATTAAATAATGGCCAGCATTTTGAAGCCTCTACTATCTTCTCTCTGATCAACCACACCCGTAACTGTGAGACAATTTGTTAAAATGCAACACGATTAAATAACCAAATATATCCAAGAACTAAACTTGCACACTTGATTGAGTATGAACAAGACCGCAGACGTATCGATTTTGCTATCGCATCTGAGACTGCTGCGTATGTTCGTCAACAAGAAGCCTGCGAGTTTAAGTTTTCTTAGCAAAGTGGTGATTTACAAACATTTTAGGCAATAATTCCCATCGAACACGTGCCTGGTAAAGGCCTGGTGAAACGTTTTTCAAATGATGCGCCCAGGAAACTTATCGATGATACAGACCACATGTACCACCTGAATTGAAGTAGATTTTGTTTTCAGTGTGCATTTGAGTAACCCACTTTGCCATAACAAGGATGGATTACAAATCACGACCTCATGGCTTCATGTCTGTCTACTTAATCTTAAACTACAAAGACACCAAGGGTACTAATGATGAAATAAAAACAGGCTCCGTAAAGATTATCGAGACCTTGGAAATATACACCGACGCCTTGTCTGAATTCACGATTGATAGATACATGATAATTGGGGTAAATCTGTCGGATAATATGTTTGACCACGTCCCAAAATGTACCCTGTTTTTGTTGGACCGATTAGTGTGTACCGGTGCACTGAGGTAGTGTGTAACCGCTTGATATCAAACGATGGATATTTCCCTACAGAATTACCACTTACTCGTATGGACACCACGCGAATGATGCATCAGTGCATTAAAATAGACTAAGATCTGTTTTTGCAGGGACAAATGATCTACTAGAAGGCTTTACCTTCGGTGGATGGACCTCAGGCACCAGATGCTAAAATGGCAGTTATCCGGGAATATTAATTCGGTCTGAAATTATAAATTTATCGACGGAACATACAGGTCAGTAGTCCGTTTTTGCCAGCCTTCTAACTCTCGTGGTGAATCGGCAAATGTGCAGTTAAATCGTTCCACGGCAGCCTTTACGCGATGCATAGTACCATGTCACACACGAACCCGCACATATTTTGTATACATATCACCAACAAAGCTGATAAAATATTTACCTTGATCGACTTTCAATAGTCATTGCCATGGCATTGATCCACGTGCGCAATCTCTGACACTTGCCGACTCTTTAAACGTCAACGACTCGGCTTCCTTGTATCAACTGGCAACATCTGCAACGGTTAATGCATGCTTGTATGTGCGTGTCCTTGCACAAGATAACGAGGATGAAACAAAAGATCATCCTGATTGGGGTTTTTAAATCAAACCAAGCACGAAGAATCTTTTCTGATGGTGGCAAGTAAATTTTCCACATTTATGAATTTAGCAGACGCAGAAAGACACCATTGTAGCTCGCGAGCACAGCCAGAAGAGGAGAAACATTCAGTTCCGAAATTTACGAGAAAAGAAAAACATGCCAATGCTACTAGAAATATTCTGGTATTAAAGCCATTACTAAAAAAAGTGAATGTGAACCCGAAGAAATATCTGCATTGAAACCCTTCATAGACACAAAACATGGATCCACACAGAAGAAAACAATATGAATCCCAAGAATGTTTGAGGCCATGGAATCACAACCGAAGAAAGAAAGGGATCTTAGCCTTGGTGGACTGTTTGGCCCAAACGATCTCGCGGACCTGTTGGAAACACTTGTGGGGTCAGTTCGCGAGTGAAACAATGCACCACAAGTTATTTGCAAGGCTTCATTTATCTCTGCGCCGACGCTCACAGACAACATCGGATTTCGCACGTTCATGCATGAACTTGTTGAAGATATTGAGAATGTAAATACACATTACCGATGATGATTTCTGAAGCGATTCATTGATGCATCCTTATTGCGATGCAGTGTGTTGTTGTAAATACAGCTCCTAGCGTTACCTCCATTATTACAAGCTCATCAACGTAACCTTAATTTAATGTGACCTTTTCCACACAAACAAGCGCCACCAGGGTATGTGGCACAATCGAGATTACTTTGGCGTCACTTTGCTTTTATTACTTTTAGCTTAATCTCCAATTACGGCTGTTTGGTAGTCTTCCCCCCCCCCCCAAAAAAAAAAAAACCCAAAGAAAACAAAAAAAAAACAATGACTCTTTTGTGTTTTCGGAAGACAGTGACACTACCTGGAATAATACTGAAGTTGACCAGGAATTGATCAATGAAGAGATGTGACGGGGAATAACAATGGTGACCGACAAAGACTCTAAAATTTCATACCTGAACACGAACCCACACATAGCTCTGCAGGTTCAATCGAATCTGCACAGTATGATAGGAACCATTCTCGGTTGTGCCGATGATATTAACCAAATTCACGAGGATAAATTACTTTTACGCATGGGATGCCATAGTACGCCAGACATTGTCAGGATTACAACAATGCAGATCAGTTTAACATGTACCAATATTAGGGAAAGTTATGAAAGCGGAACATCCACAAGTGTGCCTGCTGAAGGTTACATATTAATTGGGTTTTCACCAATTGTTGAACCAGAGGTTTGATATCAATTTCTTCGCCCTCTCTCAAGAATTGTCCAAGTCATAATGATCGGTTGGCACATATTCGGTTTACCCGTATGAACCAGGACGAACACATTATACATCTCCTCGGAGAAACATTGCTAGTACAACTGTGCATTAGATATCGACCTGATATTTAAATGTCATGAGAGACATACGTGGATGTGTGATATCTGCTCACGTATTACGGAACTACCCTTGATGATGACGTTCGAGTATTGTTTACAGAAGCACTAACATAAGTTGCAATGGGAGTCGATGGTAGTATTAAAGACATTGATCTGCATCAAATAAAACATATTATTGCAGGCGATTCAATCGATATCGACTGCGACGATTAGTCAATGGACAACCAAAGACAATTACACTTCCTTCAGCAAAAGCAATGGTCTCGCTGGTCAGTAAATGCATCAATGCAATTGCTCAACAACGTCTAGCGGATTCAGCAATGGCAATTCTAGCACGGGAAGCGAATTAGAGGCTGGCCCTTGACGCTATCGGCGAAGTCACCAAAAGGGTATTAAAAAATAATAATGTACAAACGCAACATTCAATGATGCATCAGATCCACTTTTCACACTAAGGTTCCTGTGTTGGCTGAGCAAAGAAAAGGGAATTTTCAGCATTATTCGTACCGTGTTAGGGTCCCTTATAAAATAAAATAGAATTACAAGTGCAGAACTCGTCTAAGCTTTTTAAAAATTGAGGGACAACTGATACAACACGATGACGACGATTACAATGTTGCTGCCGGATTTGAATTTATCAATAAGGGTATCATGACGTCGATCAAAGAAGCACGTTATTCCATCGATGGCAAGGAAATCAAAGCCATTCTCGATAATGTTAACGTCCCCACGACGTTTCTCAGACTCGTCAGATACATTATGATCACGCGAGATCTGCTAACCCAACTATACTCTTTTCAAGGATACATCCGATAATGCATGTCTTACATTGTATAAAAATAGGCGACATCAAAATCATGCATGTGCCACTGATTTAGATTTGAAAATACGATCACTAACACAAACCCGAACTTCAGCTCTCAATTTCAACAGCGACGACTACAACTTCAAGGAGACTCATTGGGGTTTCCGTGTGTGATTCCTCTTAGTCACTTGTTTGGGTTTTGCATGTAGAAAGTTTGCTTAACCATACAGAAAATCAAGTCGCACTTGCATATCACAATCTGTGGTCTACATGTACCTAGCCTGCAAATTTCACAGCACGACTGTCCTACCTTGCACCCGGTTGATTACCTTTCATCGGAATACCTGGAGGTCTTCATACATTCCGTGGCTGTCCTGGGGGCTTAATGTCATTGGAGTTTTGTCGGTGTTGGTGAAGTAGCAGGTTAGCTGTGGGTTTCTTTAATTGTCAGTAGGCGTTTTTGTCCAGGTTTTTGTGTCCTATAACCGCGAATAGTTTACGCTGAACGAAGTGAATCTACAGGTCTTGTGTAGCAATGAATTTGGAAATGTATGTTCGGGGAAATATTTCATTGAACTCAAACAGCCTGTTCATTACACGTAGATATCATATTATATTACCTTTACATACATGAAACAAGAAGTACGCAGATTATTTATAAACTTTCTTCAATAATGACCTGAAAATCACCAGATATAGCTGATCTTTTATCTAGCACCCATTTGGAACGATGTTGAAAGATAATGCTTTTTCCATTTCTCATTAAGAGGCTGACTGCTACTGAGAATAAAAAACTGTCGCCATCGGTTTGCGCACCAAATTCACGTGCAAGACAACTTTTTGTTGGAAAAGAACATTATCTGGTCAACCGCAATAAGAAGATAGCGTCAATATGAATATAAGGTAAATATAAATTAAAAGGGATTGAATTATATTGTGAATAGCTATCATCAATTACCTTAATGCTAATTTACAGGTAAGTAATCACTCCGCTTGTAACAACACTTGACGAAAGGTTTAGTGTGCATATCCAATGATATAGCTGTGAAAACAAACTTATTTGCTGCACGTTCTAAAAATCTGTATTTAAAGATTGAATCTCGTACTTAAGTTGTTCAATCTTGTATTTACTGAACCATGTGAAATCATTTCCTATTGGTGACAGTTCAATCCATCAGCCAACCAAAATTCAAACGAAAATGAGAAACTCCAGTCTATCTCCAGCCTAAATGAACACTTCCAGTCCTGTTTTTTATTTTATTAATAATAATAAGAAGAACAAATAAAATCATAAAACACTATTTTATTTACAGGAAGGGTGATTCACAAATGCATATTTTGAATCTTTTAAACCAAGAAGAATAAAAGTAAATATAAACACATTAACATATTTTCAAGACTAGACATATATATATATATATATATATATATATATATATATATATATATATATATATATATATATATATATATATATATATATATATATATATATATATATATATATATCATGTATGACAATATTTCGCATGCTAATACATTAATTGATCTGATAGCGGTACGTCATTCGAAATACATTTAATGGAATCGTAAAATGTTCTGACAGTATCTTATTTACTTCAATACAGCGACGTTTGCTTGAATCGAATTCATTCTACATATCAGATATTTCCTTTCGCTTATGGTGATCAGAACCTCTAGTTGGCTCTAGGAGGGTAAAATTCCTCAAATATCTCTCCTCTAGCCTTTCAGTCTGGCATACTGACGGGTGAAGGCTCCACTCCGCGAGTTGAACCTTGCATAAAAACACGGTTTTCTCTAGGCTGGACAGAGCATTGTTTACAGCAACCTTGATTTTATTCAGTATCTCGGCGTAAAATAGATCTATTTCTGAACTCTCCCTCTCATCGATGGCCCAACTAACGGCTAGAAGTGTGGTCACATCCTCTTTCGCGGAATTCGTCCGAAAATAAAACGATGAAATCAAATCCTTCCCACTGTAGTGATTACTTAGACTTACATTTACATACATTCAGAATTCTGGAAACTTGTACGATTGAAAAGTGACAACAAGTGATAAAGAAATCTACGCTAGTGTTTTGTCCTTTTCTAGAGGTCATATCCAACAGAAGTTAATCTTCCTCATCTGTGTAATTTAAAATATTTGAAGCCCATATAAAGCCAACTCCTTTTTCATGGTGGTATTTTGAACCTTGCGATGATCGATTTGACTGTTTATCCTGTCAAACGTAAAGCTGAGAACCGCAATGGCTCAGTATTTGGCGTGTTGGTCTTGCAGGCATAAGGCTGTTTATTCTATTCCTACTAATGAATCAGTCGTGGTCGGATGTATTAGTGTGTCTAGCTATAAAGCCAAACTCCAAATTATTGCCAACATCAGATAAAGATCTTCGTCGTTTTAAATTCTTCAACACTTCTACAATTTCGTGCTGACTGCTAGTTCTTGATAATGTTAGTCGTTATGTCTCAATGGACTTAACAGTTATGTCCTTATAGCCTTTTCCCTTACGACTTTATTGTCTTAACTGTATTTTTGTCTTATCCGTTATATCATTATATTTTTTACTATTTTGTCTTTATTGTCTTTACCGTTTTATTCTTATGATCTTAATTGTTATATGTTTCTGGTGTAAATAACAAACTGGAATTTTCTTTTCCTTGTCCCTCTCCTTTTATGCCAAACATTGTCGGACAGTTCAGTCGTTGGTCAACCTGCGTAGGACGAAGGTGACGAGACAAGTACACTTGCCAAAAATTGACTAAGAAAGGAATTGACAACAATAACTAGTTCAGTGAAATCGATTCAGAGCAACCAAAGAAAATGACGGCAAATACATGCTCTCTCGTATGATAAGGAAATGAGACGGTTGCCTAACGAAATTTTTAATGGCAGCGCGTGAGCTTATGCACTGACAAATATTTATTTAGTAATAGTTGTATAAGTATGTATGGGCTTATTATTATACGTAGGCTTCTCGTTTAATACATAACTATACACTTACATTGACTTTATCGTCTATGATAACGTTTAGCGTATTTCTTACACGCTCTATAACAGGGTACTGGGAAGACTGCACTCGACTGGACAAAAAAAGAGGAAAACATTACTTTTATTATGCAAAATAAATAATAAGACTATTAAAATCTTTGTATGTTATGTGCATGGAAAATTCATGGAAAGATACTTTTCCTTGATTGAGTATAAACATGTGTATGAGGAACATTTAAAAACAATATTGCATTGAATGGGCGATGTGCAAACTTGAGTTCACTCTTAATAAAACTATGAAGTGTCTTTACTTACCCCCACCCCCACCCCTCGATTTAAATGTAGCAATAGTTTTAAAATCGAAAGGTATTACAGCAACTGACGTTTATCTGGTACTGTATGGTGAAGGTTTTTTTTAAAGAAATGTACCTGGCGCAACCGGTTCAGAACTAAACAACCGTTACCAGATGGAGACTTCGGGGATAAACCAGTCATTTACTGTTTCGGACAAAAAGCGGACATAACTCAAAAGATCAAAACCGCATCAAACACTTTTGCCCAGAAAAGTCAAACACTGTGATCTGGCTTATTTAATGAAAATTGCTTTCTACCTTAATGGGGCTGCTTAAACAAATTACATATATATATATATATATATATATATATATATATATATATATATATATATATATATATATATATATATATATATATATATATATATAGCTTCGCTTCTTCAACCAGACACTTGGAAGGAATTTATTCGGCCAAGGTAAAAACTCTCGGTTTCCATCCTTCATTAAATCATCGTTTCTATGACATCATACTGGTCGTCTGATCGAATTATATGCTGAAGTAATGTCCTTAGGATTTATCAAAATGACTTCCTGTAGATAATTCTACATGCTTATATATATTGATTTTGGTACGTTTATTTGAATTTTCTTTCAAAAGCTTGCTTCACCAAGCGGGAAAGATCGAGTCATTCAGAACCACAAACCTTACAAAGGAAAAAAAAAGGATGATTACTTCAAAATAAAGAGCATCGATTGTAAACGAACGCTTTCATGGTGATTGAGATCAAATTTTTTAAGCGAGATTCTTGTCTAGCCAGCTATTTAAAAAAAAGTTCAGCCACGAACATCTAAATGGGATTCTAGTAAAATTATTTTATTTACATTATGCGCATTATTTCCTCATTGGTACAAGCAAGTTATAATTTTATGCTGTCTTATTTTGACTCGTATATCTAATGGTGAAAGTTCAAAAGAAATTGGAATGCTAAAAGTCTGAACACAGACTACATGGCTGTGTAAACCGTGTTTCTTTGTTATTTTTGCTTTGTTTTGTTTTGTTTTTCTTGTTTTTGATTTCTTTGCACATGTAGTGTTTAGGACTTTTTGCTTAAAAGGCTCCTTTAAAAGCTTGCTTTCTTGCCAATAAGAGAACATTTTAACAAATCTTTTCTAGTGGTCTTTCGTTCACCATCTGTATACGTACAGTCAGAATTTATATACAAATTGTATTTAGATTATTATGTATAGTATAAGATTACCCTCCAATGAGAATTGCTGGTACCTCAGTCAATGCTTATATATATATATATATATATATATATATATATATATATATATATATATATATATATATATATATATATATATATATATATATATATATATATATATATATATATATATATATATATATATATACGTATGATGTTCGATTCTTCTTGTTTAAGATAATAAAGTAAAAGCACCTAAAAAAAATTTTATATATGTGACGTAATATTTGGCCAACGTCAGAACTCTTCACAATATGAAACAGAGATTTTTCCATTGGATTTTCGTCGGTTTGTGAAGCAACTCAGTATATGCATATTTCTGTATTCTCGATCGATCCGGCTTTTGATTGACTTGCACCTAATCCCAAGATGAGTAAGGCACATTGCTGACAGGAATAAATATTCTACAAAGAAATTACAGACTGCATCATTTAATTGAAAATGTAGCAAATAAATAAACTGGATACGCTATACGTGTATATTACAGACTATAGATATGTGACGAATACCATACCTCAATAATAAATATCATAACTTTGTCACGAATACCATTCCTCTGTAACACAGATCAGAGATCTGTGATGAATATCATTTATCTACAACACAGATCACAGAGCTGTCATGAATGCCACATAACTATAACACAGATCATATATCTGTAATCAATACCATACTTCTATCACCCATATCACGGGTCTGTAATGAATACCAAAGCATCTGAAGTAGTAGCAGTAGTACAGGTAAAATTGAAAATCAATCGTTGTTACCAGTGTTGAAAATTAGTTACCCAGACGATTTTTTTCCGTTTGCCAGGAAAATCATTGCCATTGCTCCAATAATTATATATATATATATATATATATATATATATATATATATATATATATATATATATATATATATATATATATATATATATATATATATATATGTGTGTGTGTGTGTGTGTGTGTGTATATATAAAGGTAGGTTTTATCTCAGTATTTTTAATCTTCTATCTTACCTTAATAAATAACACATGCACGACTATCTATACTACTCAAAGAGAAGTAGACAGTTTTTCTTAAGACAAGGTATATTAACGATATATAGAATACCTTGTTACATACCTCAACTGATTATGAAAAAAAATATTAAACAAATTTTAAAAAATTCTTCTTCTTTGAAAAACTACTGATATAATTAACAGGCTAGGGTGAATGTTGGAATGCCCATCAAATCAACAAAAGTTGAGAGACAAGTTTGTTTAGACAAACAGATGCACAAAATTTACTTCCACAGATTGATAAAATGCGTAATCGTTTCAAATGATGCGAATTATTTTCAGTTAGTATTAAATGAAGTTTTCAACCTAACTTATTTTGAATCATTTTCTTGTGCAGCAGTAACGAAATAAAATTTTAAGAGAAAATAAATTAATCGATGAATTACAAAATATTGTAAATAAATTTAAAGTTAATCTGGACATCCAATAGTAAATGGCAGTGACTGGAAAATAAGAGATTCTCTAGAATGCAGAGTTCATTTTCTTCCTGCCATTCCCCTTCGGCCGTCACCTCCCCAAACCTTTATCCGGAAAATTATCAATGTAATGAATGTATTAAATTATTTCCTGCAGCAAATACGTTTAATTCAGAATGTATGGAGAATATTAATCGGTTAATCCAAAACTAGGTCCGTGTCGAAGCCTTTCTTTCCAGTTATGTACTTCACGTCAAAGTATATTGACCCAGTGCTGCCATTGTCTTTAGACAAAAGACCTACGCGAAAGAATCTTCATGTCAAGTGTGATTCATCATATCCGTTAAATATCGCTTTTAACACTGACATCAATTAGATGCTCATTAAGTGCGTTGTTGTCGTTTTATTCCAAAGAAATTGGGCAACTAAATCCAAGTTCGTTTCTTTGCCGATAATATCTTAGTCCTAATCATCCCAGCGAAATTATTATAAAAAGAAATTACAATGTAAATGAATATTTAACAAATGTGCTGGTTTGTGATATTTTATTCTGAATTAAAGCCTCCAGGTAAAATATGTGAGTGCATTTTGAATCGTCTGCAATACCGTAAACTATGATGATGTGGAACATTATCATTCGTGTTTAGCCAGGTAAGCTTCGCACGCCAAGATCAAACGGTAAAGGGCATACAGGCTGTAAATTATCTCTTGAACGTGCATATAGATCCAACGCTTTCTCTGAAGATATGGTAATACCCTCTGACAGTCCGACATTCCCTCTGTCCTTTAACATATCTCTTACTTAATTGCTGGGCAGAACCACTCGAAACCCTCTAATTATATTGCCCTTGGAGTACTATTCCGCCCAAGACATTCAGCCTGAGGATCAATGGTAGGAGGTCAGGGGCAGATGTGCAAAGACTTACAATGCAATTTTCATATATTTTGTGACCAAACGTTCTCTATACAACCATAGCACGCTAACACATGGTGTGTGAGATGGACATTGCATTGTGACCCACTGTTCACTGTCTGGGGGTGGATGTCAGTGAGTAGCGGAGTGGGAGTGGTTGTAATATTCTGTTAAATCGCGGAAATTTACAACAGGGCCATTTTCTATTGCTATTGTTTATGTTGGTTCTATAAATTGAAATGTCAAAGCCATTCTATGTATAGGTCAATGATGCTACCTTTAAACAAGATTCCAGTCATTCGGCATGTTTACCACGCTGAGTAACTTATAACACATATACAACGCAAAAGCTGTCTCAATCTCGTAACAAAATGACGGAGAAATGTCACACACAATTTAAGACTTAAGCTTGATTTGTCTGAGTTTAAATTTTACGAAACATTCTGTCTGCCGGTATTGTACTTATTTGTGTCTTTTCTCCTGAGCATTTGGCTTGCCACTTATGCTTCTTTTGGTCAAAACCTTGCGTATTATTTAACAGAAGTGCAGTGTTGCGACTCGTCACTTATCCTTCGTTCTTTACGGTCTATTATAAGCTGACAACTACAAAACCAGACTACATCATATAAGGATATTATATTAGTTATTAAACTCTAAACACGTTATTTGAATTGATATTTTCTGTCCCATGAATATTTTATTTATTATTTTATGTCATAAAAAGCTTACAATCGGACGTTTAGCAACCATTAGGACAAAAATGAACGAAAATAGCATCCGGTGTACGAACTTTCATTATTGTCTCATTACAGTTTCCTTGACGTCCTTAGCAAATTTTATGTAAGTAAAACCCAAGACCTGTATGTGATATTGCACCTGATTGGGAAATACCATACGTGATAATACATCTGATTGGGAAAAGCCATATTTAATAATGTACCTGATTGGAAAAAAAGGACAAGACGGATGATGTGGGCATTTTATTAAACAGCTTCAAATGGCAAACAAGGCAACAAACTTCAATCGTCGCAGAATTAAACGTGTTCCATGTGTATTTTTGAACACACCAATATGGCTCCTGTTCATGTATTTTATGACTCCATGTGACCTCAACATATGCTGAATTCAGAAATTTCGAAAAGGGGGAATTATTCTTTATCTCCATCTTGAAAATATCGGCAGTGATTTAATCATAAGAAATTAGACGTGCATAATTTACTTCAGATATGATATACATGTGTTCTAGAGAGAGAGAGAGAGAGAGAGAGAGAGACAGAACGACAGAGAGAGACAGAGAGATAAGAACATAAGATAAGCCTGATGTGTGTTTTCACATCAATCCACGCACGGGGTTGTGGGAGTAGGTAATTTTTCCAAGGTGCTCACTTAGCCAACCATGCTCAAGCTTATCCGTACTTTTCAACGACATCTTCAGTTTTTAAAAAAACGTGGAGGACTGATGATCGATCTAGCGATTCGTTCGCTGCGCGAGTTTAGGATTAATTCCATTTTTGTAATGGATAAAGTCTATATTGGTACGTTAACGTGTACAAATATCGGATGATGCTTTACAAACAGTGTCATTTCAGTAACATGCAGCATCGAGACGATATGTACTTCACCAGCTTTGGTTGGTTATTAGAATCCTGTTGAATATGAAGCCGTGTAAAGATATATAGGGATGTGCTTTTCCGAAGAAATTTACTCCATGTGGTTCCAATCAGCCTTATTAGCGCAGCAGCGACATCCCCGCCAACATTCTTAAAGTCCGTGGGTTCTCACAAACGTAGACTTCTATGCTCCGCAGCAAACACAAGTTAATGTTTGTACTGGAGTTTACATGCGGTACAAGTTTTCGTGCAACATTGTACATAATATGAAGTCATTATTGTATGTTACAGCGATTGTGTTAATATTTATCATGGCATCACGGAAAAAAGGAAAAGATCTAATTTGAAAAACGAAGATGCTTTGAGCATAATCAAAGAATAAAAAGTTCTCATTTTACAGTAATTGATTTTGTTTTTGCAGGTAAAGCCCAAACCACCCAACTATAGTTCAGATGGAACTGGAATTTTCGTGTTCCAAACTCAGTTCACGCATTAATCAATCGCCAGACTAGATGTGGAAAAAAAATCAGGTTCTGGTAAATATGACTTTCAGATACTTTAAGATGGTTAACATGGGATCACCTGAACGTGATTGCTCCGTCGCCTGGCGATGAACGTGCCATGTTCCCACCCATTTTAGTGTAGCACTTTAGTGTTAATGAAACAGCAAATCATGCGCCGTTGATCTTTTTGATTTTTTAATAATCATTGAAGCATCTAGCCTCGAGGACCTTACAAAATCTTTATGTGTACGACGATATGATGCTTGAACATAAAAATCAATCCCTCGAGAATATTTTTTCGAGGTCGACATAAATACATAGACGTGACGCATGTGAATCAACGATATACACACGTGCCTAAAGTAACCCAATACAACTTTAACATGTTGATGATATTTCATGGTATTGACGTGTTTGGTCTCGCAGATATTCACTGGACTTGGTCCTCCTGGAACCCTTTTAGTTTTCTCACTTTTGAATTGACCAAAGTTCCGGAAAATATCGCATGGCTTTGAACAAAGTAATTTAACAACCACGATAAACATATAAAATATATAAATGTGGCAGTGATGTCATAGCAGAGAATGGAGATCGACTCCGCAGAGCTGCTCACGAACACAAGCAGCTATTTGGTAATTCAGTTGCCGGCCGAAAATGCGTCGAAGACGTGTTACAGTGAAACACATGACAGATCTGACGGGAGGTGAAGGAAATTTAGGAAACGTTACCTAATCCAATGAAAGATTTACAGAATTTATGGATCTAGCCAGAAGAGGACAAACAGGATGACCCAACATCTACGAGAAAAGAAAGCCATGCCACGTCACTAGAATCATTCAGGTAGTAAAGCCATTACTCAAAAAAGTGGATGTGAACCCGATGAAATATCTGCATCCAAATCCTACATGGTCACATATACATGCACTCACACAGAAGAAAACAATATGAATCTGAAGAATTTCTTTTAGGCTATGGAATAACAAACGAAGATAGGAAAGGGGTCTTGGTCACGGTAGACTGTGTGTGGTCTTGAAAACACTTGTGGGGTCCTTTCGCGCGTGAAACAATGCACCAGAAGTTATTTGCGAGGCCCCATTAATTTTATCAGCGGTTGCTCACCGACACCATCTGGTTTCATGCACTGATTCCTGAATATATTGAGGACATCGATGATGAATATACGATACCGATAATGAATTCTGAAGCGATTCATCTTTGTTGTGATACAGTGCGTTGTTGTAAATACAACCCTTAGCGTTACCTCTATGATTACAATTTCATCAACGCAGTATAATTCAATATAATTTGTCGATAAAAATTGCCGTGCGAGAATGTCGCACAATCGAGATTACTTTGGCGTCATTTTGCGTTTATTACTCACCCTAATCACAAATCAAATCGCAAATAACTATTTTGTGTTTCGGAAAACAGTAAAGCTACCTGAAATACTATTCGACTTTACCTGGAACTGATCAATGAAAAGATCTGACGGTGAACAACAATGGTGATCGGCAAGGACTCTAAACTTTACACGTGATTACGAACCCAAAATCATCTTTGCGATTTCAATCGAATCTGCACCGTACGCGTTTAATATACCGGTAACACGGACGTAAAAATCCATTCTCAGTTGGACTGATGATACTAACGAAAATCCAGAGGATAAATTACCTTTACCCATGGGATACCATTATAAGCCAGACGTTATTGGCATTACATCAACAACTCTCATCAATCTAACCTGTACAACTATTAGCGGAAGCTATGAATGCGGACCAACCATACGTGTGACTGTTAAAGATTACATACTATTTGGGTTTTCACCAATTGCAGTACCAGGTGATTTGGTATCGATTACTCCCGTTCTCACTCATGTATCTTCCAAGATATAATGGCTGGTTGGCACATATTCGTTTTACCCGTATTTACCAAATCTAGAAAATGGTACATCTTTGTGGAGAGACCTTTAAAAGACAACTGTACATTAAAGATCGATCTGATCCTTAAATATCAAGAGAGTCATACTTGGACATGTCATACCAGTGCATGTGGTTAATTGGTGATAACGTACAGTGATTGCTTACAGAAGTTGTAATGCGACTTGATAATATAATTAAAGACATTGCTGGGAATCAACTAATACGTTTTGGTATGCAGACAATTCAATCGATAATATCTTACAGGTTAGAGAATCGTTAATTCGTACTCTACGGAGATTCGAATCCAGGTTCACGGATAAACGACACCCATCACACTGCACACAAGAGCCCATATTCACTCACGACTAAGAACACATCACCAAAATATGATGTTACTCAATCGGCGTTATATGCACTCGTGTGTAGTATACACACTCGCATGACGACCTAGTAATTGTATCTGTACAGTCGTTCCGGATTCCTATGAAAGAAATCAAGCTATATAGAATTAATTATAGAGAGTTATAAATATACACCAGACAGTTAGGAAAGTACTATCCATGGATTCCTGTTGAAGAATGCTTCATAATAGTAGGCAGAATACATATTTTTATTCAAATAATACTACCATAGAGGATAGAAATTTTTTAATTCGTTCTCTATTTTAGTTAGAGCCTATAACATTACATTATCAGACTAACAACAAACTTAATTCATGAATTATTCCATGTTAGGAACGAACCATTCAATGATTCATGAGACCAGCATTCCATGTTACAAACAACATAAATCAACCATGTAAAGATCCTCGACAACAGCATTCCATAAATTATTGTGTATATAACATTAAAACGTTTGATGTATGACAATGATATTTAACATGCTAATAAATTACTTATTCGAAAAACATTTAATGGAATCGTAAAATGTTCTGCCAGTATCTTATTCACTTCATTACAGCAACGTTTGATTGAATCGACTTCATTCTACATCAGGTATTTCCCCTCGCTTCTCGAGATCAGAATCTCAGTTTGCTCTAAGAAGGTAAAATCCCGGAAATATCTCTCCTCTAGACTTTCAGTCGAAGACAATGACGGGTGAAGGCTCGATTCTATGGTTTGAAGCCCATATAAAAGAAGGATTTTCTCTAAGCTGGACAGAGCGTTATTGACAGCAGTCTTTAGATTGTTCAATATCTCGATGTAAAATAGATCTGTTTCTGACCTCCTCATCTCATGATGACCCACCTAACGGCTAAAAGTGTGATCATGTCCTCTTTTGACGGAGTTCGTCTGAAAAGAAGCGCATTAAATCAAATCATTCCATCTGTATTCATTAGTTAAAATAACATTTACACACATACAGATTCTGCATAATTGTACTATTGAAAGGTGACAATAAATCATAAATAAAACCACGCTAATATTTTGTGCTTGTTAAAAGATCATCTCCAGCAGATGTTAATCTTCCTCATCTGTACAATTTAATATATTTGAAGCCCACGTGAAGCGAGCACGTATTTCACGAAGGTATCTTGAACTTTGCGATGATTGATTTGACCGTTCGCCCTGTCAACCTTATAACTGAGAACCGCATTTGCTCAGTAGTTAGAGCGTAGGTCTTGCGGCATAAGGCTGTGTGTTCTAATCCTACAACTGAGTCAGTCGTGTCGGATGTATTAGTGTGTGTGGCTCTAAAGCCAAACTCCAAATTATAGCCAACAAAAGATAAAGATCCTCATTGTTTTAAATTCTTCAACTCTTCTACAATTTCGTGTTGACCGCTTGATAGTTTTAGCCGTTATGTCTTAATGGACGTAACCGTTATGTCCTTATAGCCTTAATCCTTACGACTTTATTGTCTTAACCGTATTTTTGTCTTATCCGTTATATCATTATAATCATAACCATTTTATCTTTATTGTCTTTACCGGTTCTTTTTATAATTTTAACCATTATGTGTTTCTGTTGTAAATAACAATGATGGACTTTTCTTTGCTTGCCCCTCTTGTTGTATGCCAAGCATCTTCGGACCGTTCAGTCGTCGGTCAAGCCTGAATATAACGAAGGTCATGAGCTAAGTAGACTTCCCAAGCATTGACTAAGAAAGAAATTTACAAACACTGTTTCACTGAAAACAAACAAAACGACAGCAAATACACGCTCTCTCATATAATAATCGAATGGGGCGGTTCCCTAAAGAAATTTCAAAAGAAAACGCGTGAGCTTATTCACAGACAAATGTCTACTTAGTAAATAGTTGTGTAAGTATGGATGAGACATTTATTACGCCAATAAATAATAAAGTTATTAAAGCCTATGTTTTTTTTTATATGTTTGAAGAGTTTATGAAAAAAAGACTTTTCCTTGATTGTCTTTAAATACTTGTAAGGGAAAAACAACGGATGATTACATATATACAATGTAAGAAAGACACATATATACACGCATGTGTTCGATTCGCTTTATTTAAGATAGTACAGTATAAGTACCTACAAATTTTTCTTTTAAATCTGACACGTAGTATTTGGCCAACTTCAAACTCTGTACGAGATGAAACAAAGGCTTTTCCAATGGATTTTCGTCGGTATGTTGTGCATCCAAATGTCCGCATATGTTTGTATTCTCGATCGAACTGGCTTTTGATTGACTGGCACCCAAGATGAGCAGGCACATTGTTGGCAGGAATAAATATTCTACAAAGAAATTACAACGTGTATCGTTTAATAGAAAATGTAACAAATAAATAAACTTGATAAACTATACATGTATAGTACAGACCATAAATGTGTGATGAATAACATACCTCAATAATAAAAATCATAGATCGGTCACGAACACCATACCTCTATAACACAGATCAGAGATCTGTGATGAATATCATTCATCTACAACACAGATCACAGAGCTGCCATGAATACCATATAACTATAACACAGATCATAGATATGTGATGAATACCAATCCTCTATACTAAAGATCATAGAGGTCTTTGAGGAATACCTCACCCCTGTAACACAGATCAGAGATCTGTGTTGAATATCATTCAGCTATAATACAGATCATGGAGCTGTCATGAATACCAAAGTATCTCAAGAAGTGGCAGCAGTACAGAAAAAATTGAAAATTCTTTGTTGTTAATGTGAAACCAGTTTTTGGAAACTAGTTACCAAGCCAGTTTTTTTTTCTCCGGTTGCCAGGTAAATTATTGCCATTGCCCAACATATATATATATATATATATATATATATATATATATATATATATATATATATATATATATATATATATATATATATATATATATATATATATATATATATATATATATATATATATATATATATATATATATATATATATATGTTTCTTTTCAATACTTGTAATCGTCTATCCTACCATAACAAAGAACACATGTATGATTATGGGTACACCTAGTTCATCAATAGTACTAACAGAGAAGTAGACAGTTTTTTATTTATAAAAAGACAAGGTATAGGAACAATATATAGAATAAGTTGTTACCTACCTCAACTGTTTATGAACAAAAATATATTTAAAAAATTTAATCAACAATTCTTCTGCTTTGAAAACTATTAACATAATTAACAGGCTAGAATAATGCTAGATGGTCCATCAAATCAACCGATGCTGACAGACAATGTTGACGAGACAAACAGACGCAAAATGTTTACCTCTTCAGATTGGAAAGAATGCATATAATCTTTACAAATGATACAATATATTTTCAAATAACATTAACTGAATTTGACGAAATAACTTACTTTGAGTCATTTTCTTGTACAACAGTAACGAAATAAACTTTTAAAAGAAAATAAATTAATAGATGAATCGCACAATATTGTAAATAAATTTAAATCTTTCGAGTAATGGAAATAAACCCTATCAAGAAAATGAAATAATTTGTTTTATTTATACATACTCGCACGGGAAAATCCCAACCAACATCGGCTAGGAGATTCCCAGATTGGAAAGAAGAGTTCCTACTCCAATTCTAAAGTTAGTGCTGACATCCAATGGTACATGGTAGTGACTGGAAAATAAGAGATTCCCAAGAATGCAGAGTTCATTTTCTTCCTGCCATTCCCCTTTGGCCCCAAACCTTTTCCCGGAAAAAATATCAATGTAATGAGTATATTAAATTATCCCTGCAGCAATACGTTTAATATAGAAGCCATGAAGAATATTAATCGGTTAATCCGAAACTAGGTCCGTGTCGAAGCAAGGTACGTACCTTTCTTTCCAGTTATGTACTCCACGTCAAAGTATCTTGAACCAGTGCTGTCATTGTCTTCAGACAAAAGGCCTAAGTGAAAGAACCTGTATGTCAAGTGTCAGCTGTAATGTGTTTTAAATATCGCTTTTTAACACTGACATTAATTAGGTCTCATTAAGTGCATCCATGTAGTTTTATTCCACAGAAGTGGGCGATTAATTCCAGGTGTTATCCGTTAATTTATTTTATTTTTTGCCTAACTATCACAGCGAATTTATATGAAAAGAAATTACAATGTAAATAAACATTTAACATATGTGCTGTTTCGTGATGCGTGAAGAATAATTTCTTTCTCAGTTAAAGCCTCCAGGTAAAATATGTGAGTGTCTTTTGAATCGTCTGCAAAACCGCAAACTATGATGATGTGGAACATTATCATTCGTGTTTAACCAGGTAAGCTTAGCACGCCAAGATCAACGCCAAGATCACACGTTAAAGGGTGCAAAGGCTGTAAACGTGCATATATATATATATATATATATATATATATATATATATATATATATATATATATATATATATATATATATATATATATATATATATATATATATAGATCAAGGCTTCACTGGATAAATCTACAATGATTAAGGAGGGCTTTCATGCCGCGTCCCCGCAAAGGATCCCGAAGAAGAAAGAAATCATTAACATCTTTGGATCTTTTGGTGTTTTCACTTCAAACCAAGGTCGGAAAAATCTTTATTTAAGGAGGTAGGTAAATATGCCACGGCGCTTGTTTGCCCAACCATGCTAGAGGAGCCCCATGGGTGACCTTTGCCGTGCATGCTAACTTATCAACGGCAACTTCACCTTTCAAATAACCGCGATGACTGTAGTGTATGTTAGGTAATGTCCACTATTTTATCAATATGTTTTTACAGCCAATGAGTGAATTTTGTCCACCAAAGATAATCGTGGCCTTCTGACCTCCATCTAGCGATTCGTTCTTCGAGTGTTGAATTAATTGCAATTAGGTCATGGAAGAGATCTATATTGGCACGATGATGTGCACTGATATCATTTGATTCTTTATTAGCAAGGTCATATCGATAACATGCAGCACCGACATGATGAAGAAGTACTACACCGGCTTTGGTTGTTTGTTAAATTCAAGTCGTATATCAAGCCGTGTACCAGGCCTATGGTAATTGTATCCAGGGATGTGGTTTTCATGAGGATATTTTACTCCTTCGTGTTCCAGAAAGTTTAGTTAAAGCAACAGCGACTTCACCGCTGAGATATATTTAGACCAACGGGTTCTCACCAACGTGAACTGCTATGTTCCATATCGAACACAAATTTCAGTGAACGCAGACCTACCATTACATATTTGAACTTGAGTTGGATTTGTGAAACCTGTTTTCATGCGACGTCGCACAAAATATAAAGACACGATTGTAGTACGCAGCAATGGTGTTTACATATGTCATGGCATCACGAAATAGGAAAAGATTATATATGAAACACGAAGATGCTTGGACTCAGAGATTTTAGTTATTTTGGCTTTTTACTGTCATTGATTTATCTGCACAGGCAAAGCTCAAACCACGCAAGAATAGTTCTGTTTCCAAACTCGCTTCGACCATTGATCATTGGTCCTGCTTGATGAGGAAACTCTCGACTGCTTTTAATTACGTCTCCAAGATGGTTAACGATGGATCGCCTGTACGCGATTGTGCAGTCGGCTGACGATTAACCATCTTGCAATGTTCTCAGAGATTTTACGGTTGCGCTTCAGTCATCGACAGAAAGGAAATCCTAAAAGATGATTTCTTTTTCACAATCGATGAATCACCATTGATAATCTTGATTTGAGCGACAATACTCATGTAGTATAAAAATATTTAATGCCTGAACACCAACTCATTCCCGCTATTGCGTCCTCAAGAACAACACCGCAAAAACTTATTGATTTTACATTGTAACTTAGAAAGTACGCCTAACATTATGCAAAATGTATATTAATTTGTTCAGTGCGCAACTCAACCACCATGTATATCTAAGCTGGTTTGGCACTAAAGCGGATTTGGTTGATTTTATCAGCCGAGATGCTGGTCACTTATACCGGGAAGATCTTGTGATCCTGAAGATCGAACTGGAAAACTGCAAACATCTAACTTTGACATCCAAGTTGACGATCGTTACAGACATATTCAATGGTGTAATCAGCATGGTTATATCTGAACGTGATCACATGTCCCAGAACACATTTGCGTGAGACATATATTCCTCAGAGATTTCTTTTGATTGTATGGCAGCTGTACCAGTAAAATGAAATAGCTGAATAGACATACTGATCAGATCTCACGTATTTAATAGAGGAACTATGATAGACCCTCAGTCGTACAGACGTCGGAACTAATTTCAGCAGAAACGTAGTGTCAATCATTAATCTTATTCTTGCAATGGTTTTCATTACGATTAATATTATCGGCCTGACTGCGGCACCTAGCATAGTTACTTCACTTAAACGTGCACACAGGAGAAAACCGTCACCACTGGTTTGTATATACTTGCACGAATCATACTCACGGGTGGTCCTAGGATACAATCATGGAGTATAGAGGCTTGGACCTATATCAAGCAGACCTGTCCAAATTCCCCATTAGTCAACTACTAATATATATATATATATATATATATATATATATATATATATATATATATATATATATATATATATATATATATATATATATATATATATATATATATATATATATATATATCTAATATATATATATATATATATATATATATATATATATATATATATATATATATATATATATATATATATATATATATATATATATATATATATATATATATATATATATATCTATATATCTATATATATATATATATATCTATATATATATATCTATATATATATCTATATATATATATATCTATATCTATATATATATCTATCTATATATATATCTATATATATATATATATATCTATATATATGCTCTTACTTTACAGTGAAATACAATTCCATCCTGAAGGAACATCTTTCCCATAACCTCAACACTGACACTTTTAAAAATGTGTCATTGTCCTGGATGAATACGATGTTCACATAAATAAAAAATTCTGCTTTAATGGATCAGATCAGAAAATATCGTTTTGAAAGAATTGAGCTCCAACCTCAAAGAAAATTATAGAATCCAAATTGTTTATTTGGGTCCACAACTATTTTTCATGGCATATAAAAGATTTTTTTGTCTTGGCTGTCCGCAGTCGACTTTCTAATATCTTAACACAGTGGAGGATCTTAACACAGGTAGGAAGTCAATATTTCTATTCGAACAAGTTAATATCTGGAGAGATTAAATTAGAGACGTCGATTCTCTGTCCTCATCTGTACAGGAGAGACTGCTCCATGATCAAAAGATATTTCGTGCTTCTTTCTTTGAAACAGAAAAGCTCAGTAAGGGTAATATAAGTTGTGAGATCTAATAAAGAAATGATTTTTCTTAAAAATATACTTTATAACTATGCCTATGTAGAAGTTTGCTGCAACAAATGTGTTGGAAACACCTCTGTTGTGGTTGATATTTCGGCCTTTGGATATGTCTTATGAGCCAAAGACCGTATCGTCATAATCGCATGAGAAAAGACGCGAATAGTTTTCGAATACATGAAAAAGACATTTGATCTATCAAGGTGTCAGGCAGTTCGCATCTGACTCTGCTTGACATCTTTATATAATGCTTAGTGTTTCTTTTCACTTCATAAGGGCGTCTTCAGTCAAGGAAACATGTCTGCTGATAATAGCATATAACTTCACAATGAACATTGTACACGCATTATCCTAAATTCTACCATTGCACTCTTAAGACATTTTTCAGCTCATATCCAGTGCCGCCTTGGACCAATGTCCTCTTTTTTATTCCACCATCATTTCCTGCTGACAGATCCGATTAAACTAACGAAAAATGCGCATATTCGGGAATCTGTGGGTTACATGGAGGGATCTAAAAGCCTTTTACGAGAAGGCAATTAAAAAATTTCAAAATTCCTGAATTGGGAATAATCTGTTGAAACGCGATTTCAAGCAAAAGGAGCAATTCCTGAAGTAAGTATGATATTGCAACACTGGCAGGCGACTAACTGTCTTTCACACAGTTTACAAGCGCTATAGTGTGTATGTATTATACCTGTGATTGACACCTGATATTTAAACTCACTTTCTCAGTCTGAGTATCCAATTATTAAATGACATTTTCTATTCAATCTTAGGTATATGGTGCATACATTGGCAAATTGCACTTCCAGCCGCATGGAGACTTTCAAATCGTCTGTCTCTCGGCGATTATTTGACACCAGAATTCAGCTAAATATCATATATCAGGGATATATGGAGGATGCGGCAGTTTTTGGATGAAGCTCTTCTTCGGTACGTCTGTCAGGACAGCGGATGTATGCCACAATGCATTGTCATGGAGTAGTGGTCCACGGACAGATTATTTGGTAGCGTATTACAACTTTTGGCAACACTTCTGATGCACAAAAATATGCATTGATACTAGCAGATTTAAGCACAGGTACCTGGACGACCTGGCCTTTTGAATCGAACAAAATGCGCTTAAAACTCTTGACAGTCTAACTACGAGGAGCGATTTGTGGTCCTTGTTCTACGATGTTGATTCGCGACCATCTTTACAACGATGAAATCACCTTAAAATTGTAGGATATGACAGAGAATTGCATCCGCAAACTTTAGCTTTATGTCAGTACCTAAGATCACCCGTAATTTTCAGAATGTTTTCTGACCAGTGATAAAAGTACTGTCCATTTGTACATCACTGTCATTAACCTTTCTTACGTCACACGTAGGTGTTTGGCGTGATGCATGTGCAGATGTAAAATATGTTACAGAGCGTTAGTTAGTTTCTCTATCGATCGCCATTAATGGCATTGACATATCCCAAGAACCAAATAATTCTAACAAAATATTCAGAACTTTCAAATTCCCCTGATATTTCCAACTTTATTTCAATTTTTAATTTACTTATTTTACTTTTTACATTTAACCTGCAGCTGGTAGATGGTTCCTTTACGAGCACAAAACCGTTTTGGTGGTGGTGGTGGTGGATTGTCGGCAGGTTTTCGGTTAAGTTTAAAATTGTGATTCCCCGTAATGAATATTACATCTCTCTCTCTCTCTCTCTCTCTCTCTCTCTCTCTCTCTCTCTCTCTCTCTCTCTCTCTCTCTCTCATACCTCTGGCAAGCGAGATGAATGAGGTATTTGCTTTCTTCACCGATGTTTCTAGTAAATACAATTAGAGCTCCCGAAATTTAAAAAAAGTAAAAAGCAAGCATAAATATCATGATCACCCAAAAAGCACGGATCTAATACATTATGGTATTTCTTTCTTTGATTTCTTTAGCAGATTGACACTGGACACCGTTCCATTCGGTTTTTTGTGTCTAAGCCCTCACCGGTGCCGTTCCCTCAACCAACATTTCATATTAAGTCAATTTATCACTCTTTGGTGTCTTTTTATCCGTCCATGGATTTACGGGGAACGCGGTAACAGTAATGAATGACGCATTGGTGTTTAAGCGGAAATGATCATGGATTGGTATAGATCTGTCAAACATGACACGTTAATGAACCAGTAATTGACACGTTACAATGCCATAAAGGCATATGTTCAGTCAGTGTATACTATTTGAATTCACAATAGCAGCAGCATTATATATCATCCGTAGAACGACTGTTGTAATATCCCCCTTCTGTCTTTCAGTTACCTCATCTCCTCCTATATCACTTCATGTAAATTCATGAAAATAATGACCTTCTTCATATTCCAGCTATGTGCAAGCGAAGTAATTTTCTTGTCTTCCTTAGGAAGTGTGTTTCAAAGATCAAATTTGCAAATTTATCAACTACAATAATGTTTTCAAATATTCTTTGAGAAACGTTTGTTTATGCACTTAAAGTTGGAACGATAATAATTAACGAGTTTTGGAGTTAGGACCCTTGGTTTACAGTCCTGTATAAACCCGACGTCATGCCAAGCCATGGGAAAAACTATTGTTTTCAACTTGGCACTTCCTCCATCAGTAATACTGGCTGCTATATATAACCTATAGTGTGCTGAAAATGGCTTTAAACTCACAACAACAACGTATGTAAGAAGTGATCAAGTTTATTTAGTATTAGTCGGACAAACTTTGTTTTATTAAGAGAAATGAATGATTTATTTATTCAAGGTCGGTATAATCGACTAGTATCTTCCTACCATCTGTGTAAATCTTTTACTGCGGTCACGGGTATTTTAACATACTCTAGTAATTAGTCTAACCTAACACCCCCCAACATATGAGAAATGTCAAAGCATTCAAGGACAAATGAATAGCAGCAAAAATGAATAGCTTTCAAATTCAAGGTGTATATATTGAAGACGAAAGAAAATTTAATTCTGGCATATATAAAGAGGATAAACTTCCAGCGAAACGCATGCTTTAATCGTAATTAATGAATCAGGAAATTAAAATAGAAATTCTGTTTACAGCATGATGTCAGCTTTATTGCAAGGAAGACAGTGGGAAATAAAATAGTTAATCTGTTTCCAACGCATCATTCAAAACTAAAAACATCAAAATTGTTCCTTGATGAAATAATGTGTGTGCACTTCAAATGAATTATGTTATAAACAACTGTCATCAATTATTAGTAAATGAATTTAAATATATGGACCGCAAGCATTTTTTACTAAGTCACCTTTGATATATTCAATATTTAAGTTTATACATATTCGACAAAGACATTGTAACACCAGACACATTTTGTCGTCTTAACTAAATAAAAGTGAAGACAAAATAGAATTGGTTCATTTGTGTTAACCAGTAATTGGAACTCTTCCGGGGAACATTCTATAGTTTTTCTTATCAGCATTGTGTACCATTTCTAAACGGATGTCAAATATCGAGCGAAAGAGATCGTAGGGAAAAAGCGCATGCCCGACATAGATGTAGGAGGATGGAATATTTGAAATAAGCATTCGGATTTGCCTTTTTTGCATTTTAGATGCACACAAGATTTTATTTTCCTTAAACGTTTGCCTACATTTAGAGAACTAATCTGATGACGTTTCAAAATCCATGAATGTATGAGGTAATATACCTGGAATGTTACTTAGGAAGATCTGATATACCTTTGAACATGTCAGGATGGCAGTATTTGCAATATGAAAAATAACGAAAGACACGACAAAGTGCCTCAAATATGCCTTTTCAAATGTTAATTGAACTTGAAGAACATTTAAAACAAAGCAAAATTTATTTATTGCAAAAGCAACCTGGGATCAAAATTAATTTGCTTTACTCAATTAGGACTGCCCAAATCTGTCCAACGTGATCAAGGGCCAAGTTTCGTGTGTGGAACTTGTCAGCAAGTTATGTACGAATTAGGCATCAAACAAGTAAATTCTTCTGCCTATCACCCTCAGAGCCAAGGGGCTTTAGAAAGGTTTCATCAGACTTTGAAAAAATATGAATCGATCATATTGTTTTGATACAGGTATAGATTGGACTGAAGGCATTCATTTACTATCGTTTACTGTTAGGGAATCAGTTCAATAATCTTTAGGATTCAGTCCCTTTGAATTGGTGTTTGGACACACTGTGCGTGGACCATTGAAGTTGTTAAACGAGAAACATCTTTCTAATGAAGATACTGAAATTAGTCTTCTCGATTATGTTTTGCAATTTTAAGTAAAAGTTGTCAAAGGCTTTTGAGATTGCAAGAGCAAATCTGCACTCTACTCAATCAAAAATGCAATTAAGGTATGATAAAAACTCAAAGGAAATGAGTTTTCAGTCTGGTGATAGAGTTCTGGCTCTATTGCCAGTACCACAAAATCCTCTTCAGGCCATATTATAGTCGAAAACAAAAACAATTTTGCCACATAAATATGTTAAAGGAGTATATTGCGAGAGATAGCCAGGATAAACATGCAATTAATTTAGTTGTACCTGTCCCACTCAGTGAAGATTTAAGTGAAAGAATACCATTGGACTGAATGATCTGGACCGGACACTTTCATATTTGCAACAACAAGAAAGGAATTCCCTGTGCATGTTAATAAAAAGCAACTGATGCGATCTTTAGGTATGGCTGGATACTATCGGATTATTTGTTCAAATTTTACTATAATTGCTGAACCCCTGACAAATTTACTGAGCAAGAAAACAAAGTTTCATTGGACTGAGAAATGTCAGGAGCTTTTGGCAAGTTAAAAGCCATACTTAAAAGCGCGCCAGTTCTTACAGCTTCAAATTTCAGCCAATCATTAAAACGGTTGATCCAAGTGTAGTTGGGTTTGGAGCAGTAATAATTGATTCAAAGCAGTAAAAATGGTGTTGATCATCCAGTGTGCTATGTTTTTAAGAAACTAAATAAGCACCAAAGAAATTATTCAACAATCGAGAAGGAATGTTCGGCTTTGATATTACTATTACAAAATTTTGAAGTTTATATTAGTTCAGCTCCTTCTTCGATTATTGTGTTTAGTGATCACAACCCCCGTACTTTCATCGGCAAGATGAAAAATAAAAAACAAATAATACTAAGATGGATTTTGTTGTTAAAGGAATATAATATTGACACCAGGCACATCAAGGGAAAAGAAAATTTAATAGCAGATGCGCTTTCCCGTGTATAGAAATGTATTATTTCATGTACACTTTGTATAATTCATAAGAGTTCTTATGTTATTTTTTTAAACCTCATATAATTAATCTATAGTAAAAAGAAAGCTTTATTATATAAATCCTTCTTTTTCTTTGGGGGGGTATGTATATTTGATTTAATTTATTTTTGATTTAATTTAATTCTTTGTTAGTTTTATGTTTCAAAAATTCCATTACATGTTATAGTAATATAATTTTATTTACTGGATTTTACATTGTCCAGAAATTTCATTCAGTAGTAAACAACTAATAATGGAAACTTTGTATCCAATACTGAACTAGTTCCTGACCTTGATTCAGAACCAGCAAGAGTTGTGGTAAACAACTTTTTTTTATAAATATTTTTAAATCTTTCTCACAGTAAGATTCATAAAGTGAGATCAAGCCATATTTGGTGTAGGTGACAAATAGCATGTATCAGTTAGGTTTTTCCAGAGGACTGACCCACATCCGGGCATCTGTTTTGCATTGTAGCTAGATTTATTATTGATGTTTTGAGAATGCTTAGTTATTAGTGCCTTAACACTTGAGAAGTTAAAGTGTTTTATGTTGTGACCAGTTTTGGGCCTAATTATTTTTCCATGGAAATACTTGTGCTCTAAATTAATTCTTGGACAAGGACAGTTATCGACATTTACACAGAATTCAAACACTGGAACATTATTTTCTGTGATTCAGCAAAGAACTGTTGACACATCAGTGCGACGCTTACCACATAATACATCAACTTCCATTTTGGATTTCATCAGGATTCAAATTCAGTTTCATTAGGACATGTTATTACAAGTACTTCTATTTTTTATTTTTGAAATATTTTTGGGTTTGATTTATAGAACCGTAAGTTTTTTTTCTTCTCATTTTTACCTTGCTTTTCTAGGGAACAAAAAATATTTTTTAAATTTTACAGAGCTTGTTGTCTTCATCTATTTTTTGTTACGATTTCTAAGAGCCTAAACACGTAATAATATATATATATATATATATATATATATATATATATATATATATATATATATATATATATATATATATATATATATATATATATATATATATATATATATATATATATATATATATATATATATATATATATATATATATATTTGTGACTACATTTAACGAAACTTAAAATTCTGGATTAGCAGCATATGGCAGGTAAAGCTTTCCCAAAGTAATGCAAACTTTTCATTAACTACGCTATTTTCTATTGCAGAACTGTTCTTGTGATTAGCAATTGTATAAGTGGTTTCCTTTATACTTCCTAGTAATGGACAGAAGTCGCAACCAACTCATTTTACGTAGTCTATCATAGAGTTCATAGCGATATGATACAATTAAGTAAAAAGTAATGTAATATTAATGGATTCATGATGTAATGAAAAACATTATTTTTAGCTGAGAAGCAAATGTTTTAATTACAAAAGCGGAATACCTTGAGCAATTGTTCTTTATTTATGTTAAAGATTTTGTGAATTCATTTACTTTGCTTCTTTAGAAGAATAAATCACCAACAATTTGAAGCTGTACCCAGACAATGAACAGAATGTGTAAACTATTCAGGCTTAACTGTTTACAAATACATAGAGCTCAAGTCTATTTCAGAAAAAACACCTGCATATCATTCCGAAAAAACACAGACCACATCTTCCCTAACTAGTACACATTTTTTAAAATCACCCATACAAGCAAATACTGTGCTCGTATGTATGTATGTATGTATGTATGTATGTATGTATGTATGTATGTATGTATGTTTGTATGTATGTATGTATGATTGTATTTGTGTATGTAGCTATGTATGTATGTATGTATGTATGTATGTATGTATGTATGTATGTATGTGTGTGTGTGTGTGTGTATGTATGTATGTATGTATGTATGTATGTATGTATGTATGTATGGTGATTACAATTAACTTTTACAATAAACTCCTGTAAAGATCTGACGTTAGACTCACTAATATATTTAAGAGTTTAATGTTGTTTTTCAGAGTGTATCGTGGTATAAACTGTCAGTTGCTGAATCATACAGCAAATAACGCCCGAACATCAAACTCTTCTATGCAATTCTTTATAGTTTTTATTTATTTTATTGTTCTTTGTTTGGTTTATTTTCAAGAAACATATGCATTATCAATTTTAGTATATGAATTCTTGTTGAGTGCGTCTGTTACGTAGCTATTCATAAAACAGGGGATTCTCCATCTGCAAGGTAATAGCTACGTCAACATCAAACAAAATAATTTTACCAATTTGATGTACTACTTTATTCAGCGTTTTAATTTTGAATTGATTGTTTTGTATGATGTCAGTCTCGTGACATCACATGATTTCCTAATGTTGAGGTCATGTAGCCTATTACATTTGCCTCCCATGATGCTCCTCGCACACGGTCAGGCTCACAACATTGGATAGCTGATACCAGTTGAGAAATTCACGAAGGCAGAAATGACACTGAAATGCATTGGCAATAAAGAAACAGCATTAAAATAATTACTTCTAGTTGTGTCACCGACATCTTTTTTTATCATATTAGCCATAACTATGTCAATTAAAGAAGTATTTGATGTTTGTTATAAGTATCGCTATGCATTACAATAATTTTCAGCCATCATGTCTGAGCTGGGTGTGAGGGAGAGGGTAAGATGAGTGAGAGAGAGAGAGAGTCTGTATGTATGTGTGTGTCTTTTTGTGTACGTGTGTCAGTGTGTGAAACATGATTTATTTCACTGAAAGTTTGATTGATTGTGTTTTACATTTATTGTACATTAAGTTTTAACATTTTATAAATGACCTGTTATGTCACTGAAAATAAATGTGTAATAGAATTCATTAATGGTACAGATAACCGTTTCAGGTAGGTGGAATTAAGCCGGTAATAGACATATATATTTATACAATGCAATTTTTGAAGGCTTGGTCAAAATCCTTGATGGCAAGCATTAACAAGTATATATGTAATAATAAGAAGTAAGATTAATGCTTTAAAATAAAACGCATGTTTAGGTTCAAAATCATTTATTCCTATTTGATATGCTCTGAAGAGAAAACATCATTAAAAGAATTCAGAAACCATCATATACAATTGGTAGTAACAACTGTATATCAGTTACACTTTGGTTATATACAGGTATATATGTCAATTCTTTTTTGCATGATATCTGTGTTTATATAGGTAAAGTGTCACACCTGCAAAATGTGCAGTTGACTCATCCAATTTGATTTTGATAGCCGTAAACTATAAATTTAATATCATTATGATGAAAAAAATACTCCATTTGGCTGAAATGATGCACTGATAGTACATCTTTCAGAGGTAGTTCCATATAGACACGCTACAGTCTTTCACAGCAAACAATATTTAAGCCAGTGAACTGGGCGTTAGGTGTAGTTCAAAATTCTCAGAACTGCATGAGTCGTATTTTGATATACTCATGTACTGTCACACTTTAAGCAGCAGTTCTAATAAGTCATAGACAACCCTAGGATTAATGCATGTATGACCAGTTATATATTTCAAGTTATAAGTAAACAGAAGGTTAAAACATGGAAACTTCTTTAAAGATTGCACCTGTAGTCTCTGCATGCTGGGTCACTTTAATTGATACATCAATGTTCTAACTTATATGGTAGCAGTTTATAAATTTGCACTACAAAGAGCATATATTCATTTATGTTTCACAAAGTTGCGACTGTATTAGTGCATTTTACATATTAGTGGTCTTCAACATACAATATTTGCAATCGACAAAAATGCATACAACTGTTAATATTATTTGACATCAGGTAAGATCTATCATGAAGTCAACAAGATTTGCTTCTCTATTGTAATAGAAAAAATATTTTTAGATCATCAATGTTTAATAGCAGCCAGGTAAACGTAGCACTTACTTTATAGCAGATAATTTATTTCATGTTAACATTGCCCTGTTAACAGCTACATACCTATAATAATTTCTGGCAAAACGAATTAGTGATTTAAGCATAAATTTTTTGTAGTGATTATATCAATACTTGACCTATCCAGATTTCCTTTCATTGTTATCACATTGTAACTAGCAAAATATTATTTTTAAAAACAAGATAGACAAAAATGGCAAAATGCAAAGCTTCAAAATTTGCATCGCATAAAACAGAATCAATCGAATTACTACCACCCCGACCGCATTACATGTTCCATTAATGCGTGTTAAAATACAAGTACGCTGCATGACAGTAAGGTCGGTATTTTCGAAAATATTTAAACAACGGTAAAACACAATCAATAAGACTTTCATTTAACTAAAATCATCTCTTACATAATGTCTGAAAACGATATAGTGACACATTAAACAAGCGCTTTGTACTTCTTTAATGAAAAGTGTTGCGACAACGGAAAACCCGGTAACGACACAGCTAGAAATAAATGACTTAATGGTTTTTCTTTATTGACAACTCTTTTCTGTTCCACCATTTTGAATTTCTCTTTCGGTATCGGTTCTGACCTTGTGTGCAGAGCATAATATTGGCGCTCTATAGTTTCGTATTTTCTATTAGAATTTTAAAGAGAAAGAATTTCCCGGACTTGTTCACTGGTTATACTTGCTACTTAATAAGGATCTTATTTATCTTAGGTATTGTTTAAAGAACCTTTAATTCCCTTTAGTTTTGTGTATGATTGATCGGAGTATATGTATTTCGTACGTACAATCCTTATGAAGACTGCACCAAAGTCATGTGAACTTGATCCAATTCCAGCATCACTGCTGCTTGAGTGCATAGATCCAGTATTGCCTTCACTAACTGATGTTATAAATACCTCTCTCTCTCATCCGGGGAATTCCCATCAATTTTCAAAACTGCCATTGTAAAGCCTCTGCTGAAGAAATCAACACTAGACCATAACGATTTAAAGAATTACCGCCCAGTTTCTAATCTCCCATTCATATCAAAAATCTTAGAAGAGATTGTTCTATCCCAGCTTGTATCTCATCTGAATTCAAACAGTCTTTTTAGCAATGTACAATCTCCATATCGCCCTTGCCACAGCACTGAAACTACTCTTCTAAAAGTAGTTAATGACATTCTCTCTGCGTTGGATAGCGGAAAGATTACAGTCCTCGCCCGCCTTGATTTGACTGCCGCAGTTGACACAATAGACCATGATATATTACTTCACCGTCTCCAGCATGTATTTGGCATTCATGATACAGCCTTACTGTGGTTCAAGTCCTACTTGGTCAACAGGACACAAATTGTGTCTGCAAATGGAATACACTCCAGCCCAGTTGATCTATGTTGTGGTGTTCCACAGTGGTCTGTTCTTGGACCTGTTCTCTTCATTCTATACACTCAGCCGCTCTCAAATGTCATAGATCACCATCCAGTGTCTCACCAATTGTACGCTGATGACACCCAAATATACAAATCTAGCCACCCAAGTGAAGTTGATGCTACCATTCAAGGTGTAGAGAGATGCATTTCTGATGTGAAATCATGGATTACATGTAAAAAGCTGCAGATGAATGATGATAAAACTGAGACCATTCTGATCACAACACAAAGACTTCCTCATTCACATCCTTTACCTCCAACAATAAATATCAGCAACACCAACATTAAATTCACACAATCAGTACGAAACCTAGGTGCTACTCTGGACAGAACTCTCACATTGCACCAACATGTCATGAACATATGCAAGGCTGCATATCTTGTGCTGAGACGCATCAGCTGAATTCGCAAATATCTTTCAGTTGATGCCACTAAAACACTTGTGTGTTCATTAGTACTTTCAAGACTGGGATATTGTAACTCAGTTCTGTCTGGTTCATCTCAATATCTACTCCAGAAACTTACAAAAGTTAAAAACACAGCTGCTATGATCATACTTAGAGTACCACGATCAGAGCACACCTCCCCGCTGCTCTGTACCCTACACTGGCTATCCATTCGATCCAGAATCAAACACAAAATTTGTTCTCTGTGTTACGTTTCATTGACGGACTCTAGTCCAACATACCTATCTGACCTCACCCATGTGTATACACCAGGAAGATACTTACACTCCTCTTCTGACAATCGTATACTCATTATTCCCACTAAGAAAACAAAGTCATATGGACAACGTTCTTTTGCATACCAGGGCCCAACAACGTGGAATGAATTACCCACTGAACGTAGACACAAAGACACAGTGATCACATTAAAGAGTGTTCTCAAAACTCACTTATTTAGACTGCAAGAACAAGCTTAAAGACCTAATAATGTTTCCTACCTTAAATATTCTCAGCATGTTTTTTATGTTTTCCAATTTCATGGTGTTTGTTTTTGTAATCATATCATTATATATATTTTTTTTATCTTATATGTATTGTCTAATGTTGTAAGAGCTTAGAGTTTCTAAAGATTAGACGCCTTACAAAGTCCTTATTATTATTATTATTATTATCATTATTATACAGCTTGGCCTTACTCCAGATGTGAATCTTTCAAAAACTGCTATCTCCGCTTGGTCATTTTCACTTCTTGGACTTCAGAGGTAAATTGTAAAAAATAGAAACAAAATATTTTAAAAAATTAGCTGATAACTTCTGTTACATTTTATATATGTAGTAATTCATCCATTGCACTTTTAAAACCTGGTATTGACAAGTTAGGCGAAATTCATTTTCCCTGTTTTAATAGGTGCTAAAGATAGTGTACTTTAGACTAATTCAGGCTAAATTTTTTAGCATAAGGAAGCAGTCATAATAGTAACCAGGGTGCTTAGATCAAATACAATTTCCAAAAGTACATTATCCAAAGAAATGTCAGCTAAATTTTATCAAAGTAGAATAGAGGTATGCCATCATTCTCACCGCTGTGCATGTTTCAAATGCAAACAACTTCACCTTACAAAAATGGATACAACTGTTAATATTGTTTGACGTCACTCTCTCGAAAGTACATAATAATTGGTGAGCGCCCCCAATCGCAAAGCAAGTTAGAATACCAGGTTAATAGATTTCGTGCGGTTTATTTTAAACTGAATTGATGTTAGGTACTGTTATGTTGAGAGAAAAAAAGAACAGATTAAAGTTTGGATTTTACTTTACTTATTTTCTATTTTTAAAAAAAGTATATTTGTTATTTGAATTATTCCATATTTTCCAAATTTCAAATAATTAATTCTTTTTGTTTTAGTGAGATTTTATTCGTTTAAAGTTAATTCCATATAGTATATGTGACCAATCATACATGGTAACGTACACAATATGGCGCTAATTTGTGGCATATATTGGTTTGGTATGATTTTTTTATTGTTGAAATAATTGCAGAAGATTAAATATTATTGTTGGCACTGTTTTTCGATTGCATGTGTTCTGTAGGTAAGTAAGTATCATGCAATGTGTGATCATGAATACTATATATCTATTTGTAGTAAACGTGCGAATATAAAACATACAACAACACGAATTCAAAATAGAATATTGAGAGTTGGGTAAGAACCTAGTTGTAGTTGGAGAAAATACAAAGTCTAACTGTCGCGGAGTGGAATCCTTTATTAACATTTCCTCTCTAAATCGAATACCTTCAGTCCAACAGCTGTTGATCTCCTAAACAGACCTATAGTATAATTCACTTGGGTATACGATTTACTCATTTTAAATTAAATATAAATTATTCTTTTAAAATTTAACAATAATTTTCTTTCACCAAAGTCTATTAAATACTGGTTTTTGAATGCTGTGCACCATAACTACCACCAAGAAACTTCCAGGCGAAAATTATCTATCGTTATGGACTTTTACAATGGTGTCCATGTACTTAACCTGGGTCAGAATAAGAGCGCATCGAGAGGAATCGTCACAGTCTAGGGTAGTACGAATTTTTTTTATCAATATGTGTAGCTTTCAGTGTGAAACCATAGTGCGCGACATTTAATCCGGATTGTACTGGATCACACCTTTAGGTTCATTTTGTTAAAAAAATGTCATTAACATTGATTTTGTCATATGCACCTCTTGGGGCATACAAATAATGACCTTCCGAAGGAATATGGATGTATATGAATCTAAATGAAGTGAATACTTGCCACTTAAAGGTATGTTGAATCAAATTCTAAAAAATGACTACCAGTAATAGTCGGTGTTGAATGCCTACATGACCCATGTGACTTGTACTATAATGCCTGCATGCAGATTGTTCACCCCTGTATTGCATTTTTTACAGCTTTTTTCAGCTTCAATCATTAATATTGGAAAATATGATGGCAATCCAGACATTTTCTTTTGTGAAATTACTTCCTTTGTACAAAGGATTTTATCTGGTCTTATGGCATTTATACTTTTTATGCAGTCATATCACTTTCTAAAAATAGCCATTCGGACATGGCAAACCGGCATGATGGTGTTAAGTGTTCTTTTGCGTGCTATTGTTCTTATTATTGTTCTTACTGAAAACCATGTACCAGGCATTAAATTTGTTCATCTGAATATAGATGTGAATTCTAATATTTAGTAACAGTGGTGCTTAAGCCTGCAGACTGTATCAATCATATAATCAAATTCGATGAATCTTTCTAGAGCAGTATAATACACAAATTCCTTGCATTTCATCACCAATAGATATACCCAAAATATTTTGAGATTAAAATTAAAAGGGAACTGCCACCTCCCGCCCAATTAAATAATGTCGATGAAGTATTCTTATATGTGATTAATGTTTGAACATATAAACATAAACAGAGAGGGATGTATGAAGAAAAGTGACTATTTCTTTTTTAGCACATGAAATTACACTCGGCTTAGTTGATGTGATATTATGCAAGTAGAATCTATAAATGTTGCATATATATTCATAAGTTTAAAAACAATGTATCAGTGGTTGTTTTGTTTGTTTATTTGTTGTTGTTTTTTTTTTCTTTCTTTTTTTGGTATTATGCATTAGTGATTTTATTAACTTTTTCTGAATCTGATGTGTTAATTGGGAAAAAACTTAAGAAAAGAGGAGAGAAAATTTATGTGTTTATTTCAATGTCTGTTTTACATACAAATCTTAATTTTGAATGACAGTTTAGAACATATAAGAAGAGTTATGGTGTTGAAAAGAGCAGCACTGGTTGATTATATTTATACTATGTGGATAATACATTTCCTTAACTAAAAGATATATACAATTACATTTTGTCGGGATGTATAACTGAATGCATGTGTTGATGGAAACACAAATACAAAAACTGCTGTCCCTAATGACAGCACCCACCCTTAAAATGATATATATTTTACATACAAAAACTAACTGAAAGGAAACAAAATAGATATAAATGATTCCTTTGATATGTACATATAAGAGTTTTACACAATGTAGATTTGAAAACAATACAAAACGTATGACAAAGAAATAAAATGTGTAAAATTATTACTGTACACACTCATATATTATAGTAAAATATATCAAAACATTACATAGTGAGGGAAGTGCAAATAAAGACCACATTATTTTTCCCTATATGTCATGAATTACTGCATGTTACTAAGCTTCTCTCTGTGCTTTTAACCGTTCCGGTGGCCTAGTGGTTAGAGCGTCTGCCTCGGATGCGGAAGGTCGTGGGATCGATCTCCGGCCAGGTCATACCAAAGACTTACAAAAATGGTACTAACAGCTGCCTAGCATGGCGTTCAGCTTTAAGAGGTTAGTGTTAGGACTGGTTGGCCTGGTGTCAGGATAGTGTGACTGGGTGGGAAATCATGCTATATGTCTGCGGCATGATGCCCCAGTCCTAGACATCACTACAAACTGCCACATTACAAACATCATAGTGATATGACTGAAAAATTGTTAAAGCTACGTTAAAAATCAAAATCACATCACATTACATCACTCTGCGCTTTTTCCGAAAGCAATATGGCGGCAACTAGTTACAGTGATGTCATGGTCTGTTTTAAGCAAAAAGTAGAATTCAGTACAAGCGCCATTCTACACTGTATGGGATTTTATCCTACAGTTTATCTTACATGGGATTTTATTCTACAATGTAGCTTACATGGGATTTTATTCTACAACGTAGCTTACATGGGATTTTATCCTACACTATATCTTACATGGGATTTTATCCTACACTGTATCTTACATGGGGTTTTATTCTACAATGTATCTTACATGAGACTGCAAGAGAAAACTATTTAATCCAGTAAAGTTACAAGAGACTAACATAAGGTCTGCTTATTTCCACTTGCAACCAGAAACGTGAAAGTATCTTCAGTTAGCAGAAAAATATTAGTAATACAGGGTACTGGGAGAGCATGGCCCGGCACACTCAACCCAAATCGAAATATACTTGGCCCAAATTGATAGGCCAATTGCCCAAATGTTTGGCACATGCAACCCAAGGGAAAGTATTCTCGTCCAAAAGTTTGTTCCACTTGACTCAAGTTCATAGATTGACTTGACTGGCTTGTAATTACCTGTCCAAATGCAGTATATCTAATGTAATGTTATAATGATGTGCATTTTAAAGTGGTTCCCATGTACAGTCAAACCTATCATAGTGGACTTCTCTGGAAAATGAACATAGTGGCTTACTAGGACAGGTAGTTGACGAATAAATGTTGAAGTCTACAATAGTTTGGCGTCGGAAGTCCTCAAAAGTTGATCGTGACAGAAAGTTGCCTCATAGGAGTGTTCATGAAGAATAGTTTGAATATATTGTGTTACAGCTTACTACATTGATCACTTGAACCAAGGAAAATTCTGCTTGGCTTACAAATTTCTGCACTTGGCCCAAGTTGGTAGATTGACTTGACTGGCTTGTAATCATACGTCCAAATGCAGTATATCTAAATTCATGTTATAATGATGTGCATTATAATGGGGTTCCCATGTACAGTCAAACCTTTCAAAGCAGACACGTCTGCAGAAGTTCCAATATCAGGGGAAGTGGGCAACTAAATCGCCTAAGAAATGAAAACTTCACCTTTTTCTATTAGGAAAGCGAAAACAACTTCACCCTGTGATTTTTTACATGTACATTCATTGGTCGTAGCTTTTGAGATGCTCCCTTGCCTTAGCCTGTTATTTCCATTGTTGTATTGTAACTCAAGGCAAAACGTAGGCATCAAGCCATCAAATAGCTGATGTTAATTTTGAATGCACCAACAGACAAACTCCTGCACATTCACAGGCATGTGTTTTAATAGCTAATTAACCATTAACAATTTCCCAATTAAGTTATAACAGATAAGTATTATATATGTCTCTAGTTATCGCAACGATCATTTGCCAATTAACACCACAGGGACCTCTATCATTGCTTACAACTGTTCCTGTTATACATGTACTAATATAATAAATATTATTCTATGCACATGTATAACTGATAGTTCAATTTTAAGCAATGATATGACACCCTGTGATTTATGCAAGTTATCAATTGATGATAAAAGCATACAGATTTTTGTTTCAAAACTTAAACAATAGTACGTAAATAGCAATTTGTATTTTAAGAATAACTGCCACATGTGCATTATTTTCTTAATAAAATCAGTTTGAAACCGTAAGTTACCTTGTCAGAGGGAAATAATGGTGGACATGGCTGCGTCAGCAAAGTACCACCCTGTTAGAATGTCTGTTTCATAAATATTTGGGCAGATATATTAAGGAAAATATTCAATTCATAGAAAGCTAAGTCTAAATATTATTGCATTGAAAATTAAGCATATAATGCAATTATGTAGGTCCCAAATATATGGGACAGTGCTATGTTGTGCTATAAAGTCAAACTTATTTTCACTCATTTTTGTGGAAAATACAGTATAGAAAAACAGTGAAGCAAATACTAATTAATTAATGCCTGATGTTACTACACATATGTAGACAAAAAGTAAAATGGTAAATCTGCAATCCTATCAATGGACTGCTTTAACGAAGCTAGAATGTGATTGGTTACGTTAAGAAAGTCCCTCTTTCTAAAAATATATGCACTTGCATGTTGGCTGTTTCGGTTCAGTTGCAAGAAATGTTTCAGTTCATTCCTATACACTGTGTGTGGCTTACTAAGGCAGGTAGTTGATGAATAAATGTTGAAGTCTACAATTATTTGGTGTCAGGAATCCTAAAAGAGTGATTGTGACTGGTAATTGTGACAGTGATTGTGACCTGATAGGAGTGACCTTGAATATTTGTGCAGTAGCTTACTACATTGATCAGTATTTATAGGTTACTGTATTTGTATGGGAAAATATGAACGAGTTTTTTTGGAAGGAATACTACACGACCTTGAGTGTAGTATATCCATCGGACAAAACGAGTTCCCATACAAATGTAGTAACCTTTTTATTATATGCTCATTTTCTTATTCTACCTAAGGCTTAATTTTATAAACAAAATACACTACAAGAAACAACGTAAATGAATGTATACCGTATTCCAAACTAAATACACAAGCGCAGATTTATCATTACACAACATCATTATTAATGCGCACATAACTCCGCCCAGATAAATTTGAACTTAGTCGCGCGCTCGACATAACTTTCGAAAGAAAATGTTAAAATTGTAATTTGCAGTCATATTGTGAATGAATGCACATTGCAACAACTTTTCCATTTGATCTGGAATGAATAGATTTTGGTATTTTGTTTCGATTCGACGAAAGTTTGTGATTTTGGACTGGATTCATCTGTGCAAATTGTACATGAAATACATCGGATTGAAGCGGCGCGGGAGAAGCGTGTTTACATCTGCAAGTGTGTTTGTTCTATCATTGACTATTTGAATACATTATGCGGTAAAAATATGAAGTGTTTCAATTTCAATTATCAAAAAGACGCTATTGAATTTAATGTTTATTTCATTTTGAGTACAGTAAGGAAGATGTAATTGCACTTCGAATATAGTGGAAATTACAGTACAATTTCGAAACGTGTAATCAAGCTTGAGAACTCATGACATGGCTCATGTAATTCGGATTTGCAGAACTAAGAAAGTACATTTTGAGGAAATTCTGAATGTAAAACTGTACGTATATTTTATTTTATTTTTTGCCATTCTTATTACCAGCTAAAGGAGACAGTTTATGCCTTTATACCTTGCATGTTATTTGTAGGTACCAAGCAATTTTATGAAATCTGGCGTCTATCGCAAAATCTGAAACAATGTATCAAAAAGTTAACGTGGAATGTAGCAAAACAGTTGGCATGTTGCAGTAAAGGAAACATCTGCTTTAGTTCATTGAGAAACAAATTTAATCAACCAAAACGTATTGCGTCTACTATGCGAATGTACATGATTTGTTTCCAAAGTAGTTCCTAATACACTATTGGGCAGACGTGTCCTGCGCGTGGGTGCAATATGAAGGATTGCAATATCGTAAAATATTGAACGATTCTGATCATGTAAAGTTAACGGAGAAAAAAATGAACATATAATAATAATTGTTTTACCATAACAGATGAAAATATATAGCTTTGGTTTAAGAAAGGTATGACTCTCCTCTTCCGTTTTTAAAATAGGTGCTATATTTTTTGCGTTTTTGTCAAAACAAACAGATCAAACAGCAACTTTTTATTCAGGTAACACCATTCAATGCTATTCAATTATTTTGTATGTATACATATTATTTACATGTTTAATCTAACTATTTTATCAATGTTACAATGACCTTTCATGAAAACTTAAAAATGTACAGATAGCTTCACTCAGTGGTCCATATACAGATATACTTTTCATTATGCTCGTCCAACGGATTGGTATGATATAAACCTGGTAACATAAACCATATTTAAAAATACTTCCCTTTTGCTATAATTTCTTCTGTTTCTTTTTTTTTAAAAGTAAACCATGGATGAAGTTTATGCCCCACTTAACGTCCGTCGACAAAAGCCAAAAAGCCAGTTTCAGGTGGAGTTAGATGCAATGATGCGTGAAAGACGTTCAAAAGGCTTGGCAGCAGATATCATTGAAGAAAGCGAGCCCATTTGATGAAGATGAGGAGGAGGAGGAGGACGAAAGTGATGAGGGTTATTTGTTATTTTTATTTATCCCTATGCCTAAGTGTCTAGGCTGGAGATTTTGTGACACCTTCTCTTTCTGTCCATTCATCAGTTAGTCCATTACTATATCTTAAACCACTACGTATAAATGGATACTGACCATGGTAACCTTCACGCTTTTGTTTGTTTAATATACGGAAGGAGTTTGGTCACATTTACTGGATTTGAGTAATCTGTCTAGAGTTATGGAACAATTCTTGAAACCTGACTATTCATTACTGACCACTACTTAATTGCATACTGATGATGAGTCAATTTACAGCTTCTTCATTACTGACCACTACTTAATTACATTTTGATAATGAGTCAATTTACAGCTTCTTCAAGCCTACCTTGGCGGAGAGTAAACATTGTGGCCACTTTTGTGTCCATGTGTATATCCATATGTCTGTCTAAAATTTATTCATACCCTAGAATAAGCTAGTACCGCAGCACACTCAACGCTAGACCAGATCGTTCCTCTTTAACAAAGCGGCGACAAGAGCCACCATCTCTTGGGGATACACTTCGGCCAGGTGAAGCTGCCAAATGGTTGATGAAGACAGATGACAAGAAACAGAAGACCATTAAAGAGAATGTTCCGCCTGTAAAGGTAGCCTCACCTAAATCATCATTGACTGAAAAACCTATGACTAAAGAGGAACTTCTCTTTGGGAAAAAAACGCCAACAAATGGACCGCAAGTATGCACATTAATAATTTATGGAATCTGTTTTGCTATCTGAAAGTCAATCTTTTCTTGACATTAATGATTCAATCTTGTAGCATGCACCCTGTCAATCAAATAGAATGCCAGATGTTAAGACATTGATTGTTTTATTATGTTATCCCCACAATTTTAAAGAAAAGGTGGGAATAGTGTGATTCTGCCTGTCCATATATATATATATATATATATATATATATATATATATATATATATATATATATATATATATATATATATATATATATATATATATATATATATATATATATATATTTATTTATTTATTTATTTAACACTTTCTCACTATAAGGCCCTTAAGTATAATATGGTTTGGTGTTTTAAGGTAAGTATGGTCAGGAATTTAATTTCATTAAGTGTTATTAAAATTATATGATGTACTTCATTCTGTATGGCAGTCTCACTAAAAATTAGTACACTCTGTGGCTGCCAAGAACAGCATTATAATGAACAGTCCTTTATTCTAAAATGCATCAGGCCTTTATTCTGGAATGCATCAGGCCTTTAGTCTGAATTGCTTCAGGCCTGTATTCTGAAATGCTTCAGGACTGTACTCTGAAATGCTTCATGCCTTTATCCTTAAATGCTTCAGGCCTGTATTTGGAAATTCTTCAGGCCTTTATTCTGAAATGCTTCAGGTCTGTATTCTCAAAACAATATTAGCCTCTAACTTTTTATTTGTGTGCTTTAGGCCAGTATTCTCCGATGTTATAACACTAAACTACATAATTCCATGCTGCAGGCCTGTATTATCAAATATTATAATACTAAATACTAACATATGCTTCATGCCAGTATTTTCCAATGTTATAACACTTAACTCTAACTTAATTATATTCTTTAGGCCTATATTTTCAAATGTTATAACACCAAAGTCTAATTCAAGGTCAGAATCCTAAGAACTCTGACATTCTGTAAATTTGTTCAGAACAAGGCTAAGTGAAAAGAAGTATTCTGGTTTTTTTTTTTAACTTTGGTTTTTTTTTTCATACTTGCCCTAATTCTGTCATAAGTAGGGCTTGAAAAACCCACTCTGCATATGAGTCATGGTTGGGTGAGGTAGAGCAGCTCTTTTTGAAACAAAATCAAATAGATACGGTCACATTATAATTTCTTATCATGACGGATAAGTGGCAATTTAAAAATGTTTCTAGGCCTAACGTATATAACGTTTGCTATAGACGTTAAAATTTATAACTTGAACTAAAGTTTTGTGCTCAAAAATTGAAGAGAATATAACAGTAGAACTGAGAGTCTATTACAGGACATGTAATTAAAATGTTAACATAATTTCCAAATACTGTACCAAAATATTAACTAAATGTGTCAAAAGTCTGCTTTATGTTTTCAAGCTCTACTTTAACTTGTTCCTTAAATCCTTCCTATATTTAGAATTGCCTCCATGCTTTCAAATGGAGGGGGGGGGGATATTCCCCATCAGTATTTAGATCTAGAACAGACTCTGAGGGCCACAAAATTAAAACCACTTCCTCATCACAGTCATATTAGGCCGGTTATTAGTTGTACTAGTCATAGACCATGTTAAATTTACATAGACCCTATAAGATCCCCATTCACTACTGCCGGTTATTAGTTGTACTAGTCATAGACCATGTTAATTCCCATAGACCCTATAAGATCCCCATTCACTACTGCCGGTTATTAGTTGTACTAGTCATAGACCAAAGAACTATGGTGATGGTCTGTTGTCCATCCATCTATTAGCAAAAGTTTGGTTTGACTATTTCCCCTAAACTATTTGGAGGATTGCCCTGAAACCTGCTTTCATCCCTTGGATTAGTTGGTCCTAAATGAAACTGGTGCCTCTTGGACATTTAATATATCCTCCACAGTGGCCATCTTTGTTATCACTACTTCTGAATGAATAGTGATAAGATCATGGGGTTTTCATAAACAATTTCTTATGATGTTTAGTCCTGAATGAAAATGCCATTCAGACATTCAGTATGCCTCCCACAGTGGCCATTTTGGAAGTCTTGTTATAATTATTTGTCATGAATTAATTGTTGTGTCAAAATTTGGTATTCACTTATAATAAAGACTTTTTATTATATCAGGTTGGTCATAAATGAAAATGGTTCTAATCTGAATAAAATAGGCTGTTACATTGCCAATCTTCAAAATCTGATCAATACTTCTCAAAGATGGCTGGTCATATTAATATTGTGCTTTACCAAAACACATATTATGGTGTCTGTTTGTTACTAAATCAAAATGGTGCCAGTCTGGTATCAAATATGGTCACCATGACACCCATCCTGAAAATCATTTTTACAGCACTCCTCCAAAATGGAAACTTGTATCAACATGGGGTTTCCACCAAAAGACTTCGTATGAGGCCTTGCTCATCCTCAATAATAATGATGCTGAGCTGAGGTTCACTACAGCAGCTAATTTTAAAATATTATTATAACTGCTGAATATCAAAGATGTTTTCAACATTCAGCAGGTAAATAGAAGAAATTATCTTATCTTAAACATCGGGAAATTCTTTTCAACCAGTTGAGTGTCAGTCCCTTCAAGGGACTTTGCTTTTTACATTAATTTTGTTTCAGAAATATATGCTATGAAATAAGAGCAACACCCAGTTGAGACCATGTTTTTAATACCAATCTCATCTTTTAATAGGGAGGTTTTCCTGTAGACAGTCACAACTGATATCAGTACAAATGAATTTTATTCTGACAGTCTTATGACTGTTTGATAGGATTCTAAGTATACTAAATTCACCAGATTTTCTTCCCTATTGAAGTAGTCCTACACTAGAGCAGATTACTACACCAGGAAACAGGGCCCAGTCCCCAGGTGCTAGATCCCAGTCTCCATGGTAACACTAAATTTAGCTGAAATTATTTTTTTTAATCATTGAGATTCCCATGTTGTGTTTAAAATGATCAATATAATCTCTGACAAGTATACTCTTACTATTATTATCCACCTCGGATGCTGGAGGTCGTGGGATCAATCCCCGGCCAAGTCATACCAAAGACTTACAAAAATGGTACTAACAGCTGCCTCACATGGTGCTTGGCGCTCAGCATGAAGAGGTTAGGGTTAGGACTGGTTGGCCTGGTGTCAGGATAATGTGACTGGGTGGGACATCATGCTAAATGTCTGTGGCATGATGCCCCGGTGCTAGATATCACTATAAACTGTCACACTGCAGACATCATAGCGATGTGACTGAAAAATTGTTAAAGCTACGTTAAAAATCCAAATCATTCACACACCAACACACACACACTATACCTAGATATCAGTAGCCATTAACACTTTAGTTGCAACTAATGTAATATTTGCATGTACATGATATCCAGAATATCAACGTGTTTTATCTTAACATGTGTTTTATCTTAACATGAATCTGTTTTATCTTAACAAGACTGTTGTTTTTATTATGACCATTTTCTTCTCCCGATTTTATAGGTTCTAAAGGAGGCAGAAAGACCCCTCAGGATCAGCTGCAAACTATTTTAGAGGGTCTTTCCCCAACCCCCAGACCAAGATTTCCAATACATTCCAGGGAGCCCACTCCAAGGTTACCCATAATCACCTTTTATGTTATAGCTCAGTAGAGTGCTTACTTTGCAACCTTGGTAGTTTGGTTTCATTTCTGTTAGCGATTTATGTTATGATTACCATCACCTTACACTCTATTCAACAAAGTTCACTCAGCATGCAAGATCTAAAGGCACCACCATACAAAGATACAGGTTACCCTTTGTACACAGTCACAATTGAGTTGCCATGGAGGAAAGTTGCTCTGTATCGTGAACTGAACGGCTTTTAAGACACTATATGGCACAATATTGTTACAAAATCTGTGAAACAAAAGAAAACATAATGCAGAATGAATGCAAAGTAAATAGTGGATGAACTCAAATGAAATTGTGATTAGAATTTGAAGGAAATGCAGAATTATGACTGATAAATGTAACGTGAATGCATTCATTAATGGATCTAAAGTTCTATTTACGCATAATTCAGGCTGCCACTAAATTTCTATGGTTGAAATCCCTTTTGCATGATAATTTTGGATCAGAGTCTTTGTAATTAATGATTTTTTTTGTGAAATCGCTCTGACAGCCCCATTGAAGTAATAAGAAATCATCACCAGTAGTGATATTGGTACAGTTTTTTTTTTAATGAAATCAATTTAGAAATAAAATTTGGTGACTAAAACTATACAACTAAAGTTTTACATTTCTTGCTGTTATGGTTATATTTGATTTATTGTAAATTAAATAATGTTTTTTTCATATTTTATGCATTGTTTATATGTTGAAGCAAACACAGAACAAGACAAAATAGGAGAGCAATAGTTCTCTCCCTTTAACACTATCATAATTGGAAACCTCAACTTTGGTAAATGCATTCCAGGTGGAGAACAATGAAAGGAAATGGTGAGCTAATGTGATAGCTGCAAAAGTAGAATACATTTATGAGAACTCTGACAAAAGAAATATGACAAGATGACAGCTGGAATATAGACATGTATGGTGTGCAAACAAAAATACAGAAAGAGCAGAATGGAAGTAATCATGGAGGAAATAGAAGATTACACTTCAACAACGGACAAAAGCAGAAATTCTTTTGCAAGAATCAGATATTTCTAAAGAGTAGAGTTCCTGAAATGCAATACAAGCAAGCTTCAAAGTGTCCCTTCATGTTGTTGGTGGAGATCGGATTCGAAGACTTGATTTTCCAGACGCAAAATACATAAACGTTTATCATCATCAAGATCACTTCCGTATTACTGCTACGATCACATCATTTTTTGCACAGTTGCAATAGCTACAAAAAGTGACAATGTCGTTAACAATTGTGAGCATATACATTTATTGTAAAGAGAGAGGTCATGGCTGTTTCGTCTCCAGACATAGCATTCCTGAAAGACAAAAAAGCATCCGAAGTTCTACTTGCAAGGCAAGATTCGTCAGGTCAATATGTTACGAAAAACTTCCCATGATTTCAACACAACAATAGTCTTTGCAAATTATTCATAGCGTGTTCCATTTGTGTAGAGTATATTCTTACCAACGAAAAAAGAATCTCACGTTTGTGCAGGAGACAAAAAATGTTCTTTCTGTGATCAAGTCGTCGAGTTGAATCAACAACGTTACACTTAGAAATATGACAACGAACTCGAGAAAGAATTGAATGACTACCAAACCTAGAAAAAAACATGATTTACATGTGGATTTATCAATTTTTTTAACTTTGAATGTTCTCAAGAGACCAAAGTTTACATTCCTATCTAATGGTAGTATATTGCGCTTGCGCAAAGCGCATTCAATAACCTTTATTTCATCACTAGAGGAAACTATAGCGTGATTTCTGAAGGACATTTAAAAATATTTCTTGGCGCTCATACTCTTTCCCATGTTATCTAATTTAGTTCGACCCCGCCAACTCTCACTGATGCGCTACGGTCGTGGCTCACAATTTATCGGCATACGACGGACAATTTCTTTTTAAATAATATTCAGAACAGTAACAAAATGTCGAAACGTCATGAATTGAGCCAAACTTATTTATATGCAAGTGGAAATCCCATGATTTATTTGTCCATACGCTTTGGCTAACCGTGTGAAATGACAGAAACAGCTGAATGCTATTTCCCCCACTATTTCAATACCAAAGCAAATCATCTCATAGTGCTTCCACATTTTCATGAATTTTATATCTACGACCCCAAATGTGAAAGAACCGTACAATGATAAGCTTTATACGCCTACTACCACACTCATTCTTCTGACACTTTAGAATTTCAAGGCGAAAGTTGAAATATTGTCGATCCATGCGGACATTTATACAATCTACTCAAGCCACAAGTCTAGCAGTTAACTGGTGCGTATAATTGGGGAACATAGACACACAAAGGAATTTCGTGTTAATGATGTCTGGTCTAGTTAAACACACAGAAGAATGCGTATGAATGATGTCTGGTCTAGTATTTTCATACAATAAGTCAGTACTAAAAACGATATCGTATTAAAGGTCGTAAATTATATTCGTTGGTATCAGGATACGTCCATTTAACAAATAATCCGTGAACGACTATTTTTCGATTTCCATTTCTGAGACGAATGCCATGAATTACTTCTGAACGATCTGTTCCTGTAACAGCTTGAGATGTTGATCTAGCTCAGGGGTGGGAAATTACAGCCCGTGGACCGCATGCGGTCCGCCAAGGGCTTTCATGCGGCCCGCCAAGGGTTTTCATGCGGCCTAGGAACAAGTCATCATTCGCACTACTCTGTTTATGTTACTCTGTTTATCAAATAAATGTGCTTCTTCTGAAGTTTAAGTTTAAGTTTTCAAATATTAACAACATATTAACAACTGAAAATTAATTATGATGTTATTTAGAAAAACCTTTTGTTTTTGCTATTTCAAATATTAATTATTTTACTTAATGAACTATGCGGCACGCGACAAGGTGTAACTTTGGGTATGCGGCACATGCACCTCTTCACCGAACAGAAGCAGAACTGCACTGAGAACTGAACAGTTTTATCGCTAACTTTTCAGTCGTTAGTGTCATTTTTCTAGTAATCTGTTAAAGTTAAACACATATCTCCATGGTTTTTCTCCAGTTAGTAATCCCAAAGAATCTTCGTATATCCCTTATCACATATATGCTTTATTACTACCTCGTACGTCACATTCAAGCGATGTGAATTAACATTGAAATTTGTGTATCAACATTTAAACGATGTGTATTAACGTTGAAACTATGGGTGTTAATTTCGATCGAAACCTTCAATAAAAGATTGTCAGAAATTGTGGTTTGATATATCATCTCTATTACCAACACTGCATACATAGCCGATGATTTTCTTCTCCAGGGTGTATGGAAAGTTAAATGGTTTAAGTATTAACGATGAGATTAAAATTCGGGTATACTAAAGATATTGAAAGTAACAGAAAACATTAAAAGTTCAATAGAATAAATTCCTCAGCTCACGGCCACATATTTACTGCGCCATATTATTGGTAACTTGTTATTAAAAGACGGATATTGCATTAGAGTAAGATCCTACTTCTTTCTTGGCAAGCGTTTACATTATTAATTTTGGTCTGAGCTACGGGAGAGAATCCAGTCTGGCATATATTCATGGGTCACATGCGCATTAATGCCACTATCTGCGTCTTTGAATGAGACTAATGATTTTCATGTAAGTGTTGCACGGTACGTTCGACAGATGTTCTAAAGATTTGAATTCCTGTTTATAATATTAAAAAATGTTCGTGCAGGATTTAACTGTTGATTTTTTTTACATGGGTAGCAAATATCAATGATATTCAATCCACTTCTGAATTTTTTATCTGAGAATGATTGTTAATCTAAAAAGAGCCAAACATCAAAATTCTGTCGCCAAGAAATCTCCTGTTAACCGTTCCACTTATAGTTCAGAATTTCATCTAAATATTCGCAAAATGACAAAACTTCATTCGCAACAGATCTTGCATTTTGATGAATAAAAGGATTAACACGCACATGCTTGGAAGAGTCTCACTTACTTGCCTGATACTTTTACAAAGCAGTATGTAGTGACCTATTTCTGTAAGTATTAAAAGAAGAACATTGTTCATCTAATATTTGCTTTTTATTTAAATTTTGTTTTATTTGTCTCATAAGATGTTGAACTTGATGACGGAAGCACTAAACAATAATATTGACATATTTTTACTCTTTTTCATGGAATAATTGATATTTTTCGGCCTTTAAAAAATAAATATGATATAGATTCATTCGCAACATCCCTTTCAATCTAGTCACGAATGAATACTGTTCGGAGATTTTTTTATAAAGTCAAAATTTATTGGTGGTTTAGATTAACTGATCTGCCTATTTTCAGATAAAGCCGTATCAATGACAATGCTGTGTTAGTGTATTTTTTGTGGTATTAATCTCTCACTGGACGAAAGTGACATATATTTCATAAAGAGCGAAATCATAAAAAACATTCAGGAACATTGTTTTGGAAATAATGGTACCATGCTGGTAAATGAATTCTTAGATAGATAGATTTGCTGGTGTTTATCTAGCTAATATACATATTGCAGTGTTATTATGTCATGAATAAATGAGGAAACATATAAAACATATCTAATAATTTGCATACGGATGAAACAAACCACTTTTATTTTCAACATTTTCTAATGAGGTCATAGTTACTGACATTTGGAACCAAGGTTAATAGTACTGCTATTAGCTACGTTAACTAATGTGCATAGCAACGATACTAGCCGAGTTAAATGCTGTTAATGTTAACGATATTATCTGAGTTATCTACTGTTAATAGTAACGATATTAACTGAGTTATGTACTGTTAATAGCAACTACATTAACTTATTAACTGAGTTATCTACTGTTAATAGTAACTATCTTAACTGAGTTATCTACTGTTAACAGTAACTATATTAACTGAGTTATCTGCTGTTAATTATATTAACTGAGTTATCTACTGTTAATAGTAACTATCTTAACTGAGTTATCTACTGCTAATAGCAACTAAATCAACTGAGTTATCTACTGTTAATAGCAACTATATCAACTGAGTTTACTGTTAATAGCAACTATATGAACTGAGTTTACTGTTAATAGTAACTATATGGAATGCGTTATCTGCTGTTAATAGTAACTATGTGAACAGAGTTATCTGCTGTTAATAGTAACTATATTAACTGAGTTATCTACTGTTAACAGTAACTATATGAACTGAGTTTTCTACTGTTAATAGTAACTATATGAACTGACTTATCTACTGTTAATAGTAACTAAATGAACTTAGTTATCTACTGTTAATAGTAAATATATGAACTGAGTTATATACTGTTAATAGTTAACTATATTAACTGAGTTATCTAATGTAAACAGTAACTATATTAACTGAGTTATCTACTGTTAACAGTAACGGCATTAGCTTAGTTACATACAGTTGAAAGTAGTTATATTAGTTGGCATACGTATTTTCTCGTATTTACAGGTTTGATGTATGTAGGTCCCAAAGTTCAGTTATTTTAAAGAGGATTGACTGTTTTCTGTTATTTTTGAACGAATCTGCAAAGGTTGATTAACATTTTCGTATATATCTTCTGAATCAAATATGGTATCTTTAAGACATTAAGTTCTCTATAATCAAATCTGGGAATAAATCGGGGGTCGGGGTATTTTTCAGGCATTCAATTAGATAATACTAGTGACCATTTCATTTTGGCAATAGACACCAACCCACCGTTTTACTTCTACTGCTAGTTTCTTGCTAGATATTATGAATTTTAAACATTATTTTCTTCGTGTTGGAGTTAAAGTCTGCAAATACTTTTCACCAGTAAGTTCTGTCACAATATCAAATATGTCACACATTATCCATTTTTTTAATTCTCTAAATCATAACAGCAAATCTGTAAACATTGATCTGACATACTTTTAGACGCATCGTTGATTAATTTTTCAATCAAAACTAATGTTTTTGAAATTTAACGTACAGCTTACCTCAGAATTAATTAATTTCCCGTATTACAATTATGCAAATGTAAGTTTAATCTGCAATTTCACAACGGCGAAATCAGGCTGAAATCTTCTTTGTGGCAAAACAAGATTGTGACACTAAGTCCTCATTGAGGCAAAATACTTAACAATGAAAATCATATGGCACATAACCGTCAAAATACATTTATAAATACAGGGACATACTCTCATTTCTTTCCATGATAAAGTGAGTGCAAAGAGTACAAAAGATAAGGACCTATTGAATACAACCACACCTAGACAATAAGGAAGTCGGATCACCTAGGTACGAAGCAGGTCAAATCCGCTATTATGAAAGCCCCTCGGAATTGAATTTAGCTATTATACGTCAATTTGTAAAGACGAAATTGACGATATTATCTGCAGTATTGTTGTCTTCGAGAACTGTTTTTAAAAGATATTACTTTAATCTATGAATGAAAAAGGTTAGTGTTCAAACCGTTAAAAACCGTATGTACTTGCTTATAACACGAGTCCAGCTGCAAACTGCACAGACCCGGATATGCCATAGCGTAATGCGCCGGCAGATCTTGTCTACGCAGTTTGATAGGAGGAATCAGTAGAACAAACAGCATAGACCCTGATCTGCAGTCGCATTATGCTGCTGCAGATCAGAATCTTTGTTGTTTGTAGCTTGCCTCGACGTACATGTGATCATATGTGGTACGTTTAAAGGAATTCTGGCATAACCTAACAGCAAAAATAAAATGTTGATTAATACGTTAGATCTCTGAGCAATGATGTGCTACATTGCCATATTCATATAAAGTACTTTATATTATTATATTCAAATACAGTACTTCGTACGATTTTTTTTACTATCATGGTAAAATATTAGCAATAATTATGTAAACAAGATTGCAACCAGATTTTAACTTAATAAATGACCATCTTTTTTTTCTTTAAAAGAAACTGCTTGTAATTCAGCAACGTATGTTCATGCGGTGAACTAGAACCACAAAACATTTTCTCTTAGCCTTTACAAAATAGTCTACCGCTAGTTTGTAAACTTGTGCCCATGGTGGATTCATGAAATGGTGTGTACGGTCAATATAAGTTAGGGCCAACCCAAGAATTCGGGAGAGTTGTGTGGTTTGTCAATGGACACATTTTGCAAATATATATAAATCATACGGCTGTACAAATGACTGGGTCATGTTTGTTTCAATTGGTTGTTTCAACTGAGTACAACTGAGTCATTCTGAATACATAAGATTATTTGAATTTTGATTACATGAGATTATGTGAATCTCACTTACATTGCAGGAGATTATTTGAATCTCACTTTCATTTGAATGATTTTATTTGTTTTCCTACTTGTGAATGTTTGGACAGAGTATTTGAACGATACGTATGTTTGGAGCGTGAAAGAATCACTATATATATATATATATATATATATATATATATATATATATATATATATATATATATATATATATATATATATATATATATATATATATATATATATATATATTATTTCATTTTATATAAATTATCATCATTCACCACAATGTGTTGTGTTGTCGTTCGATCCAGGCATCCATTCAGGTCTATCCTGATACTGTCAGCAAGTAGTAATTGAAACATACCGAGTATATCAAGTCAAATCATTACCCAGTTATCAGATTCGTACACATGTAACAAATTTGCTAACAAAGCACTGACAGACTATATTTTAACACAGAGAGGAGGGGGTTCGAAATTTTGCCTATCGTAATTTAATTATTTTAATTAAAACCCTCTGTCAGCATGTTGTATCTACAAAGTACTGAGTATCAAGACGGACAATTATTTATTCCTCAGTTTTGATGAGAAATGTTACAAATTTGCCAGCACTACACTGAATTGACCCTGGCGTACTCAATACGCATAGTGACAATTTGTTTATTGAGATCAGTTTTATATTTTTACATTGTCGAAATAGGTCGAGTTTGGCTAGAACTTGTTCTTCAATTTTGTACAAATGTTACAAAATCTGTCCGTTTGCAATTGCATCACGTTTTGTCCGAGATTCAAGACAATGAGTGAATATTTTTTAACCTATTAAACGTTTTCGAGACCTGCTTTATCATAATACATTTTTTCAGATTAATCAATTTGACCCTTATCAAGTTATAAAAAATTGGCAGATTTAATATTACATATTCCAGTTTTTGAAAATGGCAAAATTACAGTCAGCATTTAACATGATGAATGAAATGTACCCTATGAAGAAACATATAACGGCTCTTCTGTTTTCAACAGTGAATGGGACTACGATACACTGTAATGATAGATACAAAAGCATAAAACACAAAACTGGTAACGAGTGAGAGGTATCTTGTTTTAAGACACTCGCTGTAAAGGTTTGGAGAGACAGACAGACAGAGTTATGGATAGTCCCCTCATTTTCCTGTGCAAATACCAAATATTAAAGGTTGAAAACTTTGCGATGAAAGACCAAATATCTAATGGATTAGTACAATGTCATTTATTTCATCCATCACACAGACACACGCTTCTTCGTAGCTATGCAGAGTCCATAATCGACAACGAATGTCTTCTTCACACGGGGATACATTCATTACGCCTTTAATACAAGGAGTTCTTTCGTGCGTAGATAAAGTTTTGGTTGTCGTGTCTCTGTACCTAATGTTCATAAAGTTTCCACCACAAAGAATCTACTGGGATCGGGTTTTCTTAATGGTAGTTGCCATTCAATTCCTTTCATGGAGTTTAGTGTAACACTGATAACACAAGTTGTCCCATGACAACACTTCTGTCTTTGTGATAACGTGTTAGAATCGGAAAGTCGCCCTCATTTTCTCATAGACAATATACTTTCTCCATGGGTCGACTTCCGGTTAGTTGATCGACAAAAGTACAGTTCTATGAAGATCAAACGTCTTGATCTCGACCTGACTTGAAGGTTTCCTTTAGGCCATCAACGTTGACCAACTGACTGGAACGATAGTTGAGGGTCAATTCTTTTACTTTACAGTTGGTATACCCTGGTTTGTCTCTCTACTGGTAGTCCTAATATTTTAGATCCAAAACTGGCAAAACTCATTTGGTATGTCCTGGTTTGTCTCCCTACTGATAGTCCTAATATTTTAGATCCAAAACTGGCAAAACTCATTTGGTATGTCCTGGTTTGTCTCTCTACTGGTAGTCCTAATATTTTATATCCACCACTGGCAAAACTCATTTGGTATGTCCTGGTTTGTCTCTCTACTGGTAGTCCTAATATTTCAGATCCACCACTGGCAAAACTCTTTTGGTTTGTCCTGGTTTGTCTCCCTACTGGTAGTCCTAATATTTTAGATCCACCACTGCAAAACTCATTTGGTATGTCCTGGTTTGTCTCTCTACTGGTAGTCCTAATATTTCAGATCCACCACTGGCAAAACTCTTTTGGTTTGTCCTGGTTTGTCTCCCTACTGGTAGTCCTAATATTTTAGATCCACCACTGCAAAACTCATTTGGTATGTCCTGGTTTGTCTCTGTACTGGTAGTCCTAATATTTTAGATCCACCACTGGCAAAACTCATTTGGTATGTCCTGGTTTGTCTCTCTACTGGTAGTCCTAATATTTTAGATCCACCACTGGCAACACTCATTTGGTATGTCCTGGTTTGTCTCCCTACTGGTAGTCCTAATATTTTAGATCCACCACTGGCAACACTCATTTGGTATGTCTTGGTTTGTCTCTCTACTGGTAGCCATAATATGTTAGATCCACCACTGGCACAACTCATAATAGTCTCTTCCTGATGTTCGTTGGTCCAAGCTCCTAAACATATATCTTTGATGACTGGGTCAGAGTCTTTTTATATTTAAATAAAATGAACACCCTTTATAGGTAAATAGCTTTGGGGTTCCTGATTCCGATGTCTTCTAACATTGGTGTACCTAAGTGCCATTTCGCATGGAAGACGTCAATGACGAATTGTAGCAAAACAGAACAACCTCCGCACATTTTCCACAAACGACTTTAAAGAATCAGTCACTTGTAATAGTTAAAATCTCACGTCTTTGGATACTGCCGGCACACATGCTTCTGATACTTTAACATGCCGATTGGTTAAAAGGAATAGTACTGGCCACTCTAATCGTATCGCATGTGGCTATTAGCGAGTATATATGGTACTAGTTTTCGAACAAAAGTTAACCATGGCTTATTAAATATGCTAATATGGTGCCAATATAAGTTCAAGTATATGCGTTATTATTGATTTTGTGTGTTCTCTATTCTTATGTTTGGCAAAGACCAGGTATTACCAGGATAGTAGCAATCAGACTACTGACAAAGTCTGTATCAAGTTCTGTATCATAAACTCTGTTGGCAAAGTACTGAAATGAAGTAATAATGCGTACGTAGAAATCAGCAGAAGGTTTTCTTGGCGGGTTAGGTTGGTGCCCAGAGAATATCTGTATAGTGGACTTCATGTAAAGACTGTTATTTCAGGATCACGGACAAATACTTCCAAATATTGAGATAACAACAATCCATGTTATTTATTTTGGAAATACCTATGCCATCCCCCAAATGCATTATTGTTGATTGGAAAAACCAAGGTACAAACATGTTCCTTTTTGTGGTATCAAAACCCAGTTTTCGTCATCCATGTCCACGCCTCTGTGGCCTACTAATGTACAAATCTAAAAAAGTATTACATGATTGGCTGTTTCTTGAGCACGTTCCCCGACAACAACTTCAAAGTTACGAATCACTAAAACAATAGGCTCAAACACTGTAGCCACTATCACACGTATCAGTAAAGCGAAATATATCTATATTCTGCTCAATATTTTGGTACATGTATGGATTTTTGTCCTGGGGCTAACAGTCCTAGTCGGTTAATGTCACGAGGGCTTATTGTCATGGGTGTTTGGCCATCGGTTTACGCCCTAATTCGCATATTAAATAATATTAGTCGCTAAGAACATTACTGGGTCACTGGTAATAAAATATGTTGAATATTTAATTAAATTTAATGCAAATTAATGGGATTGAATTGTAGTGTGAATAGTAACCGTCAATTACATTCATATTGTTGTAAGGGAAAAAGTTCGCATAGATTAAATTCCTTTACGGATAGGGTAATAACTTTGCTTGTAACAAAGTTTAAAGACAGTGTACAGTATGCATGTCCTATTATATTACATTGAAGAAAAAAAAATCAACTTTATTTGATGCATCTATGTTTAAAGTTTTATATCTCTTATGTAAGTTGTTCAATCTTGTACACACTAAACCATATTCAAGAAATTCCTTTTAGTGACAGTTCACTCATTATTTAACAAATATATGAACGATGAGTTCCAATAAAAGCGAGAATCTATGGTCTGCCCGAAGTAAACAACCATTTATGTGTCGATGAGCACAATCATATTTGAAAATTTCAAAACAACAATGAGAACAAATACATTAATACATCAGTATTTTATTAACATGAAGTGTGAGTCACGAATAAATATTACTAGTCTTGTCGTCAAAAAATAATAATTGTAAAATAAACACAAAGCATATTTTCTGAATCTGACATTTACACAAGATCAAGGCACTCTCTCTCTCTCTCTCTCTCTCTCTCTCTCTCTCTCTCTTCGTGCCTAAGCAAAATCCTCATAAACAGCAGTGACACGAATATTGATAATAGCGCAAGTATAAAACAGTTTCTGAAAGCTTCCAGATCAAAAAGCTTTTCGTCATGAGAAGAAACATCTTGCATGCACAAAATAAGAAGTAAATGTTTGTAAACACGAAAGCAAAGTGAAATTATTGACTCCAATATTGTTTACTTATGTGGACGGAATTTGCAAACAAAGGATTAAAAATAAAAACAAAGAAGGGAAAAGGGTTTTAAAATGGGTAAACATGTATCTATTTTAAGCTGCTGTCAGTGCAACAAACTTGTATAACAAAAACCAAAGACGGGATTATCGTGTCTAATGCTCGAAGAACCAAAACGTTTTGACAAATTACAGGCTGAGACAATAAACGGGATCTATGCGTGGCGAAAATTTCACGTCATCTACAAAATACCGCTAACGTTATGCGTGCTAAAGGAAATATGTCACGATAATGGTATAGTGGTATAATGGACAATAATAAAATTATATGCAAAGAATTCCAGAATATTTACTTGCGTAAATATTGTTTCAAGAACTGCGAAGTATGTACGGCCACTGTAACTTTTTGCATATATTATTAAAATGTGTGTGTGCTTCTTTGGTTTTCATATCCTTCTACTTACTGCTGCATTACTGAGAAAGAATGTTGTGCTTGAAAAACTTGATGTAGGCCAGTTACATATTTTAAATAAAATAATGTTGTATTTCTCTCAGCAGTGAGATAAAAACACTGATCTGCAAATAGTCGCTGCAATTGTGTGGATTGCCTTACAATTTGTGAATATGCGAACACATATTTACTTAAATCCTGCAATAAAATAAGTGTTTCTTTTATATAAAACCCGAAATAAATCAACTTGTCTACGATCAGCGTCCCAATTCTAAAATGAGAAAACAAGTCATGCAACATAACAAGGTAAAACAATCTGTAAAATAATATTAGCACATGATTTGAACAAATGTATAATTATTTTACTTAGAGACTTTAACATTACTAAATCTGACTAACAACAAACTTAATTCATGAATTATTCCATTATACAAACAACATAAATAAACACACACACACACACACACACACACACACACAAACATATATATATATATATATATATATATATATATATATATATATATATATATATATATATATATATATATATATATATATATGTGTGTGTGTGTGTGTGTGTGTGTGTGTGTGTGTGTGCACGTTACTGTGTAAATAGCATTAAAACAGTAATTATACAGGACTAATTATGATTAATAATAATTCAAAATGCTAATGAGATTGCACATCCTAATCAATTGCACATCCTAATTTTCCTAATGAGATTAAATGTATTGATCTTATAACAGTAAATTATTGAAACTACATTTAATTTGTTGTTCCAATATGTAATTACTTCAATTCAGCCACATAGGTATGGACACAAACACCTAAGACGGATGGAAACAATTTAAATCTAGACTTCCTGAATCGACTCCATTCTACACCTCAGGTATTTCCTCTCGTTTCTGGAGATTAGATTCTCTATTTGCTCCAGGAGGGTAAAATCCCTGAAATATCTTTCCTCGAGATTTTCTGTCTGGCACAATGACAGGTGAAGGCTCGGCTCCGTGTGTTGAAACCTACATGAAAGAAGGATTTTCTTTAGGCTGGACAGACCATTGTTTACGGCAATCTTCAAATTATTCAAGATCTTCATGTAAAATGGATCTGATTCTGACCTCCTCATTTCATCGATGACCCATCCAACGGCTAGAAGTGTGGTCATATCCTCTTTGACGGAATTCGTCTGAAAAGAAACACCCAAATCCAAATCCATCACGTCTGGAGTGATTGCTTAGACTACCATTTAGCCGGATACAGAATTCTGGATAATTTTACGAGTGAAAGTGACGACAATACATCATTAAAAAAAAACACACTAGTGCTTTGTCCTTGTTTATAGGACATTTCCCACAGAAGTTATCTTCACCATCTGTACAGTTTTTCATCTCTCAAACCCTCATGAATCCAACCCCTATTTCATGAAGGTATTTTTAACTTTGCGATGATCGATTTGACCGTTTGTTCTGTCAAACTAAAAACTGAGAACAGCAGTGGCTTAGTAGTTAGCTTGTCGGTATTGCAGCCATAAGGGCGCGTGTTCGAATCCTACTGCTGAATTGGCCGAGCCTGATCGTAATATATTAGTGTGTCCGTGTTTATTAAAGCCAAAAACCTATTTATAGCCAACATATTATTTAGACGCTCCTTATGTTTAATTCTTCAACTGTTCAACATATGGTTGTCTCGTTATTTCTTGAGTGTATTAACCATTATGTCGTTATGATCTTAACGGTTACGTCTTTATAGTCTTAATATTTAGGTCGTTTATTCTAATACTAATGACTGCATTAAGCGGACCGATCTATTTTCTACTGACTACTCCTTTCACCCGATGGAATAATAAGCGATTTTAACAGATTGTCCCAGGTATGCGGAAGGTTCTACCGGTAGCATAATCCTACCGTGTGCGAAGGGATTTCCGAACGCCTGAAGCATGGTTTTTTTTCTTCAGCAAACAGAATTGATGTTTGTTTTAAACTATACTAGACCTTAAGACAAATGCTAATTCATACAAAGGGTAAGACTGATATAACTATATTTTGGACCTATCACTTTAAGTCTAAAGGACAGGCTGACAGTCAGCACCATCACGACTATATTATGGAAACGGAAAGGACATTGGAAAGCGAGATTTGATGAACTTAGAAGACCTTGTACAAGCTCGTCTGAGGTATCACGGCACATCAGCAATGTTTGCCCTGGTCATACTGTATCGTGGGACTCAGTAAAATTCCTAGAACAGAAGCGAGCGCTTACAGAATCTATTTAAATCCGTGCGCACAAACCAACAATGAACAGGGACGAGGGCTGTTACAGCCTGCTGTATATCTGGGACAATCATTAATCTTTGTTACTTTTTCGTTTAAACGACAATGTTGGAGCTTTATTTTGCTTGTCCGTCGTTTCGTATGCCAAACCCCTTCGGAACGCTCAGTGTTTGGTTAAACGTGACTACGACGAAGTGGATGACACAATGATATTTGCCAATGTTGACAAAGAAAGAAATTGACCAAAAAAAAATTGATTCAAGACAATGATTCAGAGAAACCAAAGAAAACTTCGGCAAATACAGCTTTTATCATATGATAAGCCAGGGCGAAGGGAATGGTGTGATTGAATAATGAAATTCCAATTGTCAGCGGTCGAGCTTATTCACAGACAAATATTTATTTAGTAAATAGTTGTATAAGTATGGATGGGCTTGTTATTATACACAGGCTTATCATTTTATACATAACTATACACTTACATTTACTTTATCGTCTATGATAAAGTTTAGCGTATTCCTTGCACACTCTACAACAGGATACTGGGAAGACTGCACTCGACTGGACAACTGGAAAAAGGAGGAATACATTACATACATGACCTTTACTATGCCAATAAATAATAAGTTTATTAAAACCTATGTTTATATTGTATTGTACTTGAAGAGTTTTTGGGAACGGACTTTTCCTTGATTGTCTGTAAATATGTGTAACAGGAACATTTTAAGAAATTCTTGCATCGAATGGTCGACTTGCAGCACTCTAGGTAAATCAGATAATGGGCCTTCAAACGCAACTAAGAATTGTCTTTACTCACCAACATACTACCCCCTTGACTTCAATATAGTTATTTTTACAATCGTCCATGTTGAGCTATCAGACAATTTTTGAATCTCCTGATAAGTAGTAGATCATATCACATATGTGATATTGTAGATTAAACCCTGTAATGCTTTGTGTTTCCCATGTGTGTGTGTGTGTGTGTGTGTGTGTGTGTGTGTGTGTGTGTGCTATTAACGGTGTTTTTACTTCGTTGTTTGTTTTGAGTATTTTAAAATTCCATTAAATCTTGTTTCCTTGCCATCATACAAACATCATGAACACTTCTTTTCTTATAGCGGCTCTGTCTATAAACTCTACTGTGTGACGAGTCTTCTCGTGTACCACGTCTATATTTATAGCCAGAATTAAATATTAAGATTATATTTCACGTAATAAGTATAATATATGACCACCCCCCGCCCCACCCCCAATGAGCAATGCTGGAATCTCAGTCAATGCTTACCAGGTGTAAAACCATGGTAACTCATGATAATAAATAGCGTCCACTTCGTCTAAACAATATATAGTTATGTAAAACAAAATGTGTTTTACATGTGTGTGCGTGTGTGTGTGTGCGTGTGTGTGTGTGCGTGTGTGTGTGTGCGTGTGTGTGTGTGTGTGTGTGTTGGATTTTTAATGTTGCTTGAACAATGTTTCAGTCATATCGCTACGATGTCTGCAGTGTGACAGTTTATAGTGATGTTTAATCCCATTATCCTGACACAGGCCGGCCAATTCTAACACTAACCTCTTAATGCTGAGCACCAAGTGAGGCAGTTGCTCGCATCATTTTAAGAAGTCTTTGGTATGATTCGGCCGTGGTTTGAACCCAGGACCTCCCTCATCCGAAGTGGATGCTCTAATCACTTAGGCCAAAGGAGCGGTGAAAAAACAAAATGTAAGAAAGCCATAGATTTATTAGTATGATGTGCGATTCACTTTATTAAAGATAGGAAAGTCAAGGAGTAAAGTTACTTACAAATTTTTCTTTTATATCTCTGACGTAATATTTCGCCAACGTCAGACTCTGCACAAGATGAAACAGAAACTTTTCCAATAGGTTTACGTCCGTCTGTTTTGCGTTCAAATGCCTACAGATGTTTGTATTCTCGATCGATCTGGCTTTTGATTGACTGGCACCTAATCCCAAGATGAGCAGGCACATTGTTGGCAGGAGGAAATATTCTACAAAGAAATTACAACATGCTTCGCTTAATTGAAAATGTAGCACATAAATATACTAGATAAGCTATAGAGACCATAGATCTGTGATGAACACCATCCCCATATAACACAGATCATAGATATGTAGTGAATACCAAAACAGCTAATGTATTAATAGTTGTACATGGGTAAATACAGGTGTATAAACAAATTGAAACTCCATTGATGTTCCTGTAAAACCAGCCTAAAACAAGTTGCCTCCAATTCATGTTGTTGCACCCCTAAAATATCACAATTAACCCTTAACGATGAAATGAAAATCATTCCGCATCTATATCTTTTCAAATACTTTTAACTTATCGTTGGTTCTCCAAATTGAAAGTGTCACTTATATTGATACGCTTATTTAATCTGTTTAAAATCAGCAACAAAATAATAGATGATGCAACAAACTTATAAATATAGTTAAGGGCAAACATACTTATTGTCTTGTTATCCGTCAACTTTCTAGCAGCTGGCCACTTCCGACCAGAAACTTATCTATCTAATACTTCAATCTAACTTGACACAATTACGGTTCACGTTATCATTCATCCAATATTATTATTATTATTATTATTATTCTAAACTGAATGGTAAATATAAATTTCAACGTAGGATTCGTCGCTGAGTTATTACCCTTTAAACTATTAAGGTATGCAACAACGATTGGCTTGATTCATCATCTCTACACGAAACATTCTTTTAGATACACTTAACCAACATATAAGTGTACATGCCCCGCAGCGAGTGCCCGTGTCTTTCACTGGTCAATGTGACAGCGAACTAGTTGATCATATATATTCATTGTGTGGAATCAAAGATGAAAGATACTTCATTTTCGTAGGCCGCAAACGGCACCTAGAGGGGCAATTTAATGATCAAATACATTATTTTGTTTTGAATTAAAGATCATTGTAATGGTTGACATGATAATTGTCTAATAATATTAGTGTAGTTGCCCAAATTGGTATTCTACGTCTGTAATAGCTAAAGTAAATGTCGTTGTCGTACTAGAAGTTATTGTTGTAGCAGCAGAACTTGAACTTGTTGTTATCGCAGTCGTTGTCGTAGTAGTGGTACTAGATAGTGGTTGTAAAATTATAACGCTGTATTACCTGTAGTTTGTATATCCAAAATAAAGCCATTAGCAGATTTTTGACATCAATAATTTTAACCTTGTATTCTACTCCGTACAATCACCCAAATTTAAGGGATGCTTTCGATGAGACAACCAATCGTAAACGTTTGACCTCTGCAGAACTGGTAAAGTACATAATGCTTTTAAACGAAGCAATACATTTTCGTTTGTATTAACTGAATTTGACGAGATAACTTACTTTGAGTCATTTTCTTATACAGCATTACTGAAAAAAAGTTTTAGCGAAAATAAAATAAAATCGATTACTGGTAAACTATTATAAAGAAGTATACATATTTGCTGAAATGCAACCAAATATTTAAAGGAAATGGAATGCTAAGGTTTACTTTATACATAATCAACGAGAAAATTCCAAGTATCATTGACTGGGGAAATCCAAGACATGAAGGAAATGTTTGCAATTCCAGATCCAAAATTGGGCCGGACATACAACACTGTATGGTAGTGGCAGGAAAATAAGAGATTCCGAACAAATCCAGACTTCATTCTCTTACTGCTAAAGACCCTTCAACCGTCATCTCCCAAATAAAAACTCGACCCGTACGGAAGCATTTTATGTACCTTGCTTTTCACCTATGTACTTCAGGTCAGAGTATTTTTGACCCAGAGCTGTTATTGTCTTTGGACAAATGTCATAGGCGAAAGTCAAGTATGAATCAAACCGAATATCCCTATTTAACACTGACATAAGGAAGGTGAGCATTGAATCGTTCCAGTGCTATTTTACTCCATAGAATAGGTAATGGAATCCAGGTGTGCCCCCTTCGTTGATTCGCCAATGAAATCTCAATAATAACGTCGCCAGTGAAAATGATAAAAACCAAATTTTTACAATGTAAATTAAGAGATAATAAGGTTTCTGGTTCATGATGCCTGTAGAATATATTTCGATTAAAGGATCCAAATAAATATGTGAATGCTTTTAAATCGTCTGCAATGAAGTATACTTTAACGTGGAACAGTGTCACTCGAGTTTACTCGGGTGCGCTTAGTACGCACCCCCACCCCCCGCAACAGCAAACAAATCAAAGCTGCTAAGTGGTGCAAAAGTTGGAAATATATACTGAACATGTATTATTATCCCAGTGCTTTAGTGGGATATATAGTGATACGGTATGTCGGCTCGACAGCCCATTATCATATTTCTTAATAAATCGCTGGGTAGAACTTCAAAGGTCAATGATGCGCCCTTTGAATAGACTTCCAATCATTTTGCATATTTACCACACTGTGTAAAATATGACACATTTTGAAGTTCGTCGTTGAACGTTAAAACTGGCACACGTATTTCTCGTTTTTAAAAAATGCAGAATATAGTGATGCACAACTAAAGACTGAATCTGGATGTGTCTACCTTTAGAATTTACCAAATACTGTTCCATTTGTATTTATCTGTATCTATGTTACAGAGCATTATTTTGCCTTTAATTTATATATATCCTCTAATTAAATATTCATTTTGTTCCGTTTGGTCAGAAAAGATTACTTTGACAGAAGTGCATTATTGCAACCCGTTACTTATATTTGGTTGACGACGGTCTTGTATAAATAGACAGCCACAAAACTAGATATCATTCGAGAACACTTCAGCAGTGATTAAATCTGTGAACCCGTTATTTAAATTTATGTTTTCTGTCCAATGAATTATGTAGCTGTCATTTTATATTATAAAAAACTTACAACGAGAAGTTTAACACTCCTAAGGAAAAAAATGAAATTGGAAACAAATAGCATCCGGCATATAAAGTTTCATTAATGCTAAAAGTTCACTTAAAAGACGGAAACACACACACACACACACACACACACACACATATATATATATAGATATAGATATATATATATATATATATATATATATATATATATATATATATATATATATATATATATATATATATATATATATATATATATATATATATATATATATATATAAGTGATAAATGTTTATTCCTAAAATTTCAGTTAAATTAATGCAACAAACAGGCATCGTAGAATTTCCCAGTAATGAAATAGTATTGCATGTGTTTAAAGCGGTCTTTTAGTAAGTATTTAAAAGTTGAAGGTTGTTTCTGCGTGTATTGTGATATAAAGAGCATGTTGTAAATTATCAGATTATGCAACAGAGAGTTTATACAAAAATAAAAAACTAAAAAGTAAACTGTTATAATTATAGTCATAAATGATTATACTTTTCTTCTTGATTCTGTTGGGATTTTTTGTCCCTTTTCTTTTCCTGTCTTCAAATGCCCCTGTCGCAACGGATTGTGCTCTGATTCTTAATCAACAATTTTAGCATAGAAGAAGCAGATCTTTAGATACGTAAAGAAATATTGCGTATGCAAACCAAAACTTAACAAAATAACTTAACAGATATATTTATTTAACTTTTTCAGTGGAATTACAAAGTGCTGATGAATACGTCTTGGGTTTAATCATTAGTTCGGATTTATAACGAATTCAATGAAGGACCTTTTGGACTATTTTTTTGTGATACATCAAAAAAAACTGCTAACTCATTATAAGCCATTAACACATTAGTACAGCCGAAACTAAAAGCATATAAACATATTCTATATTTCAATTTATTGGAACACAACTGGAATTCAATTGGAACTTAATACATTTGGACTTGTGATAGAACTTTTAGGACTTTCTGGTATTTAATTCGCAATACTGTAAGGTCTTTGTTTTAATTTTCACTTTGTATTGTAGAAAAATAAATTATTTTCTGTACTTTACAAAACTTGTTGGTTTTAGCTCTGTTAAAGAGTAAGCTTTCATTGTGTGTGTGTGTGTGTGTGTGTGTGTGTGTGTGTGTGTGTTAGATGGCATTGGGACGCAATCACTGCAAAAGTGCGCGCCTTGGAAAACGTGAACAATCTGGCCGAACTTACCATTACGAACACTGTAAATCACATTTGCTAGCGTTACGTGTCAGTCTGGGTGTTCGACCATGTCTTAAATGCGAAATCGGATTTAAGTCACATAATTAGCTTTGCCGACCATGCGGATCTGTTCTCAGTTATCATCACGAGAGCTGGCAAACATTGCTGAGTGTTGCTCAGATATAATTTCAAAGGAATAATTTATTTACTTTATTTGTTTGAATTACAAAGTAGTGATTGACATTTTGGACATAAACATTCCTTTGGTATAATTGTGTATTAATTCAAGGACAATCTGGATTATGTTATTGTGACACATCAAGACTATTGGAAGTTCAGCTCATTTAAGGTTATCAGTACATCAGCATAGTCAAGGCTGGAAACTTTTCGGAACACTTGGACCTGTGCTAGAGATTTTCAGATTATTTGAGATTTAATTGACAACACTGTAATTTTCATCTTTCATGTTATAGTTTAAAGAGTAAAATTACTCGTTAAGTTTGCTAAACGTGCTGGCTTTTATTCCTTTTGTTTCATAGTTCAAGTACCTTGAAGTTGTAAGACTATTCTTGTAGAAATATCCGAGAACATTGAGGAAACACCTATCAATGTAGATTAAATAATGGCCGGCATTTAGAAGCCTCTACTATCTTCTCTTTGATCAACCACACCCATAACTGTGAGACAATTTGTTAAAATGCAACACGATTAAATATCCAAATATATCCAAGAGCCAAACTTGCACGCTTGATTGAGTATGAACAAGACCGCAGACGTATCGATTTTGCGATGGCAGCTGAGACTGCTGCGTATGTTCATCAACAAGAAGCCTCCGAGTTTAAGTTTTGCTAGCAGAGTGGCGATTTACAAAACCTTTAGGCAATAATTCCCATCGAACACGTGCCTGGTAAAGGCCTGGTGCAACGTTTTTCAAATGATGCGCCCAGAAAACTTATCGATGATACAGACCACATGTACCACCTGAATTAAAGTAGATTTTGTTTTCAGTGTGCATTTGAGTAACCCACTTTGCCATAACAAGGATGGATTACAAATCACGACCTCGTGGCTTCATGTCTGTCTACTTAATCTTAAACTACAAAGACACCAAGGGTACTAATTATGAAATCAACACAGGCTTCGTAAAGATTATCGAGACGTTGGAAATATACACCGACACCTTGTCTGAATTCACGATTGATAGATACATGATAATTGGGGTAAATCTGTCGGATAATATGTTTGACCACGCCCCAAAAAGTACCCTGTTTTTGTTGGACCGATTAGTGTGTACCGGTGCACTGAGGTAGTGTGTAACCGCTTGATATCAAACGATGGATATTTCCCTACGGAATTACCACTTACTCGTATGGACACCACGCGACTGATGCATCAGTACATTAAAATAGACTAAGATCTGTTTTTGCAAGGACAAATGATCTACTAGAAGGCTTTACCTATGGTGGATGGACCTCAGGCACCAGATGCTAAAATGGTAGTTATCCGGGAATATTAATTCGGTCTGAAATTATAAATTTATCGACGGAACATACAGGTCAGTAGTCCGCTTTTGCCAGCCTTCTAAAACCCGTGGTGAATCGGCAAATGTGCAGTTAAATCGTTCCACGGCAGCCTTTACGCGATGTATAGTACCATGTCCCACACGAACCCGCGCATATTTTGTTAACAGATCAGAACAAAGCTGATAAAATATTTACCTTGATCGACTTTCAATAGTCGTTGCCATGGTATCGAGTCACGTGCGTAATCTGTGACACTTGCTGACTCTTTAAACGTCAACGACTCGGCTTCCTTGTATCAAATGGCAACATCTGCAATGGTTAATGCATGCTTGTATGCTCTTGCACAAGATAACAAGGAAGAAACAAAATATCATCCTGATTGATTTTTTTAAATCAAACCAAGCACGAATAATCTTTTTTGGTGGTGGTAGGTAAATTTGCAAAATGTATGAATCTAGCAGACGCAGAAAGACACAATTGCAGGTCGCGAGCACAGCCAGAAGAGGAGAAACAGGCAGTTCCGAAATTTACGAGAAAAGAAAAACATGCCAATGCTACTAGCTCCATTCTGGTATTAAAGCCATTACTAAAAAAAGGTGCATGTGAACCCGAAGAAATATCTGCATTCAAACCCTACATGGACACAAAACATGCACCCACACGGAAGAAAACAATATGAATCCGAAGAATGTTTGAGGCCATGGAATAACAACCGAAACAAGGAAGGGATCTTAGTCTTGGTGGACTGTTTGGCCCAAACGAGCTTGCGGACCTGTTAGAAACACTTGTGGGGTCAGTTCGGGCGTGAAACAATGCACCACAAGTTATTTGCGAGGCCTCGTTTATCTCTGCGCCGACGCTCACAGACAACATCGGATTTCGCACGTTCATGCATGAACTTGTTGAAGATATCGATGATGTAAATACACAATACCGATGATGATTTCTGAAGCGATTCATTGAGGCATCCTTATTGCGATGCAGTGGATTGTTGTAAATACAGCTCCTATCGTTACCTCCGTTATTACAATCTCATCAATGTAACCATAATTTAATGTGACCTTTTCCCCACAAAAAAGCGTCACCAGGGTATGTGGCACAATCGAGATTACTTTGGCGTCACTTTGCTTTTATTACTTTTAGCTTAATCTCCAATTACGGCCGTTTGGTAGTCTCCCCCCCCCCCCCCCGAAAAAAAAAAAATAAAAAAACAATAAAAAACTCTTTTGTGTTTTCGGAAGATAGTGACACTACCTGGAATAATGTTGGAATTGACCAGCAATTGATCAGTGAGGAGATGTGACGAGGAATAACAATGGTGACCGATAAAGACTCTAAAATTTCATACCTGAACACGAACTCACAAACAGCTCTGCAAGTTCAATCGAATCTGCACAGTATGATGTTGATAGCACACGGACGTGAATAGGAACCATTCTCGGTTGTGCCGATGATATTAACCAAATTCACGAGGATAAATTACTTTTACGCATGGGATGCCATAGTACGCCAGACATTGTCAGGATTACTTTTAAGCATTGGAGGCCATAGTACGCCAGTCATTTTCAGGATTACATCAGCAATGCAGATCAATTTAACCTGTACCAATATTAGGGAAAGTTATGAAAGCGGAACATCCACAAGTGTGACTGCTGAAGGTTACATATTAATTGGGTTTTCACCAATTGTAGAACCAGGGATTTGATATCAATTACTCCGCCCTCTCTCAAGCATTGTCCAAGTCATAATGATCGGTTGGCACATATTCGGTATACCCGTATGAACCAGGACGAACACATAGTGCATCTCCGCGGAGAAACATTACAAGTACAAATGTGCATTCGATATCGACCTGATATTAAATATCATGAAAGACATACATGGATGTGTGATATCAGTGTGTGTTGTTAACGCTACAATCTGCTCACTTGACGTATTACGGAACTACCCTTGATGATGACGTTCGAGTATTGTTTACAGAAGCACTAATATAAGTTGCAATGGGAGTTGTTGATAGTATTAAAGACATTGATCTGCATCAAATAAAACATATTATTGCAGGCGATTCAATCAATATCGACTGCGACGATTAGTCAATGGACAACCAAAGACAATTGCACTTCCTTCAGCAAAAGCAATGCTCTCGCTGGTCACTAAATGCATCAATGCGATTGCTCAACAACGTCTAGCGGATTCAGCAATGGCAATTCTAGCACGGCAAGCGAATTCGCGGCTGGCCCTTGACGCGATCGGCGAAGTCACCAAAAGGGTATTAAACCAATAATGTACAAACGCAACATTCAATGATGCATGAGATCCACGTTTCACACCGACGTTCCTGTGTTGGCTGAGCATAAAAAAGGGGATTTTCAGCATTATTCGTACCGTGCTAGGGTCCCTCATAAAAATAAAATAGAATTACATGTGCAGAACTCGTCTAAACTTTTTAGAAATTGAGGGATAACTTATACAACACGATGACGACGATTACAATGTTGCTGCTAGATTTGAATTTATCAATAAGGGAATCATGACGTCGTTCAAAGGAGCACGTTATTCCATCGATGGAAAGGAAATCAAAGCCATTCTCGCTAATGTTAACGTCCCCACGACGTTTCTCAGATTCGTCAGATACATTATGATCACGCGAGATCTGCTGACCCAACTATACTCTTTTCAAGGATACATCCGATAATGCATGTCATACATTGTATAAAAATAGGCGACATCAAAATCATGCATGTGCCGCTGATTTAGATTTGCAAATACGATCACTAACACAAACCCGAACTTCAGCTCTCAATTTCAACAGCGACGACTACAACTTCAAGGAGACTCATTGGGGTTTCCGTGTGTGATTCCTCTTAGTCACTTGTTTGGTTTTTGCATGTAGAAAGCTTGCTTAACCATACAGAAAATCAAGTCGCACTTGCATATCACAATCTGTGGTCTACATGCACCTAGATTGCAAATTTCACAGCACGACTGTCTTACCTTGCATCCGGTTGATTATCTTTCATCGGAATACCTAGAGGTCTTCATACATTCCGTGGCTGTCCTGTGGGCTTAATATCAATGGAGTTTTGTCGGTGTTGGTGAAGTAGGAGGTTAGCTGTGGGTTTCTTTCTTTGTCAGTAGGCGTTTTTGTCCAGGTGGTTGTGTCCTATAACGCGAATAGTTTACGTTGAACGAAGTGAATCTACAAATCTTGTGTAGCAATGAATTTGGAAATGTATATTCGGGGAAATATTTCATTGAACTCCAACAGTCTGTTCATTACACGTAGATATCATATTCTATTACCTTTACATACATGAAACAAGACGTATGCAGATTATTCATAAACTTTCTTCAATAATGATCTGGAAATCACCAGATATAGCTGATTTTTTATCTAGCACCCATTTGGAACGATGTTGAAAGATAATGCTTTTCCATTTCTCATTAACAGGCTGACCGCTACTGAAGATATAAAACTGTCGCCATCGGTATGCGCACCAAATTCACGTGCAAGACAACTTTTTTTTTGGACAAGAACATTATCTGGTCAATCGCAATAAGAAGATAGGGTGAATATTAATATAAGGTAAATATAAATTAAATGGGATTGAATTATATTGTGAATAGCTATCATTAATTACCTTAATGCTAATTTACGGGTAAGTAATCACTCCGCTTGTAACAACACTTGACGAAAAGTTTAATGTGCATATCCAATGATATAGCTTTGAAAACAAGTTTATTTGCTGCACACTCTAAAAATCTATATTTAAAGATTGAATCTCGTACTTAAGTTGTTCAATCTTGTATTTACTGAACCATGTGAAATCATTTCCTATTGGTGACAGTTCAATCTGTCAGCCAACCAAAATTCAAACGAAAATGAGAAACTCCAGCCTATCTCCAGCCTAAATGAACACTTCCAATCCTGTTTTTTTATTTTATTATTAATAATAATAAGAACAAATAAAATCATAAAACACTATTTTATTTATAGGAAGGGTGTTTCACAAATGTATATTTTGAATCTTTTAAACCAAGAAGAATAAAAGTAAATATAAATACATTAAGACATTTTCAGGACTAGACATGTATATATATATATATATATATATATATATATATATATATATATATATATATATATATATATATATATATATATATATTCAAATATTCATGTTTGACAATGATATTTCGCATGCTTATACATTAATTGATCTTATAGTGGTACATCATTCGATAGAATCGTAAAATGTTCTGACAGTATCTTATTTACTTCAATACAGCGACGTTTGCTTGAATCGAATTCATTCTACATATCAGATATCTCCTTTCGCTTATGGTAATCAGAACCTCTAGTTGGCTCTAGGAGGGTAAAATCCCTCAAATATCTCTCCTCTAGCCTTTCACTCTGGCATACTGACGGGTGAAGGCTCGACTCCGCGAGTTGAACCTTGCATAAAAACACGATTTGCTCTAGGCTGGACAGAGCATTGTTGACAGCAACCTTGATTTTATTCAGTATCTAGGTGTAAAATAGGTCTGTTTCTGACCTCGCCCTCTCATCGATGGCCCAACTAACGGCTAGAAGTGTGGTCACATCCTCTTTCACATAATTCGTCTGAAAATAAAACGATGAAATCAAATCCTCCCCCCTGTAGTGATTACTTAGGCTTACATTTACATACATTCAGAATTCTGGAAACTTGTACAATTGAAAAGTGACAATAAATGATAAATAAATCTACGCTAATGTTTTGTCCTTTTTTAGAGGTCATATCCAACAGAAGTTAATCTTCCTCATCTGTGTAATTTAAAATATTTGAAGCCCATATGAAGCCATCTCCTAGTTCCTGGTCGTATTTTGAACCTTGCGATGATCGATTTGACTGTTTATCCTGTCAAACTTAAAGCTGAGTACCGCAATGGCTCAGTATTTGGCGCGTTGGTCTTGCAGGCATAAGGCTGTGTATTCTAATCCTGCGTAGGACGAAGGTGACGAGCCAAGTAGACTTGCCAAGCATTGACTACGAAAGGAATTGACAACAATAACTAGTTCAGAGAAATCGATTCAGAGAAACCAAAGAAAATGACGGCAAATACATGCTCTCTCGTATGATAAGGAAATGAGACGGTTGCCTAACGAAATTTCCAATGGCAGGATTTTTTAAGAAATGTAACTGGCACAACTGGTTCAGAACTAAACAACCGTTACTAGATCCTTTCATGGAGACTTCGGGGATAAACCAGTTATTTACTGTTTGGGACAAAAATCGGACATAACTCAAAAGATCAAAACCGCATCAAACACTTTTGCCCAGAAAAGTCAAACACTGTGATCTGACTCATATAATGAAAATTGCTTTCAACCTTATGGGGCTGCTTAAACAAATCATATACATATATAGCTTCGCTTCTTCAACCAGACATTTGAAAGGAATTTATTCGGCCGAGGTAAAAACTCTGTTTCCATCCTTCATTAAATCATCGCTTCTATGACAGCATACTGGTCGTCTGATCGTATTATATGCTGAAGTAATGTCCTTAGGATTTATGGAAAAGACCTCCTGTAGATAATTCTACATGCTTATATATATATATATATATATATATATATATATATATATATATATATATATATATATATATATATATATATATATATATATATATATATATAGATATATATAGATATATATATATAGATATACATATATAGATATATATATATATATATATATATATATATATATATATATATATATATATATATATATATATATATATATATATATATATATATATATATATATATATATATATATATATATATTGATTTTGGTAAGTTTGATTGAATTTTCTTTTAAAATCTTGCTTCACCAAGCGGGAAAGATCGAGTCATTCACAATCACAAACCTAGTAAAGCAAACAAAAAAATGATTACCTCAAAATAAAGAGCATCTATTGTAAACGAACGCTTTCACGGTGATTGAGGTCAAATTGATTAAGCGAGTTTCCTTGTCTAGCCAGTTATTTAAAAAAAAGTTGAGCCACAAACAGCTGATGGGATTCTAGTACAATTATTTATTTACATTCTGCGCATTATTTCCTCATTGTTACAAGTAAGTTATAATTTTAGGTTGTCTTATTTTGACTCGTTATACTAATGGTAAAAATTCAATAAAAATTGGAATGCTAAAAGTTTGAACACAGACTACTGGCTTCTTAAACTGTGTTTCTTTGTTGTTTTTGCTTTGCTTTGTTTATTTTTATTTTTTATTTTTTTATTTCTTTCCACATGTCGTGTTTAGGACGTTTTTCCTTAAAATGTTCCTTTAAAAGCTTGCTTTCTTGCCATTATAAGAGAACATGTTAACAAATCTTTTCTAGTGGCCATTCGTTCACCACCTGTGTACGTTGAGCCAGAATTTATATAAAAATTGTGTTTAGCTTATAAGGTATAGTATATGATTACTCTCAAATGAGCAATGCTGGTACCTCAGTCAATGCTTACCATGTGTAACATCATGCTAAAGAAAGACACACACACACACACACACACACACACACACACACCACACACACACAAACACACACACACCCATATATATATATATATATATATATATATATATATATATATATATAAAATAAACTAGAGACAAACAGTCATACATATAATTATATTGTTATAAAGGATATACAAATATACAATATATCAATTTAAATTATACAATTTTATATAGTGCATTAGCATTAAGTCCATTAGGATACAGAGTATCTAACTTATGAATTTTCAGCGTTTGTGTTGTTTTTTAATCACAATTATATATATATATATATATATATATATATATATATATATATATATATATATATATATATATATATATATACACGTATGATGTTCGATTAGTTTTGTTTAAAATAGTAAAGTAAAAGCAACTAAACAAAATTGTTTTATATCTTTAATGTAATATTTGGGCAACGTCAAAACTATTCACAATATGAAACAGATATTTTTCCACTAGATTTTCGTCGGTCTGTGAAGTAACTCAATGTCTGCATATTTCTGTATTATCGTTCGATCTGGCTTTTCATTGACTTGCACATAATCCCAAGATGAGCAGGCAGATTGTTGGCAGGAAGACATATTCTACAAAGAAATAACAACATGCATCGTTTGATTGAAAATGTCACAAATAAATAAACTGAATATGCTATACATGTATATTACAGACTATAGATCTGTGATGAATACCATACCTCATTAATGTTACATACCTCAGCTCATTACGAAAAATAATAATAAACAAATTTTTTTAAAACTTATTCTTCTTTGAGAAACTACTAATATAATTAGTTGAGAGACAAGTTTGTTTAGACAAACAGACGCACAAACTTTGCCTCCACAGATTGATAAAATGCGTAATCTTTTCAAATGATGCGATATATTTTCAATTAGTATTAAATTAATTTTTCAACCTAACTTACTTTGAGTCATTTTCTTGTGCATCAGTAACGAAATAAAATTTTAAGAGAAAATAAATTAATCGATGAATTACAAACTATTGTAAATAAATTTAAATTTAATCCGGACATCCAATAGTAAATGATAGTGAATGGAAAATAAGAGATTCTCTAGAATGCAGAGTTCATTTTCTTTCAGCCATTCCCGTTCGGCCGCCACCTCCCCAAACCTTTTTCCGGAAAAATTTCAATGTAATGAATGTATTAAATTATTTCCTGCAGCAAATACGTTTAATTCAGAATGTATGGAGAATATTAATCGGTTAATCCAAAACTATGTCCGTGTTGAAGCAAGGTACGTACCTTTCTTTCCAGTTATATACTTCACGTCAAAGTATATTGACCCAGTGCTGCCACTGTCTTTAGACAAAAGGCCTACGTGAAAGAATCTTCATGTCAAGTGTGATTCATCATATCCATTAAATATTGCTTTTAACACTGACATCAATTAGATGCTCTTTAAGTGCGTTGTTGTCGTTTTATTCCCAAGAAATTGGGCAATTGAATCCAAGTGTTCTCCGTTCCTTTCTTTGCCGATAATATCTTTGTCCTAATCATCCAAGCCAAATTATTATAAAAAGAAATTACAATGTAAATGAATATTTAACAAATGTTCTAGTTCGTGATGCGTGAAGAATATTTTTTTTTCTAAATTAAAGCCTCCAGGTAAAATATGTGAGTGTCCTTTGAATCGTCTGCAATACCGTAAACTATGATGATGTGGAACATTATCATTCGTGTTTAGCCAGGTAAGCTTAGCACGCCAAGATCAAACTATAAAGGGTGTAAAGGCTGTAAATTATCTCTTGAACGTGCATAAATATCCAACGCTTTCTCTGAAGATATGGTAATAATCTCTGACTGTCCGACATTCCCTTAACATATCTCTTACTTAATTGCTGGGCAGAACCACTCGAAACTCTGTAATTATGTTGCCCTTGGAGTACTATTTCGCCATAGACACGCAGCCTAAGGATCAATGGGAGAAGGGCAGGGGCAGATGTGCAAAAACTTACAATGCAATTTTCATATATTCTGTGACCAAACTTTACCTATTTAGTCATAGCACGCTAACACATTGTATGTGAGATGGACATTGCATTGTGACCCATGGTTCACTGTCTGGGACAGGATGTCAGTGAGTAGCGGAGTGGGAGTGGTTGTAATATTCTGTTAAATCGCGGAAATTTACGACGGGGCCATTTTCTATTGCTATTGTTTGTGTTGGTTCTATAAATTGAAATGTCATAGCCATTCTATGTATAGGTCAATGATGCTGCCTTTAAACAAGATTCCAATCATTCAGCATGTTTACCACGCTGTGTAACTTATAACACATATACAACGCAAAAACTGGCACAGTCTCGTAAGAAAACGACGGAGAAATGTCACACACAATTTAAGACTTAAGATTGATTTGTCTGAGTTTAAATTTTACGAAACATTCTGTCTGCTTGTGTTGTACTTATTCGTGTCTGTCTTTTCGCCTGAGCATTCTGCGTGCCACTTATGCTTCTTTTGGTCAAAACCTTGCGTATTATTTAACAGAAGTGCAGTGTTGCGCCTCGTCACTTATCCTTTGTTCTTTACGGTCTATTATAAGTTGACAACTGCAAAACCTGACTACATCATATAAGGACATTCTATTAGTTATTAAACTCTAAACACGTTATTTGAATTGATATTTTCTGTCCCATGAATATTTTATTGGTTATTTTATATCATAAGAAGCTTACAATCGGACGTTTAGCAACCATTAGGACAAAAATGAATGAAAATAGCATCCGGTGTACGAAGTTTGATTATTGCTTAAACTCGAATAACTGAACAAAATGACGGAAACATCATTATATCTTTTAAATAATAAATGTTTATTCCTAGAATTCCAACCAATTTTTTTAAAATCAATTTTGATACGACAATATAGTATGTCTGGCATTTTTAGGAATGTAATAGTTTGCCTGGAATGAAACCCTCTTTAAGTTGATTTTCTGACAATGAGCTTTTGAAATTCGAGTAATACTGCAAGGTAATTAATGTTTCGATAAAGAAAATGGCTGGATTGTAAATTCTGACATGAACAGTCTGCTTCCAGTTCCTTGACGTCCGTAGCAAATTTTATGTAAATCTACCCAAGACCTGTATGTGATATTGCACCTGATTGGGAAATACCATACGTGATAATACATCTGATTGGGAAAAGCCATATGTATTAATGTACCTGATTGGCAAAAAAGGACAAGACGGATGATGTGGACATTTTATTAAACAGCTTCAAATGGCAAACAAGGCAACAAACTTCCATCGTCGCAGAATTAAACGTGTTCCATGTGTATTTTTGAACACACCCATATGGCTCCTGTTCATGTATTTTATGACTCCATGTGATCTCAACGTAGGCTGAATTCAGAAATTTCGAAAAGGGGGAATTATTCTTTATCTCCATCTTGAAAATATCGGCAGTGATTTAATCATAAGAAATTAGACGTGCATAATTTACTTCAGATATGATATACATGTGTTCTAGAGAGAGAGAGAGAGATACGAGATAAGCCTGGTGTGTGTTTTCACATCAATCCACGCACGGGTGGTGGGAGGAGGTAATTTTCCCAATGTGCTCACTTAGCCAACCATGCTCAAGCTTATCCGTACTTTTCAACGGCATCTTCAGTTTTCGAAAAAACCTGGAGGACTGATGATCGATCTAGCGATTCGTTCGCTGCGTGAGTTTAGGATTAATTCCATTTTTGTAATGGATGAGATCTATATTGGTACGTTAACGTGTACAAATATCGGATGATGTTTTACAAACAGTGTCATTTCGGTAACATGCAGCATTGAAACGATATGTACTTTACCAGCTTTGGTTGGTTATTAGAATCATGTTGAATATGAAGCCGTGTAAAGATATATAGGGATGTGCTTTTCCGAAGAAATTTACTCCATGTGGTTCCAATCAGCCTTATTAGCGCAGCAGCGACATCACCGCCAACTTTCTTAAAGTCCGTGGGTTCTCACAAACGTAGACTTCTATGCTCCGCATCAAACACAAGTTAATGTTTGTACTGGAGTTGACATGCGGTACAAGTTTTCGTGCAACATTGTACATAATATGAAGTCATTATTGTATGTTACAGCGATTGTGTTAATATTTATGATGGCATCACGGAAAAAAGGAAAAGATCCAATTTGAAAAACGAAGATGCTTTAAGCATAATCAAAGACTAAAAAGTTCTCATTTACAGTAATTTATTTTTTTTTTGCAGGTAAAACCCAAACCACCGAACTATAGTTCAGATGGAACTGGAATTTTCGTGTTCCAAACTCAGTTCGCGCATTAATCAATCGCCAGACTGGATGTGGAAAAAAATCAGGTTCTGGTAAATATGACTCTCAGATACTTTAAGATGGTTAACATGGGATCACCTGAACGTGATTGCTCCGTCGCCTGGCGATGAACGAGCCATGTTCCCAACCATTTTAGTGTAGCACTTTAGTGTTAATGAAACAGCAAATCATGCGCCGTTGATTTTTTCGATTTTTTAATAATCATTGAAACATCTAGCCTCGAGGACCTTACAAAATCTTTATGTGTACGACGATATGATGCTTGAACATAAAAATCAATCCCTCGAGAATATTTTTTCGAGGTCGACATAAATACATAGACGTGACGCATGTGAATCAACGATATACACACGTGCCTAAAGTAATCCAATACAACTTTAACATGTTGATGATATTACATGGTATTGACGTGCTTGGTCTCGCAGATATTCACTGGACTTGGTCATCCTGGAACTGTTTTAGTTTTCTCACCTTTGAATTGACCAAAGTTCCGGAAAATATCGCATGGCTTTGAATAAAGTAATTTAACAACCACGAGAAAGATATACAATATATAAACCTGGCAGTGATATCATAGCAGAGAATGGAGAGCGACTCCGCAAAGCTGCTCACGAACACAAGGAACTATTTTGTAATTATGTTGCCGGCCTCAAATGCGTCGAAGATGTGTTACAGTGGAACACATGACATATCTGACGGGAGCTGAAGGAAATCTAGGAAACGTTACCGAATCCAGTGAAAGATTTACAGAATTTATGGATCTAGCAGGCGCAGAATAACACCACTGTAGGTCGCGAGCACAGCCAGAAGAGGAGAAACAGGATGACCCAACATTTACGAGAAAAGAAAACCATGCCACGTTACTAGAATCATTCAGGTAGTAAAGCCATTACTCAAAAAAGTGCATGTGAACCCGGTGATATAGCTGCATCCAAATCCTACATGGGCACAAATACATGCACTCACACAGAAGAAAACAATATGAATCCGAAGAGTTTCTTTTAGGCTATGGAATAACAAACGAAGATACGAAAGGGGTCTTGGTCATGGTAGACTGTGTGTGGTCTTGAAAACACTTGTGGGGTCCGTTCGCGCGTGAAACAATGCACCAGAAGTTATTTGCGAGGCCCCATTAATTTTATCAGCGGTTGCTCACCGACACCATCTGGTTTCATGCGCTGATTCCTGAATATATTGAGGACATCGATGATGAATATACGATACCGATAATGAATTCTGAAGCGATTCATCTTTGTTGTGATTCATTGCGTTGTAGTAAATACAACCCTTAGCGTTACCTCCATGATTACAATTTCATCAACGCAATATAATTCAATATAATTTGTCGGCAAAAATTGCCGTGGGAGTATGTTGCACAATCGAGATTACTTTGGCGTCATTTTGCGTTTATTACTCACCCTAATCACAAATCACGGCCGTTTCGTAATCTTTTCCCAAATAAATATTTTGTGTTTTGGAAAACAGTGAAGCTACCTGAAATACTATTCGACTTTACCTAGAATTGATCAATGAAAAGATTTGACGGTGAACAACAATGGTGATCGGCAAGGACTCTAAACTTTATACGTGATTACGAACCCAAACTCATCTTTGCGATTTCAATCGAATCTGCACCGTACGCGGTTAATATACCGGTAACACGGACTTAAAAAGCCATTATCAGTTGGACCGATGATATTAACGAAAATCCAGAGGATAAATTACCTTTACCCATGGGATACCATTATAAGCCAGACGTTATTGGCATTACATCAACAACTCTCATCAATCTAACCTGTACAACTATTAGCGGAAGCTATGAATGCGGACCTCCATGCGTGTCACTGTTAAAGATTACATACTATTTCGGTTTTCACCAATTGCAGTACCAGGTGATTTGGTATCGATTACTCCCGTTCTCACTCATGTATCTTCCAAGATATAATGGCTGGTTGGCACATATTCGTTTTACCCGTATTTACCAAATCTAGAAAATGGTACATCTTTCTGGAGAGACCTTTAAAAGACAACTGTACATTAAAGATCGATCTGATCCTTAAATATCAAGAGAGTCATACTTGGACATGTCATACCAGTGCATGTGGTTAATTGGTGATAACGTACAGTGATTACTGACAAAAGTTGTAATGCGACTTGATAATATAATTAAAGACATTGCTGGGAATCAACATAAACGTTTTGGTATGCAGGCAATTCAATCGATACTATCTTACAGGTTAAAGAATTGTTAATTCGTACTCTACGGAGATTCGAATCCAGGTCCGCGGGTAAACAACACCCATCGCCTTGCCTGCACACACGAGCCCATATTCCCTCACGACTAAGCACACATCACCAAAATATGATGTTACTCAATCGGCGTTATATGCACTCGTGTGTAGTATACACACTCGCATGACGACCTAGTAACTGTATATACACAGTCGTTCCAGATTCCTATGAAAGAAATCAAGCTATATAGAATTAATTATAGAGACTTAAAAATATACACCAGACAGTTAGGAAAGTGCTATCCATGGATTCCTGTTGAAGAATGCTTGATAATAGTAGGCAGAATACAAATTTTTATACAAATAATACTACCATAGAGGATAGAGAATTTTTAATTCGTTCTCTATTTTAGTTAGAGCCTATAACATTACATTATCAGACTAACAACAAACTTAATGCATGAATTATTCCATGTTAGGAACGAACCATTCAATGATTCATGAGACCAGCATTACATGTTACAAACAACATATATCAACCATGTAAAGATCCACGACAACAGCATTCCATATATTAGTGTGTATATAACATTAAAACTTTAGATGTATGACAATGATATTTCGCATGCTAATAAATGAATTATTCGAAAAACATTTTATGGAATCGTAAAATGTTCTGCCAGTATCATATTTACTTCAATACAGCAACGTTTGATTGAATCGAATTCATTCTACATCTCAGGTATTTCCTCTCGCTTCTGGAGATCAGAATCTCAATTTGCTCTAAGAAGGTAAAATCCCTGAAATATCTATCCTCTAGGCTTTCAGTCGAACACAATGACAGGTGGATGCTCGATTCTATGGTTTGAAGCCCACATAAAAGAAGGATTTTCTCTAAGCTGGACAGGGCGTTATTGACAGCAATCTTTAGATTGTTCAATATCTCGATGTAAAATCGATCTGTTTCTGACCTCCTCATCTCATCGATGACCCACCTAACGGCTAGAAGTGTGGTCATGTCCTCTTTGACGGACTTCGTCTGAAAAGAAGCACATTAAGTCAAATCCTTCTATCTGTATTTATTAGTTCAAATAACATTTACACACATACAGATTCTGCATAATTGTACGATTGAAAGGTGACAATAAATCATAAATAAAACCACGCTACTGTTTTGTGCTTGTTAAGAGATCATTTCCAGCAGATGTTAATCTTCCTCATCTGTACAATTTAACATATTTGAAGCCTACATGAAGCGAGCTCGTATTTCACGAAGGTATCTTGAACCTTGCGATGATCGATTTGACCGTTCGCCCTGTCAACCTTATAGCTGAGAACCGCATTTGCTCAGTAGTTAGCGTGTAGGTCTTGCGGCGGCATAAGGCTGTGTGTTCTAATCCTACTACTGAGTCAGTCGTGTCGGATGTATTAGTGTGTCTGGCTCTAAAGCCAAACTCCAAATTATAGCCAACAAAAGATAAAGATCCTCATCGTTTTAAATTCTTCAACTCTTCTACAATTTCGTGTTGACCACTAGTTCTTGGTAGTCTTAGCCGTTATGTCTTAATGGACGTAACCGTTATGTCCTTATAGCCTTAATCCTTACGACTTTATTGTCTTAACTGTATTTTTGTCTTATCCGTTATATCATTATAATCATAACCATTTTATCTTTATTGTCTTTACCGGTTCTTTTTAAAATTTTAACCATTATGTGTTTCTGTGGTAAATAACAATGACGGAATTTTCTTTGCTTGCCACTCTTGTTGTATGCCAAGCATCTTCGGACCGTTCAGTCGTTGGTCAAGCCTGAATATAACGAAGGTCATGAGCCAAGTAGACTTCCCAAGCATTGACTAAGAAAGAAATTTACAAACAGTTTCACTGAAAACAAACACAATGACAGCAAAAACTCGCTCTCGCATATGATAATCGAATGGGGCGGTTCCCTAATGCAATTTCAAAAGAAAACGCGTGACCTTATTCACAGACAAATGTCTACTTAGCAAATAGTTGTATAAGTATGGATGAGTTTATTATTATGCATATGCTTATCATTGTACACATAACTATACACTTACGTTGACTTTATTTTCTAGGATAAAGTTTAGTGTATTCCTTGCACACTCTACAACAGGGTACTGGGAAGACTGCACTCGACTGGACCACTGGAAAAAGTAGGAAAACATTACCTACGTGACATTTATTACGCCAAGAAATAATAAAATTATTAAAGCCTATGTTTATTTTTTATATGCTTGAAGAGTTTATGAAAAAAAGACTTTTCCTTGATTGTCTTTAAATACTTGTAAGGGAATACCAAAGGATGATTACCTCAAATTAAAGAGCATCTATTTCAAAAACAAAGCTTTCATAGTGATTGGGATCAAAGTGTTTAAGCTAGTTTCTTTGTCTAGCCACTTATTTAAAACAAATTCAACCACGAACATCTAAATGGGATTAAAGTAAGATTATCTTGTTTACATTATGCGCATTATTTCCTCATCGTTACAAGCAAATTAGAATTTTTGTTTGTCTTGTTTGACTCGTATTTCTAATGGTGAAAATTCAATAGAAATTAGAATGCTAAAAGTCAGGACACAGACTACATGGTTTTTCATTCTGTGTTTCTTTGTTGTTTTTGCTTTGTTTTGTTTTGCTTTTCTTGTTTTTGATTTCTTTACATATGCAGTGTTTAGGACTTTTTGCTTAAAAGGTTCCTTTAAAAGATTGCTTTCTTGCGATTAAAAAAAGAACATTTTAACAAATCTTTTCTAGTGGTCTTTCGTTTACCACCTGTATACTTACAGTCAGAATTTAGATGTAAAAATTGTATTTAGCTTGTTAAGTATAGTATATGATCACCCCTCCCCCCTCCAGTGAGCAATGCTGGCATCTCAGTCAATGCTCACCAGGTGTAGAATCATGCTAAACCAAGTGTGTGTGTGTATATATATATATATATATATATATATATATATATATATATATATATATATATATATATATATATATATATATATATATATATATATATATATAACATAATGTAAGAAAGTCACATATATACATACATAGTGTTCAATTAGCTTTATTTAAGATAGTACAGTATAAGTACCTACAAATTTTTCTTTTATATCTGTGACGTAGTATTTGGCCAACTTCAAACTCTGCACGAGATGAAACAAAGGCTTTTCCAATGGATTTTCGTCGGTCTTTCGTGCATCCAAATGTCCGCACATGTTTGTATTCTCGATCGATCTGGCTTTTGATTGACTGGCACCCAAGATGAGCAGGCACATTGTTGGCAAAAATAAATATTCTACAAAGAAATTACAACATGTATCGTTTAATAGAAAATGTAACAAGTAAATAAACTTGATAAACTATACATGTATAGTACAGACCATAGATGTGTGATGAATAACATACCTTAATAATAAAGATCATAGATCGGTCACGAATACCATACCTCTGTAACACAGATCAGAGATCTGTGATGAATACCTTACCTCTGTAACACAGATCAGAGATCTGTGATGAATATCATTCATCTACAACACAGATCACAGAGCTGCCATGAATACCATATAACTATAACACAGATCATAGATCTGTGATGAATACCATACCTCTATACTAAAGATCATAGAGGTCTGTGAGGAATACCTCACCCCTGTAACACAGATCAGAGATCTGTGATGAATATTATTCAGCTATAATACAGATCACGTAGCTGTCATGAATACCAAAGCATCTGAAGAAGTGGCAGCAGTACAGAAAAAATTGAAAATCCTTTGTTGTTAATGTGAAACCAGTTTTTGGAAACTAGTTACCAAGCCAGTTTTTTTTTCTCCGGTTGCCAGGTAAATTATTGCCATTGCCCAACAATATATATATATATATATATATATATATATATATATATATATATATATATATATATATATATATATATATATATATATATATATATATATATATATATATATATATATATATATGGCTATGTTTCTTGCCAATACTTTTAATCGTCTATCCTACCATAACAAAGAACACATGTATGACTATGGGTACATCTAGTTCATCAATAGTAGTAAAAGAAAAGTAGACAGTTTTTTCTTTATAAAAATACAAGGTATAGGAACAATATATAGAATAAGTTGTTACCTACCTCAACTGTTTATGAACAAAAACATATTTTTAAAAATTAATCAACAATTCTTCTGCTTTGAAAACTATTAATATAATTAACAGGCTAGAATAATGCTAGATGGTCCATCAAATCAACCAATGCTGAGAGACAATGTTGACAAGACAAACAGACGCAAAACGTTTACCTCTTCAGATTGAAAACAATGCATATAATCTTTACAAATGATACAATATATTTTCAAATAACAATAACTTACTTTGAGTCATTTTCTTGTACAACAGTAATGAAATAAACTTTTAAAAGAAAATAAATTAATAGATGAATCGCACAATATTGTAAATAAATTTAAATCTTTTGGAGTAATGGAAATAAACCCTATCAAGAAAATGAAATAATTTTGTTTTATTTATACATACTCGCACGGGAAAATTCCAACCAACATCGGCTAGGAGATTCAGAAATTGGAAAGAAGAGATCCTACTCCAATTCTAAAGTTAATCCTGACATCCAATGATACATGATAGTGACTGGAAAATAAGAGATTCCCAAGAACGCAGAGTTTATTTTCTTCCTGCCATTCCCCTTCGGCCCCAGCCCTTTTCCCGGAAAAAATATCAACGTAATGAGTGTATTAAATTATCCCTGCAGCACTACGTTTAATTTAGAATCCATGAAGAATATTAATCGGGTAATCCGAAACTAGGTCCGTGTCGAAGCAAGGTACGTACCTTTCTTTCCAGTTATGTACTCCACGTCAAAGTATCTTGAACCAGTGCTGTCATTGTCTTTAGACAAAAGGCCTATGTGAAAGAAACTTTATGTCAAGTGTGATCTGTAATGTGTTTTAAATATCGCTTTTTAACACGGACATTAATTAGGTCTCATTAAGTGCATCCTTGTCGTTTTATTCCACAGAAGTGGGCGATTAATTCCAGGTGTTATCCGTTATTTTATATATATTTTGCCGATATTATTTTAGTCCTAACTATCACAGCGGATTTATATAAAAAGAAATTACAATGTAAATAAACATTTAACATATGTGCTGGTTCGTGATGCGTGAAGACTAATTTCTTTCTCAATTAAATCCTCCAGGTAAAATATGTGAGTGACTTTTAAATAGTCTGCAATACTGTAAACTATGATAATGTGAACATTATCATTCGTGTTTAGCCAGGTAAGCTTAGCACGCCAAGATCAAACGGTAAAGGGTTCAAAGGCTGTAAACGTGCACACATATATATATATATATATATATATATATATATATATATATATATATATATATATATATATATATATATATATATATATATATATATATATATATATATATATATATATATATATATATAGATAGATAGATAGATAGATAGATAGATAGATAGGTAGATAGATAGATCAACGCTTTAGCGGAAGATAGGGTAATACTACTGCCAGGATATTAATATTTCGATAAAGACAATGGCTGGATCGGAAATTCTGACATGAACTGGCTTATTCCCGTTTGTTTGACATCTCAACATCTTTTTTGCACATTCAACTCTTTTTAAACATTGGAATTTCACACACTGTTTGAGTATAGCTTTGTGTGTTTAAAAATAGTTATCGTAAGTATTTGAAAGTTGAATGTAATTTCTTTGTTTGTCGTGGCATCAAGATCATGATGTAAGCTATCTGATTCGGCAGCAACAAGTGTTTATCACAATAAGCAATGAAAAAAGCCCATTGATCTCTTAAAATTGAAACAATAAATTATTAAACTTTTGTCCTCGATTCTGTTGGTGGTTTTTATTTTCTTTTTCTGATTTTTAAACCCAATTTCACAAGAATGTCCTCCTATTTTGAATTATTTATATTTAACATCGACTGGCTATTTGCATAGGTAAATAAGTTTCATTCTTAAAACAAAATTAAAAATATGAAAATCATGAAACTGGTGTTTTTAATCTAGCTGTTTCTTCAAAATTCAGCTCGTAATAATTCTCGTTAATTGCCATCTCGTTTACAACATAAACATATATCTAAATAAAACTGTCGGGGTAACTTGTAGAGGTAACATTGAATATTGACCCGCGTAGAAAATGTTGTAGAGTGTACGGGTCAGTATTCTGTATTACGTCGTCTCCGTATATTGCAGAGAGAGAGAGAGAGAGAGAGAGAATCAGATTTTCACTGATGTTTCAGTCAGTGTCACTAGACTAGACGACGGTCACAAATGAAATTTAACTTTAAATATTCTTGTTTAATATTTAATGTTTGCTTCCTTCAGCAGCCAGCAATGATTATATTTGAGACTTTTTTTAACGTTAAGCTAAATATCAATCACATAACCCCTTTATCATAATGGATAAGGCCTAATAGTTCGTATAGATCGAAAACAAAGGGCGTGAAACTGCAAACAAAGTGAATTATTGCATTTTCTCGAAAATGGGTTGTTTGTACCTTTAACTGCATACGGAAAATTATCGAGAAGGCTGGATATTCATGAATGAAGGTCGGTTTGTCTTATTGTCAACTAAACTTGAACCGCATTTAGTTTCTCTCTCCCCGTCTGTATCCAAATACACACACACACACACACACACACACGTCATCATCATCATCATCATCATCACTGCATTCAAAGTCTGAGCGAGGAATGATCTCTTTGTAGACGTTGTGATATTGATAGATTTCACATCCTGCACCGTTGTACATGAATGCTTCGTAAAGCGTTCCTTGTGTCCCGATTCAGCTATATTTAAGAGAAATGTGCAATGTCTTTCCCTCAATGCACGATCGATATGATTTACTTAAAAAAGTGGGAATTACCGACTTAAAGTTTACATTGTAATCATCTATAATATGGAAAATAAGACAAATTTACATGTTTGAAACGTAAATTAAGATGGTCGCTATCTTTGTCAAGAGTCAAGGCCCGGATCCTATCCATTCTGAAAGGTATTTCAGCAACTTTTATGTAAATTTACCCAAATCCTCTGTCATAAGCCATATGTGATAATACGCCGGATTGGAAAAAGTCATATGCGATAATACACCTGATTGAAAAAAGCTTTGTGTGTGGTTTTCCACTTAGCAGTGTGGAAATGTAAGGGAATCGGGATGCAAATCTTCTACATACACCAAGCTTGTCCTGAATCTTGAGACGAACAATAACTATTTAGTGCAATTACAAAACCTGCAGTTGAATTTACGATTTAGAATGCGTGTACGTAAATTACATCGGGTGCTTGGATTTCGCAAACAAGCTCGGATGGCTCGTTATATACAAATGAATCCGAATCAATGAACAGATGAAAAGAATGGGTTTGAGCAATGCTTTTTTTAAGCTTCTGAATAATTCCGTAATCGGCAAAGCGATGGAGAATTTGCGAAAGAGAATTCGAGTCGACCTTGTTCGGACTGCGATATAACGTAAGCTTCTAAGGCTAACTGGTGATACACCGTTTTGAATTCCAGAAGATCTTTGTCGGTAGACACCTTGTCGTACATAAGAGACACATCGACACTGAAGCTGACAAAAACTTCTGTTGCGCGTCAGTGGTTGACTTGTCAAAGTTGCTGAAATACGTTTTATTACGGCGATATAAAACCGCTTTACCAGGATTATGTCAAGTTCTTTATGCAGACACCGATGTTTATCCGGATATTCCATCAGATATTTGCGAACGACACACATCCAAAAGATTATCCATTTGTATGTAAAAAGAAGATCTGAGATATTCTTTACCTGGATCGAGTAGTAATAACCTTGGCCATGCTAAAGGTCCGAGTGGGTAAATACGTTAAAGTGCATCTGCGACATTTGCTGAATATTTAAACGTCAACGGCTCCACTTCCTATTATTGACTGGATAAATCTACAATGGTTAACGCGTGCTTTCATGCCGCGTTCCCGCAAAGGATCACGAAGAAGAAAGAAATGATTAACATCTTTTGGTATTTTCACTTCAAACCAAGGACGGAGAAATCTTTATTTAAGTAGGTAGGTAAATATGCCACGGGTCTTGTTTGACCAACCATGCTAAAGGAGCCCCATGGGTGACCTTTGCCGTGCATGCTAACTCATCAACGGCAACTTCACCGTACAAAATAACCGCGATGTCTGTAGTATATGTTAGGTAATGTCCACTCAGAAACTATTTTATCAATATGTTTTACAGCCAATGAGTGAATTTTGTCCACCAATGATGATCTTGGCCTTCTTACCTCCATCTAGCGATTCGTTCTCTGAGTGTAGAATTAATTGCAATTAGGTCATGGAAGAGATCTATATTGGCACAATGATGTGCACTGATATCATTTGATTCTTTATTAGCAAGGTCATATCTATAATATGCAGCACTGACATGATGAATAAGTACTTCACCGGCTTTGGTTGTTTGTTAAATTCAAGTCGTATATCAAGCCGTGTACCAGGCCTATGGTAATTGTATCCAGGGATGTGGTTTTCATGAGGATATTTTGCTCCTTCGTGTTCCAAAAAGTTTAGTTAAAGCAACAGTGACTTCATCGCCGACATATATTTAGACCAACGGGTTCTCACCAACGTAAACTGCTATGTTCCATATCGAACACAAGTTTCAGTGAACGCAGCCCTACCATTTCGTATTTGAACTCGAGTTGGATTTGTGAAACCTGTTTTCATGCGACGTCGCACAAAATATAAAGACACGATTGTAGTACGCAGCAATGGTGTTTACATATGTCATGGCATCACGAAATAGGAAAAGATTATATATGAAACACGTAGATGCTTGGAGTAAACTCAAAGATTTGAGTTATTTTGGCTTTTTACTGTCATTGATTTGTCTGCACAGGCAAAGCCCAAACCACGCAAGAGTAGTTCTATTTCCAAACTCGCTTCGACCATTGATCATTGGTCCTGCTTGATGAGGAAACTCTCGACTGCTTTTAATTACGTCTCCAAGATGGTTAACGTTGGATCGCCTGTACGCGATTGCGCCGTCGGCTGACGATCAACCATGTTATAATGTTCTCAGAGATTTTACGGTAGCGCTTCAGTCATCGACAGAAAGGAAATCCTAAAAGTTGATTTCTTTTTCACAATCGATGAATCACCATTGATAATCTTGATTTGAGGGACAATACTCATGTTGTATAAAAATATTTAATGCCTGAACACCAACTCATTCCCGCTATTGCGTCCTCAAGAACAATTCCACAAAAACTTATTGATTTTACATTGTAACTTAGAAAGTACGCTTAACATTATGCAAAATGTAATTAATTTGTTCAGGGCGCAACTCAACCACCATGTATATCTAAGCTGGTTTTGCACTAAAGCGGATTTGGTTGATTTCATCAGCCGAGATGCTGATGACGTATACCGGGAATATCTTGTGATCCTGAAGATCGAACTGGAAAACTGCAAACATCTAACTTTGACATCCAAGTTAACGATCGTTACAGACATATTCAATGGTGTAATCAGTATGGTTTTATCTGAACGTGATCACATGTCCCAGAACACATTTGCGTGAGACATATATTCCTCAGAGATTTCTTTTGATTGTATGGCAGCTGTACCAGTAAAAAGAAATAACTGAATAGACATACTGATCAGATCTCACATATTTAATAGAAGAACTATGATAGACCCTCAGTCTTAGAGACGTCGGAAATAATTTCAGCAGAAACGTAGTGTCAATCATTAATCTTATTCTTGCAATGGTTTTCTTTACGATTAATATTATCGGCCTGACTGCGGCACCTAGCATAGTGACTTCACTTAAACGTGCACACAGGAGAAAACCGTCACCACTGGTTTGTATATACTTGCACGAATCATACTCACGGGTGATCCTAGGATAAAGTCATGGAGTATAGAGGCTTGGACCTATATCAAGCAGACCTGTCTAAATTCCCCATTAGTCAACTACTAATATACATATATATAATTTTTCAACATTTGTTCTTTCGGTCACCACGTGACCAATAAGGTATTAACAATTTCCTGACAACATCGTTTCTTCCTAAATTTGAACGTAGAAAATGAATGGATGCTTCTTACTTTACAGTGAAATACAATTCCAGCCTGAAGGAACATCTTTCCCATAACCTCAACACTGACACTTTTAAAAATGTGTCATTGTCCTGGATGGAATACGATCTTCACATAAATATAAAATTCTGCTTTAATGGATCAGAAATATCGTTTTCAAAGAATTGAGCTCCAACCTCAAAGAAAATTATAGAATCCAAATTGTTTATTTGGGTCCACAAATATTTTCCATGGCAGGTAAAAGAGTTTTTCGTCTTGGCTGTCCGCAGTCGACTTTCTAATATCTTAACACAGTGAAGGATCTTAACACAGGTAGGAAGTCAATATTTCTATTCGAACAAGTTAATATCTTGCGAGATTAAATTAGAGACATCGATGCTCTGTCCTCATCTGTGCAGGAGAGACGGCTCCATGATCAAAAGATATTTCGTGCTTCTTTCTTGGAAACAGAAAAGCTCAGAAAGGGTAATATAAGTTGTGAGATCTAATAAAGAAATGATTTTTCTTAAAAATATACTTTATAACTATGCCTATGTAGAAGTTTGCTGCAACAAATGTGTTGGAGACACCTCTGTTGTGGTTGAAATTTCGGCCTTTGGGAATGTGTCTCATGAGCCAAAGACCGTATCGTCATAATCGCATCAGAGAAGAAGTTTTCGAATACATGAAAAAGACAACGTCTTTTGATCTATCAAGGTGTCAGGCAGTTCGCATCTGACTCTGCTTGACATCTTTATATAAGGCTTAGTGTTTCTTTTCACTTCATAAGGGCGTCTCCAGTCAAGGAAACACGTTTGCTTATAATAGCACATAACTTCAAATTGAATATTGTACACGCATTATTCTAAATTCTACCATTGCACTCTTAAGACATTTTTCAGCTCATATCCAGTGCCGCCTTGGACCAATGTCCTCTTTTTTATTCGACCATCATTTCCCTCTGACAGATCCGATTAAACTAACGAAAAATGCGCATATTCGGGAATCTGTGGGTTACATGGAGGGATCTAAAAGCCTTTTACGAGAGGGCAATTAAAAAATTTCAAAATTCCTGAATTGGGAATAATCTGTTGAAACGCGATTTCAAGCAAAAGGAGCAATTCCTGAAGTAAGTATGATATTGCAACACTGGCAGGCGACTAACTGTCTTTCACACAGTTTACAAGCGCTATAGGGTGTATGTATTATACCTGTGATTGACACCTGATATTTAAACTCACTTTCTCAGTCTGAGTATCCAATTATTAAATGACATTTGCTATTCAATCTTAGGTATATGGTGCATACATTGGCAAATTGCACTTCCAGCCGCATGGAGACTTTCAAATCGTCTGTCTCTCGGCGAATATTTGACACCAGAATTCAGCTAAATATCATATATCAGGGATATATGGAGGATGCGGCAGTTTTTGGATGAAGCTCTTCTTCGGTACGTCTGTCAGGACAGCGGATGTATGCCACAATGCATTGTCATGGAGTAGTGGTCCACGGACAGATTATTTGGTAGCGTATTACAACTTTTGGCAACACTTCTGATGCACAAAAATATGCATTGATACTAGCAGATTTAAGCACAGGTACCTGGACGACCTGGCCTTTTGAATCGAACAAAATGCGCTTAAAACTCTTGACAGTCTAACTACGAGGAGCGATTTGTGGTCCTTGTTCTACTATGTTGATTCGCGACCATCTTTACAACGATGAAATCACCTTAAAATTGTAGGATATGACAGAGAATTGCATCCGCAAACTTTAGCTTTATGTCAGTACCTAAGATCACCCGTAATTTTCAGAATGTTTTCTGTCCAGTGATAAAAGTATTGTCCATCTCCGACATTTGTACATCACTGTCATTAACCTTTCTTACGTCACACGTAGGTGTTTGGCGTGATCCATGTGCAGATGTAAAATATGTTATAGAGCGTTAGTTAGTTTCTCTATCGATCGGCATTAATGGTATTGACATATCCCAAGAACCAAATAATTCTAACAAAATATTCAGAACTTTCAAATTCCCCTCATATTTCCAACTTTATTTCTATTTTTAATTTACTTATTTTACTTTTTACATTTAATCTGCAGCTGGTAAATGGTTCCTTTACGAGCATAAAACCGTTTTGGTGGTGGTGGTGGTGGATTGTCGGCAGGTTTTCGGTTAAGTTTAAAATTGTGATTCCCCGTAATGAATATTACATCTCTCTCTCTCTCTCTCTCTCTCTCTCTCTCTCTCTCTCTCTCTCTCTCTCTCATACCTCTGGCAAGCGAGATGAAGGAGGTATTTGCTTTCTTCACCGATGTTTCTAGTAAATACAATTAGTGCTCCCGAAATTTAAAAAAAGTAAAAAGCAAGCATAAATATCATGATCACCCAAAAAGCACGGATCTAATACATTATGGTATTTCTTTCTTTGATTTCTTTAGCAGATTGATACTGGACACCGTTCGATTCGGTTTTTTGTGTCTAAGCCCTCACCGGTGCCGTTCCCGCAACCAACATTTCATATTAAGTCAATTTATCACTCTTTGGTTTTTTTTATCCGTCCATGGATTTACGGGGAACGCGGTAACAGTAATGAATGGCGCATTGGTGTTTAAGCGGAAATGATCATGGATTGGTATAGATCTGTCAAACATGACACGTTAATGAACCAGTAATTGACACGTTACAATGCCATAAAGGCATATGTTCAGTCAGTGTGTACTATTTCGCGTGCATTTTTGAATTCACAATAGCAGCAGCATTATATATCATCCGTAGAAAGACTGTTGTAATATCCCCCTTCTGTCTTTCAGTTACCTCATCTCCTCCTATATCACTTCATGTAAATTCATGAAAATAATGACCTTCTTCATATTCCAGCTATGTGCAAGCGAAGTAATTTTCTTGTCTTCCTTAGGAAGTGTGTTTTAAAGATCAAATTTGCAAATTTATCAACTACAATAATGTTTTCAAATATTCTTTGAGAAACGTATGCTTATGCACTTAAAGTTGGAACGATAATAATTAACGAGTTTTGGAGTTAGGACCCTTGGTTTACAGTCCTGTATAAACCCGACGTCATGCCAAGCCATGGGAAAAACTATTGTTTTCAACTTGGCACTTCCTCCATCAGTAATACTGGCTGCTATATATAACCTATAGTGTGCTGAAAATGGCTTTAAACTCACAACAACAACGTATGTAAGAAGTGATCAAGTTTATTTAGTATTAGTCGGACAAAATCTGTTTTATTAAGAGAAATGAATGATTTATTTATTCAAGGTCGGTATAATCGACTAGTATCTTCCTACCATCTGTGTAAATCTTTTACTGCGGTCACGGGTATTTTAACATACTCTAGTAATTAGTCTAACCTAACACCCCCCAACATATGAGAAATGTCAAAGCATTCAAGGACAAATGAATAGCAGCAAAAATGAATAGCTTTCAAATTGAAGGATATATGTATTGAAGACGAAAGAAAATTTAATTCTGGCATATATAAAGAGGATAAACTTCCAGCGAAACGCATGCTTTAATCGTAATGAATGAATCAGGAAATTAAAATAGAAATTCTGTTTACAGCATGATGTCAGCTTTATTGCAAGGGAGACAGTGGGAAATAAAATAGTTAATCTGTTTCCAACGCCATCATTCAAAATCAAAAACATCTAAATTGTTCCTTGATGAAATAATGTGTGTGCACTTCAAATGAATTATGTTATAAACACCTGTCATTAATTATTAGTAAATGAATTTAAATATATGGACCGCATGCATTTTTTACTAAGTCACCTTTGATATATTCAATATTTAAGTTTATACATATTCAACAAAGACATTGTAACACCAGACACATTTTGTCGTCTTAACTAAATAAAAGTGAAGACAAAATAGAATTGGTTCATTTGTTGTTAACCAGTAACTGGAACTCTTCCGGGGAACATTCTATACTTTTTCTTATCAGCATTGTGTACCATTTCTAAACTGATGTCAAATATCGAGCGAAAGAGATCGTAGGGAAAAAGCGCATGCCCGACATAGATGTAGGAGGATGGAATATTTGAAATAAGCATTCGGATTTGCCTTTTTTGCATTTTAGATACACACAATATTTTATTTTCCTAAAACGTTTGCCTACATTTAGATGAACTAATCTGATGACGTTTCAAAATCCATGAATGTATGAGGTAATATACCCGGAATGTTACTAAGGAAGATCTGATATACCTTTGAACATGTCAGGATGGCAGTATTTGCAAAATGAAAAATAACGAAAGACATGACAAAGTGCCTCAAACATACCTTTCCAAATGTTAATTGAACTTGAAGAACATTTAAAACAAAGCAAAATTTATTTATTGCAAAAGCAACCTGGGATCAAAATTAATTTGCTTTACTCAATTAGGACTGCCCAAATCTGTCCAACGTGATCAAGGGCCAAGTTTCATGTGTAGAATTTGTCAGCAAGTTATGTACAAATTAGGCATCAAACAATTAAATTCTTCTGCCTATCACCCTCAGAGCCAAGGGGCTTTAGAAAGGTTTCATCAGACTTTGAACAAATATGAATCGATCATATTGTTTTGATACAGGTAAAGATTGGACTGAAGGCATTCATTTACTATCGTTTACTGTTAAGGAATCAGTTCAATAATCTTTAGGATTCAGTCCCTTTGAACTGGTTTCTGGACATACTGTGCGTGGACCATTGAAGTTGTTAAAAGAGAAACATCTTTCTAATGAAGATACTGAAATTAGTCTTCTCGATTATGTTTTGCAATTTTAAGTAAAAGTTGTCAAAGGCTTTTGAGATTGCAAGAGCAAATCTGCACTCTACTCAATCAAAAATGCAATTAAGGTATGATAAAAACTCAAAGGAAATGAGTTTTCAGTCTGGTGATAGAGCTCTGGCTCTATTGCCAGTACCATAAAATCCTCTTCAGGCCATATTATAGTCGAAAACAAAAACAACTTTGCCACATAAATATGTTAAAGGAGTATATTGCGAGAGATAGCCAGGATAAACATGCAATTAATTTAGTTGTACCTGTCCCACTCAGTGAAGATTTAAGTGAAAGAATACCATTGGACTGAATGATCTGGACCGGACACTTTCATATTTGCAACAACAAGAAAGGAATTCCCTGTGCATGTTAATGAAAAGCAACTGATGCGATCTTTAGGTATGGCTGGATACTATCGATTATTTGTTCAAAATTTACTATAATTGCTGAACCCCTGACAAATTTACTGAGCAAGTTTCATTGGACTGAGAAATGTCAGGAGGCTTTTGACAAGTTAAAAGCCATACTTAAAAGCGCGCCAGTTCTTGCAGCTTCAAATTTCAGACAATCATTAAAACTGTTGATGCAAGTGTTGTTGGGGTTGGAGCAGTAATGATTCAAAGCAGTAAAAATGGTGTTGATCATCCAGTGTGCTATGTTTTTAAGAAACTAAATGAGCACCAATAAAAAATATTCAACAATCGAGAAGGAATGTTTGGCTTTGATATTACTATTACAACATTTTGAAGTTGGCATTAGTTCAGCTCCTTCTTCGATTATTGTGTTTAGTGATCACAACCCCCGTACTTTCATCGGCAAGATGAAAAATAAAAATCAAATAACACTAAGGTGGATTTTGTTGTTAAAGGAATATAATATTGACACCAGGCACATCAAGGGAAAAGAAAATTTAATAGCAGATGCGCTTTCCCGTGTATAGAAATGTATTATTTCATGTACACTTTGTATAATTCATAAGAGTTCTTATGTTATTTTTTTAAACCTCATATAATTAATCTATAGTAAAAAGAAAGCTTTATTATATAAATCCTTCTTTTTCTATGGGGGGGGGTATGTATATTTGATTTAATTTATTTTTGATTTAATTTAATTCTTTGTTAGTTTTATGTTTCAAAAATTCCATTACATGTTATAGTAATATAATTTTATTTACTGGATTTTACATTGTCCAGAAATTTCATTCAGTAGTAAACAACTAATAATGGAAACTTTGTATCCAATACTGAACTAGTTCCTGACCTTGATTCAGAACCAGCAAGAGTTGTGGTAAACAACTTTTTTTTATAAATATTTTTAAATCTTTCTCACAGTAAGATTCATAAAGTGAGATCAAGCCATATTTGGTGTAGGTGACAAATAGCATGTATCAGTTAGGTTTTTCCAGAGGACTGACCCACATCCGGGCATCTGTTTTGCATTGTAGCTAGATTTATTATTGATGTTTTGAGAATGCTTAGTTATTAGTGCCTTAACACTTGAGAAGTTAAAGTGTTTTATGTTGTGACCAGTTTTGGGCCTAATTATTTTTCCATGGAAATACTTGTGCTCTAAATTAATTCTTGGACAAGGATAGTTATCGACATTTACACAGAATTCAAACACTGGAACATTATTTTCTGTGATTCAACAAAGAACTGTTGACACATAAGTGCGACGCTTAACACATAATACATCAACTTCCATTTTGGATTTCATCAGGATTCAAATTCAGTTTCATTAGGACATGTTATTACAAGTACTTCTATTTTTTATTTTTGAAATATTTTTGGGTTTGATTTATAGAACCGTAAGTTTTTTTTCTTCTCATTTTTACCTTGCTTTTCTAGGGAACAAAAAATATTTTTTAAATTTTACAGAGCTTATTGTCTTCATCTATTTTTTGTTACGATTTCTAAGAGCCTAAACACGTAATTATATATATATATATATATATATATATATATATATATATATATATATATATATATATATATATATATATATATATATATATATATATATATATATATATATATATATATATATACATATGTTTGTGACTACATTTAACGAAACTTAAAATTCTGGATCAGCAACATATGGCAGGTAAAGCTTTCCCAAAGTAATGCAAACTTTTCATTAACTACGCTATTTTCTATTGCAGAACTGTTCTTGTGATTAGCAATTGTATAAGTGGTTTCCTTTATACTTCCTAGTAATGGACAGAAGTCGCAACCAACTCATTTTACGTAGTCTATCATAGAGTTCATAGCGATATGATACAACTAAGTAAAAAGTAATGTAATATTAATGGATTCATGATGTAATGAAAAACATTATTTTTAGCTGAGAAGCAAATGTTTTAATTACAAAAGCGGAATACCTTGAGCAATTGTACTTTATTTATGTTAAAGATTTTGTGAATTCATTTACTTTGCTTCTTTAGAAGAATAAATCATCAACAATTTGAAGCTGTATCCAGACAATGAACAGAATGTGTAAACTATTCAGGCTTAACTGTTTACAAATACATAGAGCTCAAGTCTATTTCAGAAAAAACACCTGGATATCATTCCGAAAAAACACAGACCACATCTTCCCTAACTAGTACACATTTTTTAAAATCACCCATACAAGCAAATACTGTGCTCGTATGTATGTATGTATGTATGTATGTATGTATGTATGTATGTATGTATGTATGTATGTATGCATGTATTTGTGTATGTAGCTATGTATGTATGTATGTATGTATGTATGTATGTATGTATGTATGTATGTGTGTGTGTGTGTATGTATGTATGTATGTATGTATGTATGTATGTATGTATGGTGATTGCAATTAACTTTTACAATAAACTCCTGTAAAGATCTGACGTTAGACTCACTAATATATTTAAGAGTTTAATGTTGTTTTTCAGAGTGTATCGTGGTATAAACTGTCAGTTGCTGAATCATACAGCAAATAACGCCCGAACATCAAACTCTTATATGCAATTCTTTATAGTTTTTATTTATTTTATTGTTCTTTGTTTGGTTTATTTTCAAGAAACATATGCATTATCAGTTTTAGTATATGAATTCTTGTTGAGTGCATCTTTCACGTAGCTATTCATAAAACAGGGGATTCTCCATTTGCAAGGTAATAGCTACGTCAACATCAAACAAAATAATTTTACCAATTTGATGTACTACTTTATTCAGCGTTTTAATTTTGAATTGATTGTTTTGTATGATGTCAGTCTCGTGACATCACATGATTTCCTAATGTTGAGGTCATGTAGCTTATTACATTTGCCTCCCATGATGCTCCTCGCACACGGTCAGGCTCACAACATTGGATAGCTGATACCAGTTGAGAAATTCACGAAGGCAGAAATAACACTGAAATGCATTGGCAATAAAGAAACAGCATTAAAATAATTACTTCTAGTTGTGTCACCGACATCTTTTTTTATCATATTAGCCATAACTATGTCAATTAAAGAAGTATTTGATGTTTGTTATAAGTATCGCTATGCATTACAATAATTTTCAGCCATCATGTCTGAGCTGGGTGTGAGGGAGAGGGTAAGATGAGAGAGAGAGAGAGAGTCTGTATGTATGTGTGTGTCTTTTTGTGTACGTGTGTCAGTGTGTGAAACATGATTTATTTCACTGAAAGTTTGATTGATTGTGTTTTACATTTATTGTACATTAAGTTTTGACATTTTATAAATAACCTGTTATGTCACTGAAAATAAATGTGTAATAGAATTCATTAATGGTACAGATAACCGTTTCAGGTAGGTGGAATTAAGCCGGTAATAGACATATATATTTATACAATGCAATTTTTGAAGGCTTGGTCAAAATCCTTGATGGCAAGCATTAACAAGTATATATGTAATAATAAGAAGTAAGATTAATGCTTTAAAATCAAACGCATGTTTAGTTTCAAAATCATTTATTCCTATTTGATATGCTCTGAAGAGAAAACATCATTAAAAGAATTCAGAAACCATCATATACAATTGGTAGTAACAACTGTATATCAGTTACACTTTGGTTATATACAGGTATATATGTCAATTCTTTTTTGCATGATATCTCTGTTTATATAGGTAAAGTGTCACACCTGCAAAATGTGCAGTTGACTCATCCAATTTGATTTTGATAGCCGTAAACTATAAATTTAATATCATTATGATGAAAAAAAAATACTCCATTTGGCTGAAATGATGCACTGATAGTACATCTTTTAGAGGTAGTTCCATATAGACACGCTACAGTCTTTCACAACAAACAATATTTAAGCCAGTGAACTGGGCGTTAGGTGTAGTTCAAAATTCTCAGAACTGCATGAGTCGTATTTTGATATACTCATGTACTGTCACACTTTAAGCAGCAGTTCTAATAAGTCATAGACAACCCTAGGATTAATGCATGTATGACCAGTTATATATTTCAAGTTATAAGTAAACAGAAGGTTAAAACATGGAAACTTCTTTAAAGATTGCACCTGTAGTCTCTGCATGCTGGGTCACTTTAATTGATACATTAATGTTCTAACTTATATGGTAGCAGTTTATAAATTTGCACTACAAAGAGCATATATTCATTTATGTTTCACAAAGTTGCGACTGTATTAGTGCATTTTACATATTAGTGGTCTTCAACATACAATATTTGCAATCGACAAAAATGCATACAACTGTTAATATTATTTGACATCAGGTAAGATCTATCATGAAGTCAACAAGATTTTCTTCTCTATTGTAATAGAAAAAATATTTTTAGATTATCAATGTTTAATAGCAGCCAGATAAACGTAGCACTTACTTTATAGCAGATAATTTATTTCATGTTAACATTGCCCTGTTAACAGCTACATACCTATAATAATTTCTGGCAAAACGAATTAGTGATTTAAGCATAAATTTTTTGTAGTGATTATATCAATACTTGACCTATCCAGATTTCCTTTCATTGTTATCACATTGTAACTAGCAAAATATTATTTTTATAAACAAGATAGACAAAAACGGCAAAATGCAAAGCTTCAAAATTTGCATCGCATAAATCAGAATCAATCGAATTACTACCACCCCGACTGCATTACATGTTCCATTAATGCGTGTTAAAATACAAGTACGCTGCATGACAGTAAGGTCGGTATTTTCGAAAATATTTAAACAACGGTAAAACACAATCAATAAGACTTTCATTTAACTAAAATCATCTCTTACATAATGTCTGAAAACGATATAGTGACACATTAAACAAGCGCTTTGTACTTCTTTAATGAAAAGTGTTGCGACAACGGAAAACCCGGTAACGACACAGCTAGAAATAAATGACTTAATGGTTTTTCTTTATTGACAACTCTTTTCTGTTCCACCATTTTGAATTTCTCTTTCGGTATCGGTTCTGACCTTGTGTGCAGAGCATAATATTGGCGCTCTATAGTTTCGTATTTTCTATTAGAATTTTAAAGAGAAAGAATTTCCCGGACTTGTTCACTGGTTATACTTGCTACTTAATAAGGATCTTATTTATCTTAGGTATTGTTTAAAGAACCTTTAATTCCCTTTAGTTTTGTGTATGATTGATCGGAGTATATGTATTTCGTACGTACAATCCTTATGAAGACTGCACCAAAGTCATGTGAACTTGATCCAATTCCAGCATCACTGCTGCTTGAGTGCATAGATCCAGTATTGCCTTCACTAACTGATGTTATAAATACCTCTCTCTCATCCGGGGAATTCCCATCAATTTTCAAAACTGCCATTGTAAAGCCTCTGCTGAAGAAACCAACACTAGACCATAACGATTTAAAGAACTACCGCCCAGTTTCTAATCTCCCATTCATATCAAAAATCTTAGAAGAGATTGTTCTATCCCAGCTTGTATCTCATCTGAATTCAAACAGTCTTTTTAGCAATGTACAATCTCCATATCGCCCTTGCCACAGCACTGAAACTACTCTTCTAAAAGTAGTTAATGACATTCTCTCTGCGTTGGATAGCGGAAAGATTACAGTCCTCACCCTCCTTGATTTGACTGCCGCAGTTGACACAATAGACCATGATATATTACTTCACCGTCTCCAGCATGTATTTGGCATTCATGATACAGCCTTACTGTGGTTCAAGTCCTACTTGGTCAACAGGACACAAATTGTGTCTGCAAATGGAATACACTCCAGCCCAGTTGATCTATGTTGTGGTGTTCCACAGTGGTCTGTTCTTGGACCTGTTCTCTTCATTCTATACACTCAGCCGCTCTCAAATGTCATAGATCACCATCCAGTGTCTCACCAATTGTACGCTGATGACACCCAAATATACAAATCTAGCCACCCAAGTGAAGTTGATGCTACCATTCAAGGTGTAGAGAGATGCATTTCTGATGTGAAATCATGGATTACATGTAAAAAGCTGCAGATGAATGATGATAAAACTGAGACCATTCTGATCACAACACAAAGACTTCCTCATTCACATTCTTTACCTCCAACAATAAATATCAGCAACACCAACATTAAATTCACACAATCAGTACGAAACCTAGGTGTTACTCTGGACAGAACTCTCACATTGCACCAACATGTCATGAACATATGCAAGGCTGCATATCTTGTGCTGAGACGCATCAGCTGAATTCGCAAATATCTTTCAGTTGATGCCACTAAAACACTTGTGTGTTCATTAGTACTTTCAAGACTGGGCTATTGTAACTCAGTTCTGTCTGGTTCATCTCAATATCTACTCCAGAAACTTACAAAAGTTAAAAACACAGCTGCTATGATCATACTTAGAGTACCACGATCAGAGCACACCTCCCCGCTGCTCTGTACCCTACACTGGCTATCCATTCGATCCAGAATCAAACACAAAATTTGTTCTCTGTGTTACGTTTCATTGACGGACTCTAGTCCAACATACCTATCTGACCTCACCCATGTGTATACACCAGGAAGATACTTACACTCCTCTTCTGACAATCGTATACTCATTATTCCCACTAAGAAAACAAGTCATATGGACAACGTTCTTTTTGCATACCAGGGCCCAACAACGTGGAATGAATTACCCACTGAACGTAGACACAAAGACACAGTGATCACATTAGAGAGTGTTCTCAAAACTCACTTATTTAGACTGCAAGAACAAGCTTAAAGACCTAATAATGTTTCCTACCTTAAATATTCTCAGCATGTTTTTTATGTTTTCTAATTTCATGGTGTTTGTTTTTGTAATCATATCATTATATATATTTTTTTTTATCTTATATGTATTGTCTAATGTTGGAAAGAGTTTAGAACTTCTAAAGATTAGACGCTATACAAAGTCCTTATTATTATTATTATTATTATTATTATTATTATTATTATTATTATTATTATACAGCTTGGCCTTACTCCAGATGTGAATCTTTCAAAAACTGCTATCTCCGCTTGGACATTTTCACTTCTTGGACTTCAGAGGTAAATTGTAAAAAATAGAAACAAAATATTTTAAAAAATTAGCCGATAACTTCTGTTACATTTTATATATGTAGTAATTCATCCATTGCACTTTTAAAACCTGGTATTGTCAAGTTAGGCGAAATTCATTTTCCCTGTTTTAATAGGTGCTAAAGATAGAGTACTTTAGACTAATTCAGGCTAAATGTTTTAGCATAAGGAAGCAGTCATAATAGTAACCAGGGTGCTTAGATCAAATACAATTTCCATAAGTACATTATCCAAAGAAATGTCAGCTAAATTTTGTCAAAGTAGAATAGAGATATGCCATCATTCTCACCGCTGTGCATGTTTCAAATGCAAACAACTTCACCTTACAAAAATGCATACAAATGTTAATATTGTTTGACGTCACTCTCTCGAAAGTACATAATAATTGGTGAGCGCCCCAAATCGCAAAGCAAGTTAGAATACCACGTTAATAGATTTTGTGCGGCCTTTTTTAAAATGAATTGATGTTAGGTACTGTTATGTTGAGAGAAAAAAAGAACAGATTAAAGTTTGGATTTTACTTTACTTATTTTCTATTTTTAAAAAAAGTATATTTGTTATTTGAATTAGTCCATATTTTCCAAATTTCAAATAATTAATACTTTTTTTTAGTGAGATTTTATTCGTTTAAAGTTAATTCCATATAGGATATGTGACCAATCATACATGGTAACGTACACAATATGGCGCTAATTTGTGGCATATATTGGTTTGGAATGATTTTTTTTGTTGTTGAAATAATTGCAGAAGATTAAATATTATTGTTGGCACTGTTTTTCGATTGCATGTGTTCTGTAGGTAAGTAAGTATCATGCAATGTGTGATCATGAATACTATATATCTATTTGTAGTAAACGTGCGAATATAAAACATACAACAACACGAATTCAAAATAGAATATTGAGAGTTGGGTAAGAACCTAGTTGTAGTTGGAGAAAATACAAAGTCTAACTGTCGCGGAGTGGAATCCTTTATTAACATTTCCTCTCTAAATCGAATACCTTCAGTCCAACAGCTGTTGATCTCCTAAACAGACCTATAGTATAATTCACTTGGGTATGCGATTTACTCATTTTAAATTAAATATAAATTAGTCTTTTAAAATTTAACACTAATTTTCTTTCACCAAAGTCTATTAAATACTTGTTTTTGAATGCTGTGCACCATAACTGCCACCAAGAAACTTCCAGGCGAAAATTATCTATCGCTATGGACTTTTACAATGGTGTCCATGTACTTAACTTGGGTCAAAATAGGAGCGCATTGAGTGGAATCGTCACAGTCTAGGGCAGTACGAATTTTTTTTATCAATATGTGTAGCTTTCAGTGTGAAACCATAGTACGCGACATTTAATCCGGATTGTACTGGATCACACTTTTAGGTTCATTTTGTTAAAAAAAACTGTCATTAACATTGATTTTGTCATATGCACCTCTTGGGGTATACAAATAATGACCTTCCGAAGGAATATGGATGTATATGAATCTAAATGAAGTGAATACTTGCCACTTAAAGGTATTTTGAATCAAATTCTAAAAATTGACCACCACTTATAGTCGGTGTTGAATGCCTACATGACCCACGTGACTTGTACTATAATGCCTGCATGCAGATTGTTAACCCCTGTATTGCATTTTTTACAGCTTTTTCTCAGCTTCAATGATTAATATTGGAAAATATGATGGCAAGGAAATTACTTCCTTTGTACAAAGGATTTTATCTGGTCTTATGGCATTTATACATTTTATGCAGTGATATCAGTTTCTAAAAATAGCCATTCGGACAAGGCAAACCGGCATAATGGCGTTAAGTGTTCTTTTGCGTGCTATTGTTCTTATTATTGTTCTTACTGAAAACCATGTACCAGGCATTAAATTTGTTCATCTGAATATAGATGTGAATTCTAATATTTAGTAACAGTGGTGCTTAAGTCTGCAGACTGTATCAATCATATAATCAAATTCGATGAATCTTTCTAGAGCAATATAATACACAAATTCCTTGCATTTCATCACCAATAGATATACCCTAAATATTTTGAGATTAAAATTCCAAGGGAACTGCCACCTACCCCCAACAATTAAATAATGTCGATGAAGTACTCATATATGTGATTAATGTTTGAACATATAAACATATAAACAGAGAGGGATGTATGAAGGAAAGTGACTATTTCTTTTTTTTAGCACATGAAATTACACTCGGCTTAGTTGATGTGATATCATGCAAGTAGAATCTAGAAATGTTGCATATATATTCCATAAGTTTAAAAACAATGTATCAGTGGTTGTTTTGTTTGTTTATTTGTTGTTTTTTTTCTTCTTTTTTTTTGTACTAAGCATTAGTGATTTTATTAACCTTTTCTGAATCTGATGTGTTAATTGGGAAAAAACTTAAGAAAAGAGGAGAGAAAATTTATGTGTTTATTTCAATGTCGGTTTTACATACAAATCTTAATTTTGAATGACAGTTTAGAACATATAAGAATGTATTATGTTCGTCAGAGTTATGGTGTTGAAAAGAGCAGCACTGGTTGATTATATTTATACTATGTGGATAATACATTTCCTTAATTAAAAGATATATACAATTACATTTTGTCGAGATGTATAACTGTATGCATGTGTTGATGGAAACACAAATACAAAAACTGCTGTCCCTAATGACAACAGCCACCCTTAAAATGATATACATTTTACACACAAAAACTAACTGAAAGGAAACAAAATAGATATAAATGATTCCTTTAATATGTACATACAAGAGCTTTACACAATGTAGATTTGAAAACATTACAAAACGTATGACAAAGAAATAAAATGTGTAAAATTATTACTGTACACACTCATATATTATAGTAAAATATATCAAAACATTACATAGTGATGGAAGTGCAAATAAAGACCACATTATTTTTCCCCATATGTCATGAATTACTGCATGTCACTAAGCTTCTCTCTGTGCTTTTAACCGTTCCGGTGGCCTAGTGGTCAGAGCGTCTGCCTCGGATGCGGGAGGTCGTGGGATCGATCCCCGGCCAGGTCATACCAAAGACTTACAAAAATGGTACTAACAGCTGCCTCGCTTGGCGTTCAGCTTTAAGAGGTTAGTGTTAGGACTGGTTGGCCTGGTGTCAGGATAGTGTGACTGGGTGGGAAATCATGCTATATGTCTGCGGCATGATGCCCCAGTCCTAGGCATCACTACAAACTGCCACATTACAAACATAATAGTGATATGACTGAAAAAGTCTTAGAGCTACGTTAAAAATCAAAATCACATCACATCACATCACTCTGTGCTTTTTCCGAAAGCAATATGGCGGCAACTAGGCACAGTGATGTCATGGTCTGTTTTTAGCAAAACGTAGAATTCAGTACAAGCGCCATTCTACACTGTATGGGATTTTATCCTACAGTTTATCTTACATGGGATTTTATTCTACAATGTAGCTTACATGGGATTTTATTCTACAATGTAGCTTACATGGGATTTTATCCTACACTGTATCTTACATGGGATTTTATCCTACACTGTATCTTACATGGGGTTTTATTCTACAATGTATCTTACATGAGACTGCAAGAGAAAACTATTTAATCCAGTAAAGTTACAAGAGACTAACATAAGGTCTGCTTATTTCCACTTGCAACCAAAATCGTGAAAGTATCTTCATTTAGTAGAAAAATATTAGTAATACAGGGTACTGGGAGAGCATGGCCCGGCACACTCAACCCAAATCGAAATATACTTGGCCCAAATTGATAGGCCAATTGCCCAAATGTTTGGCACGTGCAACCCAAGGGAAAGTATTCTCGTCCAAAATTTTGTTCCACTTGACTCAAGTTCATAGATTGACTTCACTGGCTTGTAATTACCTGTCCAAATGCAGTATATCTAATGTAATGTTATAATGATGTGCATTTTAAAGTGGTTCCCATGTACAGTCAAACCTGTCATAGTGGACATCTCTGGAAAATGAGCATAGTGGCTTACTAGGACAGGTAGTTGATGAATAAATGTTGAAGTCTACAATAGTTTGGTGTCGGAATTCCTCAAAAGTTGATCGTGACAGAAAGTTGCCTCATAGGAGTGTTCATAAAGAATAGTTTGAATATATTGTGTTACAGCTTACTACATTGATCACTTGACCCAAGGGAAATTCTGCTTGGCTTACAAATTTCTGCACTTGGCCCAAGTTGGTAGATTGACTTGACTGGCTTGTAATCATACGTCCAAATGCAGTATATCTAAATTCATGTTATAGTGATGTGTATTATAGTGGGGTTCCCATGTACAGTCAAACCTTTCAAAGCAGACATGTCTGCAGGAGTCACGCTATCAGGTGAAGTGGGCAACTAAGAAATGAAAACTTCACCTTTTTCTATTAGGAAAGCGAAAACAACTTCACCCTGTGATTTTTTACATGTACATTCATTGATCGTAGCTTTTGAGATGCTCCCTTGCCTTAGCCTGTTATTTCCATTGTTGTATTGTAATTCAAGGCAAAACGTAGGCATCAAGCTGATGTTAATTTTGAATGCACCAACAGAAAAACTCCTGCACATTCACAGGCATGTGTTTTAATAGCTAATTAACCATTAACAATTTCCCAACTAAGTTATAACAGATATGTGTTATATATGTCTCTAGTTATCGCAACGATCATTTGCCAATTTACACCACAGAGACCTGTATCATTGCTTACAACTGTTCCTGTTATACATGTACTAATATAATAAATATTATTCTATGTACATGTATAACTGATAGTTCAATTTTAAGCAATGATATGACACCCTGTGATTTATGCAAGTTATCAATTGATGATAAAAGCATACAGATTTTTGTTTCAAAACTTAAACAATAGTACGTAAATAGCAATTTGTATTTTAAGAAGAACTGCCACATGTGCAATATTTTCTTCATAAAATGAGTTTGAAACCGTAAGTTACCTTGTCAGAGGGAAATAATGGTGGACATGGCTGCGTCAGCAAAGTACCACAATGTTAGATTGTCTGTTTCATAAATATTTGGGCAGATATATTAAGGAAAATATTCAATTCATAGAAAGCTAAGTCTAAATATTATTGTATTGAAAATTAAGCATATAATGCAATTATGTAGGTCCCAAATATATGGGACAGTGCTATGTTGTGCTATAAAGTCAAACTTATTTTCACTCATTTTTGTGGAAAATACAGTATAGAAAAACAGTGAAGCAAATACTAATTAATTAATGCCTGATGTTACTACACATATGTAGACAAAAAGTAAAATGGCAAATCTGCAAATCTGCAATCCTATCAATGGACTGCTTTAACGAAGCTAGAATGTGACTGGTTACGTTAAGAAAGTCCCTCTTTCTAAAAATATATGCACTAGCATGTTGGCTGTTTCAATTCAGTTGCAAGAAATGTTTCAGTTCATTCCTATACACTGTGTGTGACTTACTAAGGCAGGTAGTTGATGAATAAATGTTGAAGTCTACAATTATTTGGTGTCAGGAATCCTAAAAGAGTGATTGTGACAGGTAATTGTGACAGTGATTGTGACAGGTAATTGCCTGATAGGAGTGACCTTGAATATTTGTGCAGTAGCTTACTACATTGATCAGTATTTATAGGTTACTGTATTTGTATGGGAAAATATGAACGAGTTTTTTGGAAGGAATACTACACGACCTTGAGTGTAGTATATCCATCGGACAAAACGAGTTCCCATACAAATGTAGTAACCTTTTTATTATATGCTCATTTTCTTATTCTACCTAAGGCTTAATTTTATAAACAAAATTTATCATTACACAACAACATCATTATTAATGCGCACATAACTCCGCCCAGATAAATTTGAACTTAGTCGCGCGCTCGACATAACTTTCGAAAGAAAATGTTAAAATTGTAATTTGCAGTCATATTGTGAATGAATGCACATTGCAACAACTTTTCCATTTGATCTGGAATGAATAGATTTTGGTATTTTGTTTCGATTCGACGAAAGTTTGTGATTTTGGACTAGATTCATCTGTGCAAATTGTACATGAAATACATCGGATTGAAGCGGCGCGGGAGAAGCGTGTTTACATTTGCAAGTGTGTTTGTTCTATCATTGACTTTTTAATACATTATGCGGTAAAAATATGAAGTGTTTCAATTTCAATTATCAAAAAGACGCTATTGAATTTAATGTTTATTTCATTTTGAGTACAGTAAGGAAGATGTAATTGCACTTGGAATATAGTGGAAATTACAGTACAATTTCGAAACGTGTAATCAAGCTTGAGAACTCATGACATGGCTCATGTAATTCGGATTTGCAGAACTAAGAAAGTACATTTTGAGGAAATTCTGAATGTAAAACTGTAAGTATATTTTTTATTTTTATTTTTTGCCATTCTTATTACCAGCTAAAGGAGACAGTTTATGCCTTTATACCTTGCATGTTATTTGTAGGTACCAAGCAATTTTATGAAATCTGGTGTCTATCGCAAAATCTGAAACAATGTATCACAAAGTTAACGTGGAATGTAGCAAAACAGTTGGCATGTTGCAGTAAAGGAAACATCTGCTTTAGTTCATTGAGAAACAAATTTAATCAACCAAAACCTATTGCGTCTACTGTGCGAATGTACATGATTTGTTTCCAAAGTAGTTCCTAATACACTATTGGGCAGACGTGTCCTGCGCGTGGGTGCAATATGAAGGTGTGCAATATCGTAAAATATTGAACGATTCTGATCATGAAAAGTTAACGGAGAAAAAATGAACATATAATAATAATTGTTTTAGCATAACAGATGAAAATATATAGCTTTGGTTTAAGAAAAGTATGACTCTCCTCTTCCGTTTTTAAAATAGGTGCTATATTTTTTGCGTTTTTGTCATAACAAACAGATCAAACAGCAACTTTTTATTCAGGTAACACCATTCAATGCTATTCAGTTATTTTGTATGCATACATATTATTTACATGTTTAATCTAACTATTTTATCAATGTTACAATGACCTTTCATGAAAACTTTAAAATGTACAGATAGCTTCACTCAGTGGTCCATATACAGATATACTTTTCATTATGCTCGTCCAACGGATTGGTATGATATAAACCTGGTAACATAAACCATATTTAAAAATACTTCCCTTTTGCTATAATTTCTTCTGTTTCTTTTTTTTAAAAAGTAAACCATGGATGAAGTTGATGCCCCACTTAACGTCCGTCGACAAAAGCCAAAAAGCCAGTTTCAGGTGGAGTTAGATGCAATGATGCGTGAAAGACGTTCAAAAGGCTTGGCAGCAGATATCATTGAAGAAAGCGAGCCCATTTGATGAAGATGAGGAGGAGGACGACGAAAGTGATGAGGGTTATTTGTTATTTTTATTTATCCCTATACCTAAGTGTCTAGACTGGAGATTTTGTGACACCTTCTCATTCTGTCCATTCATCAGTTAGTCCATTACTGTATCTTAAACCACTACGTGTAAATGGATACTGACCATGGTAACCTTCACGCTTTTGTTTGTTTAATATACGGAAGGAGTTTGGTCACATTTACTGGATTTGAGTAATCTGTCTAGAGTTATGGAACAATTCTTGAAACCTGACTATTCATTACTGACCACTACTTAATTGCATACTGCTGATGAGTCAATTTACAGCTTCTTCATTACTGACCATTACTTAATTACATTTTGATAATGAGTCAATTTACAGCTTCTTCAAGCCTACCTTGGCGGACAGTAAACATTGCGGCCACTTTTGTGTCCATGTGTATATCCATATGTCTGTCTAAAATTTATTCATACCCTAGAATAAGCTAGTACCGCAGCACACTCAACGCTAGACCAGATCGTTCCTCTTTAACAAAGCGGCGACAAGAGCCACCATCTCTTGGGGATACACTTCGGCCAGGTGAAGCTGCCAAGTGGTTGATGAAGACAGATGACAAGAAACAGAAGACCATTAAAGAGAATGTTCCGACTGTAAAGGTAGCCTCACCTAAATCGTCATTGACTGAAAAACCTATGACTAAAGAGGAACTTCTCTTTGGGAAAAAAACGCCAACAAATGGACCGCAAGTAGGCACATTAATAACTTATGGAATCTGTTTTGCTATCTGAAAGTCATGGTTTTCTTGATATTAATGATTCAATCTTGTAGCATGCACCCTGTCAATCAAATAGAATGCCAGATGTTAAGACATTGATTGTTTTATTATGCTCACCCCACAATTTTAAAGAAAAGGTGGGAATAATGTGATTCTGCCTGTCCATATATATATATATATATATATATATATATATATATATATATATATATATATATATATATATATATATATATATATATATATATATATATATATATATATATATATATATATATATATATATGTGTGTGTGTGTGTGTGTGTGTGTGTGTATCTTTATTTATCTTGTTAACACTTTCTCACTATAAGGCCCTTAAGTATAATATGGTTTGGTGTTTTAAGGTAAGTATGGTCAGGAATTTAATTTCATTAAGTGTTATTAAAATTATATGATGTACTTCATTCTGTATGGCAGTCTCACTAAAAATTAGTACACTCTGTGGCTGCCAAGAACAGGAGTATAATGTACAGTCCTTTATTCTAAAATGCATCAGGCCTTTATTCTGGAATGCATCAGGCCTTTAGTCTGAATTGTTTCAGGCCTGTATTCTGAAATGCTTCAGGACTGTATTCTGAAATGCTTCATGCCTTTGTTCTTAAATGCTTCAGGCCTGTATTTTGAAATTATTCAGGACTTTATTCTGAAATGCTTCAGGCCTGTATTCTCAAAACAATATTAACCTCTAACTTTTTATTTGTGTGCTTTAGGACTGTATTCTCCGATGTTATAACACTAAACTACATAATTCCATTCTGCAGGCCTGTATTATCAAATATTATAGTACTAAATACTAACATATGCTTCATGTCAGTATTTTCCAATGTTATAACACTTAACTCTAACTTAATTATATTCTTTAGGCCTATATTTTCAAATGTTATAACACCAAAGTCTAATTCAAGGTCAGAGTCCTAAGAACTCTGACAGTCTGTAAATTTGTTCAGAACAAGGCTAAGTGAAAAGAAGTGTTCTGGTTTTTTTTTAACTTTGGTTTCTTTTCATACTTGCCCTAATTCTGTCATAAGTAGGGCTTGAAAACCCACTCTGCATATGAGTCATGGTTGGGTGAGGTAGAGCAGCTCTTTTTGAAACAAATTCAAATAGATATAGTCACATTATAATGTCTTATCATGACGGATAAGTGGCAATTTAAAAGTGTTTCTAGGCCTAACGTAAATAACGTTTGCTATAGACGTTAAAATTTATAACTTGAACTGAAGTTTTGTGCTCAAAAATAGAAGAGACTATAACAGTAGAACTGAGAGTCTATTACAGGACATGTAATTAAAATGTTAACATAATTTCCAGATACTGCACCAAAATATTAACTAAATGTGTCAAAATTCTGCTTTATGTTTTCAAGCTCTACTTTTACTTGTTCCTTAAATCCTTCCTATATTCAGAAATTGCCTCCATGCTTTCAAATGGAGGGGGGATATTCCCCATCAGTATTTAGATCTAGAACAGACTCTGAGAGCCACAAAATTAAAACCACTTCCTAATCACAGTCATATTAGGCCGGTTATTAGTTGTACTAGTCATAGACCATGTTAAATTTACATAGACCCTATAAGATCCCCATTCACTACTGCCGGTTATTAGTTGTACTAGTCATAGACCATGTTAATTCCCATAGACCCTATAAGATCCCCATTCACTACTGCCGGTTATTAGTTGTACTAGTCATAGACCAAAGAACTATGGTGATGGTCTGTTGTCCATCCATCTAGTAGCAAAAGTTTGGTTTGACTATTTCCCCTAAACTATTTGGAGGATTGCCCTGAAACCTGCTTTCATCCCTTGGAGTAGTTGGTCCTAAATGAAACTGGTGCCTCTTGGACATTTAATATATCCTCCACAGTGGCCATCTTTGTTACCACTACTTCTGAATGAATGGTGATAACATCATGGGGTTTTCATAAACAATTTCTTATGATGTTTAGTCCTGAATGAAAATGCCATTCAGACATTCAGTATGCCTGTCACAGGTACCATTTTGAAAGTCTTGTTATAATTATTTCTCATGAATTAATTAAATCAAAATTGGGTATTCACTTAAAAACGTTTTATAATGTTTGGTTGGCCATAAAAGAAAATGGTTCTAATCTGACTAAAATAGGCTGTTACATTGCCAATCTTCAAAATCTGATCAATACTTCTCAAAGATGGCTGGTCATATTAATATTGTGCTTTACCAAAAGACATCTTATGGTGTCTATTTGTTACTAAATCAAAATGGTGCCAGTCTGGTATTAAATATGGTCACCATGACACCCATCCTGAAAATCATTTTTACAGCACTCCTCCAAAATGGAAACTTGTATCAACATGGGGTTTCCACCAAAAGACTTCGTATGAGGCCTTGCTCATCCTCAATAATAATGATGCTGAGCTGAGGTCCACTACAGCAGCTAATTTTAAAATATTATTATAACTGCTGAATATCAAAGATGTTTTCAACATTCAGCAGGTAAATAGAAGAAATTATCTTATCTTAAACATCGGGAAATTCTTTTCAACCAGTTGAGTGTCAGTCCCTTCAAGGGACTTTGCTTTTTACATTAATTTTGTTTCAGAAATATATGCTATGAAATAAGAGCAACACCCAGTTGAGACCATGTTTTTAATACCAATCTCATCTTTTAATAGGGAGGTTTTCCTGTAGACAGTCACAACTGATATCAGTACAAATGAATTTTATTCTGACAGTCTTATGACTGTTTGATAGGATTCTAAGTATACTAAATTCACCAGATTTTCTTCCCTATTGAAGTAGTCCTACACTAGAGCAGATTACTACACCAGGAAACAGGGCCCAGTCCACAGGTGCTAGATCCCAGTCTCCATGGTAACACTAAATTTAGCTGAAATTATTTTTTTTAATCATTGAGATTCCCATGTTGTGTTTAAAATGATCAATATAATCTCTGACAAGTATACTCTTACTATTATTATCCACCTCGGATGCTGGAGGTCGTGGGATCAATCCCCGGCCAAGTCATACCAAAGACTTACAAAAATGGTACTAACAGCTGCCTCGCATGGTGCTTGGCGCTCAGCATTAAGAGGTTAGGGTTAGGACTGGTTGGCCTGGTGTCAGGATAATGTGACTGGGTGGGACATCATGCTAAATGTCTGTGGCATGATGCCCCCGTGCTAGATATCACTATAAACTGTCACACTGCAGACATCATAGCGATGTGACTGAAAAATTGTTAAAGCTACGTTAAAAATCCAAATCATTCACACACCCACACACACACACACACACTATACCTAGATATCAGTAGCCATTAACACTTTAGTTGCAACTAATGTAATATTTCCATGTACATGATATCCAGAATATCAACGTGTTTTATCTTAACATGTGTTTTATCTTAACATGAATCTGTTTTATCTTAACATGACTGTTGTTTTTATTATGACCATTTTCTTCTCCCGATTTTATAGGTTCTAAAGGAGGCAGAAAGACCCCTCAGGATCAGCTGCAAACTATTTTAGAGGGTCTTTCCCCAACCCCCAGACCAAGATTTCCAAGTCCAACAGATAAAGTACATTCCAGGGAGCCCACTCCAAGGTTACCCATAATCACCTTTTATGTTATAGCTCAGTAGAGTGCTTACTTTGCAACCTTGGTAGTTTGGTTTCATTTCTGTTAGCGATTTATGTTATGATTACCATCACCTTACACTCTATTCAACAAAGTTCACTCAGCATGCAAGATCTAAAGGCACCACCATACAAAGATACAGGTTACCCTTTGTACACAGTCACAATTGAGTTGCCATGGAGGAAAGTTGCTCTGTATCGTGAACTGAACGGCTTTTAAGACACTATATGGCACAATATTGTTACAAAATCTGTGAAACAAAAGAAAACATAATGCAGAATGAATGCAAAGTAAATAGTGGATGAACTCAAATGAAATTGTGATTAGAATTTGAAGGAAATGCAGAATTATGACTGATAAATGTAACGTGAATGCATTCATTAATGGATCTAAAGTTCTATTTACGCATAATTCAGGCTGCCACTAAATTTCTATGGTTGAAATCCCTTTTGCATGATAATTTTGGATCAGAGTCTTTGTAATTAATGATTTTTTTTTGTGAAATCGCTCTGACAGCCCCATTGAAGTAATAAGAAATCATCACCAGTAGTGATATTGGTACACCTTTTAAATGAAATCAATTTAGAAATAAAATTTGGTGACTAATACTATACAACTAAAGTTTTACATTTCTTGCTGTTATGGTTATATTTGATTTATTGTAAATTAAATGATGTTTTTTCATATTTTATGCATTGTTTATATGTTGAAGCAAACATAGAACAAGACAAAATAGGACAGCAATAGTTCTCTCCTTTTAACACTATCATAATTGGAAATTTCAACTTTGGTAAATGCATTCCATGTGGAGAACAATGAAAGGAAATGGTGAGCTAATGTGATAGCTGCAAAAGTAGAATACATTTATGAGAACTCAGACAAAAGAAATATGACAAGATGACAGCTGGAATATAGACATGTATGGTGTGCAAACAAAAATACAGAAAGAGCAGAATGGAAGTAATCATGGAGGAAATAGAAGATTACACTTCAACAACGGACAAAAGCAGAAATTCGTTTGCAAGAATCAGACAATTCTAAAGAGTAGAGTTCCTGAAATGCAATACAAGCAAGCTTCAAAGTGTCCCTTCATGTTGTTGGTGGAGATCGGCTTCGAAGACTTGATTTTCCAGACGCAAAATACATAAACGTTTATCATCATCAAGATCACTTCCGTATTACTCCTACGATCACATCATTTTTTGCACAGTTACAATAGCTACAAATGTGACAATGTCGTTAACAATTGTGAGCATATACATTTATTGTAAAGAGAGAGGTCATGGCTGTTACGTCTCCAGACATGACATTCCTGAAAAACAAAAAAGCATCCGAAGTTCTACTTGCAAGGCAAGATTCGTCAGTTCAGTTACGAACGACTTCGCATGATTTCAACAACGCAATAGTCTTTGCAAATTATTCATAGCGTGTTCCATTTGTGTAGAGTATATTCTTACCAACGAAGAAAGAATCTCACGTTTGTGCAGGAGACAAATAATGTTGTTTCTGTGATCAAGTCGTCGAGTTGAATCAACAACGTTACATTTAGAGATATGACAACGAACTCGAGAAAGAATTGAATGACTACCAGAACTAGAAAAAGAACATGATCTACATGTGGATTTATCATTTGTTTACTTTGAATGTTCTCTAGAGACCAAAGTTTACATTCCTATCTAATGGTAGTATATTGCGCTTGCGCAAAGCGCCTTCAATAACCTTTATTTCATCACTAGAGGAACTATAGCGTGATTTCTGAAGGACATTTAAAAATATTTCCTGGCGCTCATACTCTTTCCCATGTTATCTAATTTAGTTCGAGCCCGCCAACTCTCACTGATGCGCTACGGTCGTGGCTCACAATTTATCGGCATACGACGGACAATTTCTTTTTAAATAATATTCAGAACAGTAACAAAATGTCGAAACGTCATGAATTGAGCCAAACTTATTTATATGCAAGTGGAAATCCCATGATTTATTTGTCCATACGTTTGGCTAACCGTGTGAAATGACAGAAACAGCTGAATGCTATTTCCCCCACTATTTCAATACCAAAGCAAATCATCTCATAGTGCTTCCACATTTTCATGAATTTTATATCTACGACCCCAAATGTGAAAGAACCGTACAAATGATAAGCTTTATACGCCTACTACCAAACTCATTCTTCTGACACTTTAGAATTTCAAGGCGAAAGTTGAAATATTGTCGATCCATGCGGACATTTATACAATCTACTCAAGCCACAAGTCAGCAGTTAGCGACTGGTACGTATAATTGGGGAACATAGACACTCAAAGGAATTTCGTGTTAATGATGTCTGGTCTAGTTAAACACACAGAAGAATGCGTATGAATGATGTCTGGTCTAGTATTTTCATACAATAAGTCAGTACTAAAAACGATACCGTATTAAAGGTCGTAAATTATATTCGTTGGTATCAGGATACGTCCATTTAACAAATAATCCGTGAACGACTATTTTTCGATTTCCATTTCTGAGACGAATGCCATGAATTACTTCTGAACGATCTGTTCCTGTAACAGCTTGAGATGTTGATCTAGCTCAGGGGTGGGAAATTACAGCCCGCGGACCGCATGCGGTCCGCCAAGGGCTTTCATGAGGCCCGCCAAGGGTTTTCATGCGGCCTAGGAACAAGTCATCATTCGCACTACTCTGTTTATGTTACTCTGTTTATCAAATAAATGTGCTTCTTCTGAAGTTTAAGTTTAAGTTTTCAAATATTAACAACATATTAACAACTGAAAATTAATTATGATGTTATTTAGAAAAACCTTTTGTTTTTGCTATTTCAAATATTAATTATTTTACTTAATGAACTATGCGGCACGCGACAAGGTGTAACTTTGGGTATGCGGCACTTGCACTGGAAAGTTTGCCCATCTCTTCACCGAACAGAAGCAGAACTGCACTGAGAACTGAACAGTTTTATCGCTAACTTTTCAGTCGTTAGTGTCATTTTTCTAGTAATTTATTAAAGTTAAACACATATCTCCATGGTTTTTCTCCAGTTAGTAATCCCAAAGAATCTTCGTATATCCCTTATCACATATATGCTTTATTACTACCTCATACGTCACATTCAAACGATGTGAATTAACATTGAAATTTGTGTATCAACATTTAAACGATGTGTATTAACGTTGAAACTATGGGTGTTAATTTCGATCGAAACCTTCAATAAAAGATTGTCAGAAATTGTGGTTTGATATATCATCTCTATTACCAACACTGCATACTTAGCCGATGATTTTCTTCTCCAAGGTGTATGGAAAGTTAAATGGTTTAAGTATTAACGATGAGATCAAAATTCGGGTATACTAAAGATATTGAAAGTAACAGAAAACATTAAAAGTTCACAAGAATAAATTCCTCAGCTCACGGCCACATATTTACTGCGCCATATTATTGGTAACTTGTTATTAAAAGACAGATATTGCATTAGAGTAAGATCCTACTTCTTTCTTGGCATGCGTTTACATTATTAATTTTGGTCTGAGCTACGGGAGAGAATCCAGTCTGGCATATATTCAGGGGTCACATGCGCATTAATGCCACTATCTGCGTCTTTGAATGAGACTAATGATTTTCATGTAAGTGTTGCATGGTACGTTCGACAGATGTCCCAAAGATTTGAATTCCTGTTTATAATATTAAAAAATGTTCGTGCAGGATTTAACTGTTGATTTTTTATTACATTGGTAGCAAATATCAATGATATTCAACCCACTTCTGAATTTTTTATTTGAGAATGATTGTTAATCTAAAAAGAGACAAACATCAAAATTCTATCGCCAAGAAATCTTCTGTTAACCGTTCCACTTATAGTTCAGAATTTCATCTAAATATTCGCAAAATGACAAAACTTCATTCACAACAGATCTTGCATTGTGATGAATAAAAGGATTAACACGCACATGCTTGGAAAAGTCTGACTTACTTGCCTGTTACTTTTACAAAGCAGTATGTACTGACCTATTTCTGTAAGTATTAAAAGAAGAACATTGTTCATCTAATATTTGCTTTTTATTCAAATTTTGTTTTATTTGTCTCATAAGACGGTTAACTTGATGACGGAAGCACTAAACAATAATATTGACATATTTTTACTCTTTTTCATGGAATAATTGATATTTTTCGGCCTTTAAAAAATAAATATGATATAGATTCATTCGCAACATCCCTTTCAATCTAGTCACGAATGAATACTGTTCGGAGATTTTTTTATAAAGTCAAAATTTATTGGTGGTTTAGATTAACTGATCTGCCTATTTTCAGATAAAGCCATGTCAATGACAATGCTGTGTTAGTGTATTTTTTGTGGTATTAATCTCTCATTGGAAGAAAGTGACATATATTTCATAAAGAGCGAAATCATGAAAAACATTCAGGGACATTGTTTGGGAAATAATGGTACCATGCTGGTAAATGAATTCTTAGATAGATAGATAGATTTGCTGCTGTTTATCTAGCTAATATACACAGTGCAGTGTTATTATGTCATGAATAAATGAGGAAAAATATAAAACATATCTAATAATTTGCATACGGATGAAACAAACCACTTTTATTTTCAACATTTTCTAATGAGGTCACAGTTACTGATATTTGGAACAAAGGTTAATAGTACTGCTATTAGCTACGTTAACTAATGTGCATAGCAACGATACTAGCCGATTTAAATGCTGTTAATGTTAACGATATTATATGAGTTATCTACTGTTAATAGTAACGATATTAACTGAGTTATGTACTGTTAATAGCAACTACATTAACTTATTAACTGAGTTATCTACTGTTAATAGTAACTATCTTAACTGAGTTATCTACTGCTAATAGCAACTAAATCAACTGAGTTATCTACTGTTAATAGTAACTATATCAAAACTATATCAACTGAGTTTACTGTTAACAGCAACTATATGAACTGAGTTTACTGTTAATAGTAACTATATGGAATGCGTTATCTGTTGTTAATAGTAACTATATGAACAGAGTTATCTACTGTTAATAGTAACTATGTGAACTGAGTTATCTACTGTTAATAGCAACTATATTAACTGAGTTATGTACTTTAACAGTAACTATATGAATTGAGTTTTCTACTGTTAATAGTAACTATATGAACTGACTTATCTACTGTTAATAGTAACTAAATGAACTGAGTTATCTACTGTTAATAGTAAATATATGAACTGAGTTATATACTGTTAATAGTTAACTATATTAACTGAGTTATCTAATGTTAACAGTAGCAAATCTGTAAACATTGATCTGACATACTTTAAGACGCATCGTTGATTAATTTTTCAATCAAAACTAATGTTTTTGAAATTCAACGTACAGCTTATCTCAGAATTAATTAATTTCCCGTATTACAATTATGCAAATGTAAGTTTAATCTGCATTTTCACAACGGCGAAATCAGGCTGAAATCTTCTAAGTGGCAAAACAAGATTGTGACACTAAGTCCTCATTGAGGCCAAATACTTAACAATGAAAATCATATGGCACATAACCGTCAAAATACATTTATAAATACAGGGACATACTCTCATTTCTTTCCATGATAAAGTGAGTGCAAAAAGTACAAAAGATAAGGACCTATTGAATACAACCACACCTAGACAATAAGGAAGTCGGATCACCTAGGTACGAAGCAGGTCAAATCCGCTATTATGAAAGCCCCTCGGAATTGAATTTAGCTATTATATGTCAATTTGTAAAGACGAAATCGACGATATTATCTGCAGTCTTGTTGTCTTCGAGAACTGTTTTTAAAAGATATTACTTTAATCTATGAATGAAAAAGGTTAGTGTTCAAATGGTTAAAAACCGTATGTGCTTGCTTATAACACGAGTCCAGCTGCAAACTGCATTATGCTGCTGCAGATCAGAATCGTTGTTGTTTGTAGCTTGCCTCGGCGTACATGTGATCATATGTGGTACGTTTAAAGGAATTCTGGCATAACCTAACAGCAAAAATAAAATGTTGATTAATACGTTAGATCTCTGAGCAATGATGTGCTACATTGCCATATTCATATAAAGTACTTTATATTATTATATTCAAATACAGTACTTCGTACTATTTTATTTTTACTATCATGGTAAAATATTAGCAATAATTATGTAAACAAGATTGCAACCAGATTTTAACTTAATAAATGACCATCTTTTTTTTCTTTAAAAAAAAACTGCTTGTAATTCAGCAACGTATGTTCATGCGGTGAACTAGAACCACAAAACATTTTCTCTTAGCCTTTACAAAATAGTCTACCGCTAGTTTGTAAACTTGTGCCCATGGTGGATTCATGAAATGGTGTGTACGGCCAATACAAGTTAGGGCCAACCCAAGAAATCGAGAGAGCTGTGTGGTTTGTCAATGGACACATTTTGCAAGTTTTACAAATATATATAAATCATACGGCTGTACAAATGACTGGGTCATGTTTGTTTCAATTGGTTGTTTCAACTGAGTACAACTGAGTCATTTTGAATACATAAGATTATTTGAATCTTTATTTTGATTACATGAGATTATGTGAATCTCACTTACATTGCAGGAGATTATTTGAATCTCACTTTCATTTGAATGATTTTATTTGTTTTCCTACTTGTGAATGTTTGGACAGAGTATTTGAACGAAACGTATGTTTGGAGCGTGAAAGAATCACTACATATATATATATATATATATATATATATATATATATATATATATATATATATATATATATATATATATATATATATATATATATATATATATATATATATATATATATTATTTCATTTTATATAAATTATCATCATTCACCACAATGTGTTGTGTTGTCGTTCGATCCAGGCATCCATTCAGGTCTATCCTGATACTGTCAGCAAGTAGTAATTGAATCATACCGAGTATATCAAGTCAAATCATTACCCAGTTATCAGATTCGTACACATGTAACAAATTTGCCAACAAAGCACTGACAGACTATATTTTAACACAGAGAGGAGGGGGTTCGAAATTTTGCCTATCGTAATTTAATTATTTTAATTAAAACCCTCTGTCAGCATGTTGTATCTACAAAGTACTGAGTATCAAGACGGACAATTATTTATTCCTCAGTTTTGATGAGAAATGTTACAAATTTGCCAGCACTACACTGAATTGACCTGGCGTACTCAGTACGCATAGTGACAATTTGTTTTTTGAGATCAGTTTTATATTTTTACATTGTCGAAATAGGTCGAGTTTGGCTAGAACTAGTTCTTCAATTTTGTACAAATGTTACAAAATCTGTCCGTTTGCAATTACATCACGTTTTGTCCGAGATTCAAGACAATGAGTGAATATTTTTTAACCTATGAAACGTTTTCGAGACCTGCTTTATCATAATACATTTTTTCAGATTAATCAATTTGACCCGTATCAAGTTATAAAAAATTGGCAGATTTAATATTGCATATTCCAGTTTTTGAAAATGGCAAAATTACAGTCATCATTTAACATGATGAATGAAATGTACCCTATGAAGAAACATATAACGGCTCTTCTGTTTTCAACAGTGAATGGGACTACGATACACTGTAATGATAGATACAAAAGCATAAAACACAAAACTGGTAACGAGTGAGAAGTATCTTGTTTTAAGACACTCGCTGTAAAGGTTTGGAGAGACAGACAGACAGAGTTATGTATAGTCCCCTCATTTTCCTGTGCAAATACCAAATATTAAAGGTTGAAAACTTTGCGATGAAAGACACAATATCTAATGGATTAGTACAATGTCATTTCTTTCATCCATCACACAGACACATGCTTCTTCGTAGGTATGCAGAGTCCATAATCGACAACGAATGCCTTCTTCACATGGGGATACATTCATTACGCCTTTAATACAAGGAGTTGTTTCGTGCGTAGATAAAGTTTTGGTTGTCGTGTCTCTGCACCTAATGTTCATAAAGTTTCCACAACAAAGAATCTACTGGGATCGGGTTTCCTTAATGGTAGTTGCCATTCAATTCCTTTCATGGAGTTTAGTGTAACACTGATAACACAAGTTGTCCCATGACAACACTTCTGTCTTTGTGATAACGTGTTAGAATCGGAAAGTCGCCCTCATTTTCTCATAGACAATATACATTCTCCATGGGTCGACTTCCGGTTAGTTGATCGACAAAAGTACAGTTCTATGAAGATCGAACGTCTTGATCTCGACCTGACTTGAAGGTTTCCTTTAGGCCATCAACGTTGACCAACTGACTGGAACGATAGTTGAGGGTCAATTCTTTTACTTTACAGTTGGTATACCCTGGTTTGTCTCTCTACTGGTAGTCCTAATATTTTAGATCCAAAACTGGCAAAACTCATTTGGCATGTCCTGGTTTGTCTCTCTACTGGTAGCCATAATATTTTAGACCACCACTGACAAAACTCATTTGGTATGTCCTGGTTTGTCTCTCTACTGGTAGTCCTAATATTTTAGATCCAAAACTGGCAAAACTCTTTTGGTTTGTCCTGGTTTGTCTCCCTACTGGTAGTCCTAATATTTTAGATCCACCACTGGCAAAACTCATTTGGTATGTCCTGGTTTGTCTCTCTTCTGGTAGTCCTAATATTTTAGATCCACCACTGGCAAAACTCATTTGGTATGTCCTGGTTTGTCTCTCTACTGGTAGTCCTAATATTTTAGATCCAAAACTGGCAAAACTCATTTGGCATGTCCTGGTTTGTCTCTCTACTGGTAGCCATAATATTTTAGATCCACCACTGACAAAACTCATTTGGTATGTCCTGGTTTGTCTCTCTACTGGTAGTCCTAATATTTTAGATCAAAACTGGCAAAACTCTTTTGGTTTGTCCTGGTTTGTCTCCCTACTGGTAGTCCTAATATTTTAGATCCACCACTGGCAAAACTCATTTGGTATGTCCTGGTTTGTCTCTCTTCTGGTAGTCCTAATATTTTAGATCCACCACTGGCAAAACTCATTTGGTATGTCCTGGTTTGTCTCTCTACTGGTAGTCCTAATATTTTAGATCCACCACTGGCAAAACTCATTTGGTATGTCCTGGTTTGTCTCTCTACTGGTAGTCCTAATATTTTAGATCCACCACTGGCAACACTCATTTGGTATGTCCTGGTTTGTCTCCCTACTGGTAGTCCTAATATTTTAGATCCACCACTGGTAACACTCATTTGGTATGTCCTGGTTTGTCTCTCTACTGGTAGTCCTATTATTTTAGATCCACCACTGGCAAAACTCATTTGGTATGTCCTGGTTTGTCTCTCTACTGGTAGTCCTAATATTTTAGATCCACCACTGGCAAAACTCATTTGGTATGTCCTGGTTTGTCTCCCTACTGGTAGTCCTAATATTTTAGGTCCACCACTGGCAAAACTCATTTGGTATGTCTTGGTATGTCTCTCTACTGGTAGCCATAATATGTTAGATCCACCACTGGCACAACTCATAATAGTCTCTTCCTGATGTTCGTTGGTCCAAGCTCCTAAACATATATCTTTGATGACTGGGTCAGAGTCTTTTTATATTTAAAAAAAATGAACACCCTGTATAGGTAAATAGCTTTGGGGTTCCTGATTCCGATGTCTTCTAACATTGGTGTACCTAAGTGCCATTTCGCATGGAAGACGTCAATGACGAATTGTAGCAAAACAGAACAACCTCCGCACATTTTCCACAACCGACTTTAAAGAATCAGTCACTTGTAATAGTTAAAATCTCACGTCTTTGGATACTGCCGGCACACATGCTTCTGATACTTTAACATGCCGATTGGTTAAAAGGAATAGTACTGGCCACTCGAATCGTATCGCATGTGGCTATTAGCGAGTATATACGGTACTAGTTTTCGAACAAAAGTTAACCATAGCTTATTAAATATGCTAATGTGGTGCCAATATAAGTTCAAGTATATGCGTTATTATTGATTTTGTGTGTTCTCTATTCTTATGTTTGGCAAAGACCAGGTATTACCAGGATAGTAGCAATCAGACTACTGACAAAGTCTGTATCAAGTTCTGTATCATAAACTCTGTTGGCAAAGTACTGAAATGAAGTAATAATGTGTACGTAGAAACCAGCAGAAGGTTTTCTTGGCGGGTTAGGTTGGTGCCCAGAGATTATCTGTATAGTGGACTTCATGTAAAGACTGTTATTTCAGGATCACGGACAAATACTTCCAAATTTTGGGATAACAACAATCCATGTTATTTATTTTGGAAATACCTATGCCATCCCCCAAATGCATTATTGTTGAGTGGAAAAACCAAGGTACAAACATGTTCCTTTTTGTGGTATCAAAACCCAGTTTTCGTCATCCATGTCCACGCCTCTGTGGCCTACTAATGTAAAAATCTAAAAAAATATTACATGATTGGCTGTTTCTTGAGCACGTTCCCCGACAATAACTTCAAAGTTATGAATCACTAAAACAATAGGCTCAAACACCGTAGCCACTATCACACGTACCAGTAAAGCGAAATATATCTATATTCTCCTCAAAATTTTGGTACATGTATGGGTTTTTGTCCTGGGGCTAACAGTCCTAGTCGGTTAATGACACGAGGGCTTATTGTCAAGAGTGTTTGGCCATCGGTTTACGCCCTAATTCACATATTAAATAATATTAGTCGCTAAGAACATTATTGGGTCACTGGTAATAAAATATGTTGAATATTTAATTAAATTTAATGCAAATTAATGGGATTGAATTGTAGTGTGAATAGTAACCGTCAATTACATTCATATTGTTGTAAGGGAAAATGTTCGCATAGATTAAATTCCTTTACGGATAGGGTAATAACTTTGCTTGTAACAAAGTTTAAGGACAGGGTACAGTATGCATGTCCTATTATATTACATTAAAGAAAAAAAATCAACTTTATTTGATGCATCTATGTTTAAAGTTTTATATCTCTTATGTAAGTTGTTCAATCTTGTACACACTAAACCATATTCAAGAAATTCCTTTTAGTGACAGTTCACTCATTATTTAACAAATATATGAACGATGAGTTCCAATAAAAGCGAGAATCTATGGTCTGCCCGAAGTAAACAACCATTTATGTGTCGATGAGCACAATCATATTTGAAAATTTCAAAACAACAATGAGAACAAATACATTAATACATCAGTATTTTATTAACATGAAGTGTGAGTCACGAATAAATATTACTAGTTTTGTCGTCAAAAAATAATAATTGTAAAATAAACACAAGCATATTTTCTGAATCTGACATTTACACAAGATCAACGCATTCTCTCTCTCTCTCTCTCTCTCTCTCTCTCTCTTTCTCTCTTCGTGCCTCAGCAAAATCCTCATAAACAGCAGTCACACGAATATTGATAATAGCGCAAGTATAAAACAGTTTCTGAAAGCTTCCAGATCAAAAAGCTTTTCGTCATGAGAAGAAACATCTTGCATGCACAAAATAAGAAGTAAATGTTTGTAAACACGAAAGCAAAGTGAAATTATTGACTCCAATATTGTTTACTTATGTGGACGGAATTTGCAAACAATGGATTAAAAATAAAAACAAAGAAGGGAAAAGGGTTTTAAAATGGGTAACCATGTATCTATTTTAAGCTGCTGTCAGTGCAACAAAATTGTATAACAAAAACCAAAGACGGGATTATCGTGTCTAATGCTCGAAGAACCAAAACGTTTTGACAAATTACAGGCTGAGACAATAAACGGGATCTATGCGTGGCGAAAATTTCACGTCATCTACAAAATACCGCTAACGTTATGCGTGCTAAAGGAAATATGTCACGATAATGGTATAGTGGTATAATGGACAATAATAAAATTATATGCAAAGAATTCCAGAATATTTACTTGCGTAAATATTGTTTCAAGAACAGCGAAGTATGTACGGTGACTGTAACTTTTTGCATATATTATTAAAATGTGTGTGTGCTTCTTTGGTTTTCATATCCTTCTACTTACTGCTGCATTACTGAGAAAGAATGTTGTGCTTGAAAAACTTGATGTAGGCCAGTTACATATTTTAAATAAAATAATGTTGTATTTCTCTCAGCAGTGAGATAAAAACACTGATCTGCAAATAGTCGTTGCAACTGTGTGGATTGCCTTACAATTTGTGAATATGCGAACACATATTTACTTAAATCCTGCAATAAAATAAGTGTTTATTTTATATAAAACCCGAAATAAATCAACTTGTCTACGATCAGCGTCCCAATTCTAAAATGAGAAAACAAGTCATGCAACATAACAAGGTAAAACAATCTGTAAAATAATATTAGCACATGATTTGAACAAATGTATAATTATTTTACTTAGAGACTTTAACATTACTAAATCTGACTAACAACAAACTTAATTCATGAATTATTCCATTATACAAACAACATAAATAAACACACACACACACACACACACACACACACATATATATATATATATATATATATATATATATATATATATATATATATATATATATATATATATATATATATATATATATATATATATATATATATATATATATATATATATATATATATATATATATATATATATATATATATATATATATATATATATATATATATATATATATATATATATATATATATATATATATATATATGTGTGTGTGTGTGTGTGTGTGTGTGTTCACGTTACTGCGTAAATAGCATTAAAACAGTAATTATACAGGACTAATTATGATTAATAATAATTCAAAATGCTAATGAGATTGCACATCCTAATCAATTGCACATCCTAATTTTCCTAATGAGATTAAATTTATTGATCTTATAACAGTAAATTATTGAAACTACATTTAATTTGTTGTTTCAATATGTAATTACTTCAATTCAGCCACATAGGTGTGGACACAAACACCTAAGACGGATGGAAACAATTTAAATCTAGACTTCCTGAATCGACTCCATTCTACACCTCAGGTATTTCCTCTCGTTTCTGGAGATTAGATTCTCTATTTGCTCCAGGAGGGTAAAATCCCTGAAATATCTTTCCTCGAGATTTTCTGTCTGGCACAATGACAGGTGAAGGCTCGGCTCCGTGTATTGAAACCTACATGAAAGAAGGATTTTCTTTAGGCTGGACAGACCATTGTTGACGGCAATCTTCAAATTTTTCAAAATCTTCATGTAAACTAGATCTGATTCTGACCTCCTCATTTCATCGATGACCCATCCAACGGCTAGAAGTGTGGTCATATCCTCTTTGACGGAATTCGTCTGAAAAGAAACACCCAAATCCAAATCCATCACGTCTGGAGTGATTGCTTAGACTACCATTTAGCCGGATACAGAATTCTGGATAATTGTGCGAGTGAAAGTGACGACAATAAATCATTAAAAAAAAAACACGCTAGGGTTTTGTCCTTGTTTATAGGACATTTCCCACAGAAGTTATCTTCACCATCTGTACAGTTTTTCATCTCTCAAACCCTCATGAATCCAACCCCTATATCATGAAGGTATTTTTAACCTTGCGATGATCGATTTGACCGTTTGTTCTGTCAAACTAAAAACTGAGAACAGCAGTGGCTTAGTAGTTAGCTTGTCGGTATTGCAGCCATAAGGGCGCGTGTTCGAATCCTACTGCTGAATTGGCCGAGCCTGATCGTAATATATTAGTGTGTCCGTGTTTATTAAAGCCAAAAACCTATTTATAGCCAACATATTATTTAGACGCTCCTTATGTTTAATTCTTCAACTGTTCAACATATGGTTGTCTCGTTATTTCTTGAGCGTATTAACCATTATGTCGTTATGATCTTAACGGTTACGTCTTTATAGTTTTAATATTTAGGTCGTTTATTCTAATACTAATGACTGCATTAAGCGGACCGATCTATTTTCTACTGACTACTCCTTTCACCCGATGGAATAATAAGCGATTTTAACAGATTGTCCCAGGTATGCGGAAGGTTCTACCGGTAGCATAATCCTACCGTCTGCGAAGGGATTTCCGAACGCCTGAAGCATGGTTTTTTTTCTTCAGCAAACAGAATTGATGTTTGTTTTAAACTATACTAGACCTTAAGACAAATGCTAATTCATACAAAGGATAAGACTGATATAACTATATTTTGGACCTATCACTTTAAGTCTAAAGGACAGGCTGACAATCAGCGCCATCACGACTATATTATGGAAACGGAAAGGACATTGGAAAGCGAGATTTGATGAACTTAGAAGACCTTGTACAAGCTCGTCTGAGGTATCACGGCACATCAGCAATGTTTGCCCTGGTCATACTGTATCTTGGGACTCAGTAAAATTCCTAGAACAGAAGCGAGCGCTTACAGAATCTATTTACATCCGTGCGCACAAACCAACAATGAACAGGGACGAGGGCTGTTACAGCCTGCTGTATATCTGGGACAATCATTAATCTTTGTTACTTTTTCGTTTAAACGACAATGTTGGAGCTTTATTTTGCTTATCCGTCGTTTCGTATGCCAAACCCCTTCGGAACGCTCAGTGTTTGGTTAAACGTGACTACGACGAAGTGGATGACACAATGATATTTGCCAATGTTGACAAAGAAAGAAATTGACAAAAAAAATGATTCAAGACAATGATTCAGAGAAACCAAAGAAAACTTCGGCAAATACAGCTTTTATCATATGACAAGCCAGGGCGAAGGGAATGGTGTGATTGAATAATGAAATTCCAATTGTCAGCGGTCGAGCTTATTCACAGACAAATATTTATTTAGTAAATAGTTGTATAAGTATGGATGGGCTTATTATTATACACAGGCTTATCATTTTATACATAACTATACACTTACATTGACTTTATCGTCTATGATAAAGTTTAGCGTATTCCTTGCACACTCTACAACAGGATACTGGGAAGACTGCACTCGACTGGACAACTGGAAAAAGGAGGAATACATTACATACATGACCTTTACTATGCCAATAAATAATAAGTTTATTAAAACCTATGTTTATATTGTATTGTACTTGAAGAGTTTTTGGAAAGAGACTTTTCCTTGATTGTCTGTAAATATGTGAAACAGGAACATTTTAAGAAATTCTTGCATCGAATGGTCGACTTGCAGCACTCTAGGTAAATCAGATAATGGGCCTTCAAACGCAACTAAGAATTGTCTTTACTCACCAACATACTACCCCCTTGACTTCAATATAGTTATTTTTACAATCGTCCATGTTGAGCTATCAGACAATTCTTGAATCTCCTGATAAGCAGTAGATCATATCACGTATGTGATATTGTAGATTACACCCTGTAATGCTTTGTGTTTCCCGTGTGTGTGTGTGTGTGTGTGTGTGTGTGTGTGTGTGCTATTAACTGTGTTTTTACTTCGTTGTTTGTTTTGAGTATTTTAAAATTCCATTAAATCTTGTTTCCTTGCCATCATACAAACATTATGAACACTTCTTTTCTTATAGCGGCTCTATCTATAAACTCTACTGTGTGACGAGTCTTCTCGTGTACCACGTCTATATTTATAGCCAGAATTAAATATTAAGATTATATTTCACGTAATAAGTATAATATATGATCACCCCCACCCCACCCCCATTGAGCAATGCTGGAATCTCAGTCAATGCTTACCAGGTGTAAAACCATAGTAACTCATGATAATAAATAGCGTCCACTTCGTCTAAACAATATATAGTTATGTAAAACAAAATGTATTTTAGATGTGTGTGCGTGTGTGTGTGTGTGTGTGTGTGTGTGTGTTGGATTTTTAATGTTGCTTGAACAATGTTTCAGTCATATCGCTACGATGTCTGCAGTGTGACAGTTTATAGTGATGTTTAAAACTTGGGGCATCATGCCGCAGACGTGCAGCATCATGTCACACCTAATCCCATTATCCTGACACAGGCCGGCCAATTCTAACACTAACCTCTGAATGCTGAGCACCAAGTGAGGCAGTTGCTCGCATCATTTTAAGAAGTCTTTGGTATGATTCGGCCGTGGTTTGAACCCAAGACCTCCCTCATCCGAAGTGGATGCTCTAATCACTTAGGGCAAAGGAGCGGTGAAGAAACAAAATGTAAGAAAGCCATAGATTTATTAGTATGATGTGCGATTCACTTTATTAAAGATAGGAAAGTCAAGGAGTAAAGTTACTTACAAATTTTTCTTTTATATCTGTGACGTAATATTTCGCCAACGTCAGACTCTGCACAAGATGAAACAGAGACTTTTCCAACAGGTTTACGTCCGTCTGTTTTGCGTTCAAATGGCTACAGATGTTTGTATTTTCGATCGATCTGGCTTTTGATTGACTGGCACCTAATCCCAAGATGAGCAGGCACATTGTTGGCAGGAGGAAATATTCTACAAAGAAATTACAACATGCTTCGCTTAATTGAAAATGTAGCACATAAATATACTGGATAAGCTATAGAGACCATAGATCTGTGATGAACACCATCCCCATATAACACAGATCATAGATATGTAGTGAATACCAAAACAGCTAATGTATTAATAGCTGTACATGGGTAAATACAGGTGTATAAACAAATTGAAACTCCATTGATGTTCCTGTAGAACCAGCCTAAAACAAGTTGCCTCCAATTCATGTTGTTTCACCCCTAAAATATCACAATTAACCCTTAACGATGAAATGAAAATCATTCCGCATCTATATCTTTTCAAATACTTTTAACTTACCGTTGGTTCTCCAAATTGAAAGTGTCACTTATATTGATACGCTTATTTAATCTGTTTAAAATCAGCAACAAAATAATAGATGATGCAACAAACTTATAAATATAGTTAAGGGCAAACATACTTATTGTCTTGTTATCCGTCAACTTTCTAGCAGCTGGCCACTTCCGACCAGAAACTTATCTATCTAATACTTCAATCTAACTTGACACAATTACGGTTCACGTTATCGTTAATCCAGTATTATTATTATCATTATTATAAACTGAATGGTAAATACAAATTTCCACGTAGGATTCGTCGCTGAGTTATTACCCTTTAAACTATTAAGGTATGCAACAACGATTGGCTTGATTCATCATCTCTACTCGAAACATTTTTTAGATACACTTAACCAACATATATAAGTGTACATGCCCCACAGCGAGTGCCCGTGTCTTTCACTGGTCAATGTGACAGCGTACTATATATATATTCATTGTGTGGAATCAAAGATGAAAGATACTTCATTTTCGTAGGCCGCAAACGGCACCTAGAGGGGCAATTTAATGATCAAATACATTATTTTGTTTTGAATTAAAGATCATTGTAATGGTTGACATGATAATTGTCTAATAATATTAGTGTAGTTGCCCAAATGGGTATTCTACGTCTGTAATAGCTAAAGTAAATGTCGTTGTCGTACTAGAAGTTATTGTTGTAGCAGCAGAACTTAAACTTGTTGTTATCGCAGTCGTTGTCGTAGTAGTGGTACTAGATGGTGGTTGTAAAATTATAACGCTGTATTACCTGTAGTTTGTATATCCAAAATAAAGCCATTAGCAGATTTTTTACATCAATAATTTTAACCTTGTATTCTACTTCGTACAATCACCCAAATTTAAGGGATGCTTTCGATGAGACAACCAATCGTAAACGTTTGACCTCTGCAGAACTGGTAAAGTACATAATGCTTTTAAACGATGCAATACATTTTCGTTTGTATTAACTGAATTTGACGAGATAACTTACTTTGAGTCATTTTCTTATACAGCGTTACTGAAATAAAAGTTTTAGCGAAAATAAAATAAAATCGATTACTGGTAAACTATTATAAAGAAGTATACATATTTGCTGAAATGCAACCAAATATTTAAAGGAAATGGAATGCTAAGGTTTACTTTATACATAATCAACGAGAAAATTCCAAGTATCATTGACTGGGGAAATCCAAGACATGAAGGAAATGTTTGCAATTCCAGATCCAAAATTGGGCCGGACATACAACACTGTATGGTAGTGGCAGGAAAATAAGAGATTCCGAACAAATCCAGACTTCATTCTCTTCCTGCTAAAGACCCTTCAACCGTCATCTCCCAAATAAAAACTCGACCCGTACGGAAGCATATTATGTACCTTGCTTTTCACCTATGTACTTCAGGTCAGAGTATTTTTGACCCAGAGCTGTTATTGTCTTTGGACAAATGTCAAAGGCGAAAGTCAAGTATGAACCAAACCGAATATCCCTATTTAACACTGACATAAGGAAGGTGTGCATTGAATCGTTCCGGTGCTATTTTACTCCATAGAATAGGTAATGGAATCCAGGTGTGCCCCCTTCGTTGATTCGCCAATGAAATCTCAATCGTAACGTCGCCAGTGAAAATGATAAAAACCAAATTTTTACAATGTAAATTAAGAGATAACAAGGTTTCTGGTTCATGATGCCTGTAGAATATATTTCGATTAAAAGATCCAAATAAATATGTGAATGCTTTTAAATCGTCTGCAATGAAGTATACTTTAACGTGGAACAGTGTCACTCGAGTTTACTCGGGTGCGCTTAGTACGCACCCCCACCCCCCGCAACAGCAAACAAATCAAAGCTGCTAAGTGGTGCAAAAGTTGGAAATATATACTGAACATGTATTATTATCCCAGTGCTTTAGTGGGATATATAGTGATACGGTATGTCGGCTCGACAGCCCATTATCATATTTCTTAATAAATCGCTGGGTAGAACTTCAAAGGTCAATGATGCGCCCTTTGAATAGACTTCCAATCATTTTGCATATTTACCACACTGTGTAAAATATGACACATTTTGAAGTTCGTCGTTGAACGTTAAAACTGGCACACGTATTTCTCGTTTTTAAAAAATGCAGAATATAGTGATGCACAACTAAAGACTGAATCTGGATGTGTCTACCTTTAGAATTTACCAAATACTGTTCCATTTGTATTTATCTGTATCTATGTTACAGAGCATTATTTTGCCTTTAATTTATATATATCCTCTAATTAAATATTCATTTTGTTCCGTTTGGTCAGAAAAGATTACTTTGACAGAAGTGCATTATTGCAACCCGTTACTTATATTTGGTTGACTACGGTCTTGTATAAATAGACAGCCACAAAACTAGATATCATTCGAGAACACTTCAGCAGTGATTAAATCTGTGAACCCGTTATTTAAATTGATGTTTTCTGTAAAATGAATTATGTAGCTGTCATATTATATTATAAAAAACTTACAATGAGAAGTTTAACACTCCTAAGGAAAAAAATGAAATTGGAAACAAATAGCATCCGGCATATAAAGTTTCATTAATGCTAAAAGTTCACTTAAAAGACGGAAACACACACACACACACACACACACATATATATATATATATATAAGTATTCAAAAGTTGAAGGTTGTTTCTGCGTGTATTGTGATATAAAGAGCATGTTGTAAATTATCAGATTATGCAACAGAGAGTTTATACAAAAATAAAAAAGTAAAAAGTAAACTGTTATAATTATAGTCATAAATGATTATACTTTTCTTCTTGATTCTGTTGGGATTTTTTGTCCCTTTTCTTTTCCTGTCTTCAAATGCCCCTGTCGCAACGGATTGTGCTCTGATTCTTAATCAACAATTTTAGCATAGAAGAAGCAGCTATTTAGATACGTAAAGAAATATTGCGTATGCAAACCAAAACTTAACAAAATAACTTAACAGATATATTTATTTAACTTTTTCAGTGGAATTACAAAGTGCTGATGAATACGTCTTGGGTTTAATCATTAGTTCGGATTTATAACGAATTCAATGAAGGACCTTTTGGACTATTTTTTTGTGATACATCAAAAAAAACTGCTAACTCATTATAAGCCATTAACACATTAGTACAGCCGAAACTAAAAGCATATCAACATATTCTATATTTCAATTTATTGGAACACAACTGGAATTCAATTGGAACTTAATACATTTGGACTTGTGATAGAACTTTTAGGACTTTCTGGTATTTAATTCGCAATACTGTAAGGTCTTTGTTTTAATTTTCACTTTGTATTGTAGAAAAATAAATTATTTTCTGTACTTAACAAAACTTGTTGGTTTTAGCTCTGTTAAAGAGTAAGCTTTCATTGTGTGTGTGTGTGTGTGTGTGTGTGTGTTAGATGGCATTGGGACGCAATCACTGCAAAAGTGCGCGCCTTGGAAAACGTGAACAATCTGGCCGAACTTACCATTACGAACACTGTAAATCACATTTGCTAGCGTTACGTGTCAGTCTGGGTGTTCGACCATGTCTTAAATGCGAAATCGGACTTAAGTCACATAATTAGCTTTGCCGACCATGCGGATCTGTTCTCAGTTATCATCACGAGAGCTGGCAAACATTGCTGAGTGTTGCTCAGATATAATTTCAAAGGAATAATTTATTTACTTTATTTGTTTGAATTACAAAGTAGTGATTGACATTTTGGACATAAACATTCCTTTGGTATAATTGTGTATTAATTCAAGGACAATCTGGATTATGTTATTGTGACACATCAAGACTATTGGAAGTTCAGCTCATTTAAGGTTATCAGTACATCAGCATAGTCAAGGCTGGAAACTTTTCGGAACACTTGGACCTGTGCTAGAGATTTTCGGATTATTTCAGATTTAATTGACAACACTGTAATTTTCATCTTTCATGTTATAGTTTAAAGAGTAAAATTACTCGTTAAGTTTGCTAAACGTGCTGGCTTTTATTCCTTTTGTTTCATAGTTCAAGTACCTTGAAGTTGTAAGACTATTCTTGTAGAAATATCCGAGAACATTGAGGAAACACCTATCAATGTAGATTAAATAATGGCCGGCATTTAGAAGCCTCTACTATCTTCTCTTTGATCAACCACACCCATAACTGTGAGACAATTTGTTAAAATGCAACACGATTAAATATCCAAATATATCCAAGAGCCAAACTTGCACGCTTGATTGAGTATGAACAAGACCGCAGACGTATCGATTTTGCGATCGCAGCTGAGACTGCTGCGTATGTTCATCAACAAGAAGCCTCCGAGTTTAAGTTTTGCTAGCAGAGTGGCGATTTACAAAACCTTTAGGCAATAATTCCCATCGAACACGTGCCTGGTAAAGGCCTGGTGCAACGTTTTTCAAATGATGCGCCCAGAAAACTTATCGATGATACAGACCACATGTACCACCTGAATTAAAGTAGATTTTGTTTTCAGTGTGCATTTGAGTAACCCACTTTGCCATAACAAGGATGGATTACAAATCACGACCTCATGGCTTCATGTCTGTCTACTTAATCTTAAACTACAAAGACACCAAGGGTACTAATTATGAAATCAACACAGGCTTCGTAAAGATTATCGAGACGTTGGAAATATACACCGACACCTTGTCTGAATTCACGATTGATAGATACATGATAATTGGGGTAAATCTGTCGGATAATATGTTTGACCACGCCCCAAAAAGTACCCTGTTTTTGTTGGACCGATTAGTGTGTACCGGTGCACTGAGGTAGTGTGTAACCGCTTGATATCAAACGATGGATATTTCCCTACGGAATTACCACTTACTCGTATGCACATCACGCGACTGATGCATCAGTACATTAAAATAGACTAAGATCTGTTTTTGCAAGGACAAATGATCTACTAGAAGGCTGTACCTTCGGTGGATGGACCTCAGGCACCAGATGCTAAAATGGTAGTTATCCGGGAATATTAATTCGGTCTGAAATTATAAATTTATCGACGGAACATACAGGTCAGTAGTCCGCTTTTGCCAGCCTTCTAAAACCCGTGGTGAATCGGCAAATGTGCAGTTAAATCGTTCCACGGCAGCCTTTACGCGATGTATAGTACCATGTCCCACACGAACCCGCGCATATTTTGTTAACAGATCAGAACAAAGCTGATAAAATATTTACCTTGATCGACTTTCAATAGTCGTTGCCATGGTATCGAGTCACGTGCGTAATCTGTGACACTTGCTGACTCTTTAAACGTCAACGACTCGGCTTCCTTGTATCAAATGGCAACATCTGCAATGGTTAATGCATGCTTGTATGCTCTTGCACAAGATAACAAGGAAGAAACAAAATATCATCCTGATTGGTTTTTTTAAATCAAACCAAGCACGAATAATCTTTTTTGGTGGTGGTAGGTAAATTTGCAAAATGTATGAATCTAGCAGACGCAGAAAGACACAATTGCAGGTCGCGAGCACAGCCAGAAGAGGAGAAACAGGCAGTTCCGAAATTTACGAGAAAAGAAAAACATGCCAATGCTACTAGCTCCATTCTGGTATTAAAGCCATTACTAAAAAAAGGTGCATGTGAACCCGAAGAAATATCTGCATTCAAACCCTACATGGACACAAAACATGCACCCACACAGAAGAAAACAATATGAATCCGAAGAATGTTTGAGGCCATGGAATAACAACCGAAACAAGGAAGGGATCTTAGTCTTGGTGGACTGTTTGGCCCAAACAAGCTTGCGGACCTGTTAGAAACACTTGTGGGGTCAGTTCGGGCGTGAAACAATGCACCACAAGTTATTTGCGAGGCCTCGTTTATCTCTGCGCCGACGCTCACAGACAACATCGGATTTCGCACGTTCATGCATGAACTTGTTGAAGATATCGATGATGTAAATACACAATACCGATGATGATTTCTGAAGCGATTCATTGAGGCATCCTTATTGCGATACAGTGGATTGTTGTAAATACAGCTCCTATCGTTACCTCCGTTATTACAATCTCATCAATGTAACCATAATTTAATGTGACCTTTTCGCCACAAAAAAGCGTCACCAGGGTATGTCGCACAATCGAGATTACTTTGGCGTCACTTTGCTTTTATTACTTTTAGCTTAATCTCCAATTACGGCCGTTTGGTAGTCTTCCCCCCCCCCCGACAAAAAAAAAAAAAAAAAAAACAATAAAAAACTCTTTTGTGTTTTCGGAAGATAGTGACACTACCTGGAATAATGTTGGAATTGACCAGCAATTGATCAATGAGGAGATGTGACGAGGATTAACAATGGTGACCGATAAAGACTCTAAAATTTCATACCTGAACACGAACCCACAAACAGCTCTGCAAGTTCAATCGAATCTGCACAGTGTGATGTTGATAGCACACGGACGTGAATAGGAACCATTCTCGGTTGTGCCGATGATATTAACCAAATTCACGAGGATAAATTACTTTTACGCATGGGATGCCATAGTACGCCAGACATTGTCAGGATTACTTTTAAGCATTGGAGGCCATAGTACGCCAGTCATTTTCAGGATTACATCAGCAATGCAGATCAATTTAACCTGTACCAATATTAGGGAAAGTTATGAAAGCGGAACATCCACAAGTGTGACTGCTGAAGGTTACATATTAATTGGGTTTTCACCAATTGTAGAACCAGGGATTTGATATCAATTACTCCGCCCTCTCTCAAGCATTGTCCAAGTCATAATGATCGGCTGGCACATATTCGGTATACCCGTATGAACCAGGACGAACACATAGTGCATCTCCGCGGAGAAACATTACAAGTACAAATGTGCATTAGATATCGACCTGATATTAAATATCATGAAAGACATACATGGATGTGTGATATCAGTGTGTGTTGTTAACGCTAAAATCTGCTCACTTGACGTATTACGGAACTACCCTTGATGATGACGTTCGAGTATTATTTACAGAAGCACTAATATAAGTTGCAATGGGAGTCGTTGATAGTATTAAAGACATTGATCTGCATCAGATAAAACATATTATTGCAGGCGATTCAATCAATATCGACTGCGACGATTAGTCAATGGACAACCAAAGACAATTGCACTTCCTTCAGCAAAAGCAATGCTCTCGCTGGTCACTAAATGCATCAATGCGATTGCTCAACAACGTCTAGCGGATTCAGCAATGGCAATTCTAGCACGGCAAGCGAATTCGCGGCTGGCCCTTGACGCGATCGGCGAAGTCACCAAAAGGGTATTAAACCAATAATGTACAAACGCAACATTCAACGATGCATGAGATCCACGTTTCACACCGACGTTCCTGTGTTGGCTGAGCATAAAAAAGGGGATTTTCAGCATTATTCGTACCGTGTTAGGGTCCCTCATAAAAATAAAATAGAATTACATGTGCAGAACTCGTCTAAACTTTTTAGAAATTGAGGGACAACTTATACAACACGATGACGACGATTACAATGTTGCTGCTAGATTTGAATTTATCAATAAGGTAATCATGACGTCGTTCAAAGGAGCACGTTATTCCATCGATGGAAAGGAAATCAAAGCCATTCTCGCTAATGTTAACGTCCCCACGACGTTTCTCAGATTCGTCAGATACATTATGATCACGCGAGATCTGCTGACCCAACTATACTCTTTTCAAGGATACATCCGATAATGCATGTCATACATTGTATAAAAATAGGCGACATCAAAATCATGCATGTGCCGCTGATTTAGATTTGAAAATACGATCACTAACACAAACCCGAACTTCAGCTCTCAATTTCAACAGCGACGACTACAACTTCAAGGAGACTCATTGGGGTTTCCGTGTGTGATTCCTCTTAGTCACTTGTTTGGTTTTTGCATGTAGAAAGCTTGCTTAACCATACAGAAAATCAAGTCGCACTTGCATATCACAATCTGTGGTCTACATGCACCTAGATTGCAAATTTCACAGCACGACTGTCTTACCTTGCATCCGGTTGATTACCTTTCATCGGAATACCTAGAGGTCTTCATACATTCCGTGGCTGTCCTGTGGGCTTAATATCAATGGAGTTTTGTCGGTGTTGGTGAAGTAGGAGGTTAGCTGTGGGTTTCATTCTTTGTCAGTAGGCGTTTTTGTCCAGGTGGTTGTGTCCTTTAACCGCGAATAGTTTACGTTGAACGAAGTGAATCTACAAATCTTGTGTAGCAATGAATTTGGAAATGTATATTCGGGGAAATATTTCATTGAACTCCAACAGTCTGTTCATTACACGTAGATATCATATTCTATTACCTTTACATACATGAAACAAGACGTATGCAGATTATTCATAAACTTTCTTCAATAATGATCTGGAAATCACCAGATATAGCTGATTTTTTATCTAGCACCCATTTGGAACGATGTTGAAAGATAATGCTTTTCCATTTCTCATTAACAGGCTGACCGCTACTGAAGATATAAACCTGTCGCCATCGGTTTGCGTACCAAATTCACGTGCAAGACAACTTTTTTTTTGGACAAGAACATTATCTGGTCAATCGCAATAAGAAGATAGGGTGAATATTAATATAAGGTAAATATAAATTAAATGGGATTGAATTATATTGTGAATAGCTATCATTAATTACCTTAATGCTAATTTACGGGTAAGTAATCACTCCGCTTGTAACAACACTTGACGAAAAGTTTAATGTGCATATCCAATGATATAGCTTTGAAAACAAGTTTATTTGCTGCACACTCTAAAAATCTATATTTAAAGATTGAATCTATTCCTTAAGCTGTTCAATCTTGTATTTACTGAACCATGTGAAATCATTTCCTATTGGTGACAGTTCAATCTGTCAGCCAACCAAAATTCAAACGAAAATGAGAAACTCCAGCCTATCTCCAGCCTAAATGAACACTTCCAATCCTGTTTTTTTATTTTATTATTAATAATAATAAGAACAAATAAAATCATAAAACACTATTTTATTTACAGGAAGGGTGTTTCACAAATGTATATTTTGAATCTTTTAAACCAAGAAGAATAAAAGTAAATATAAATACATTAAGACATTTTCAAGACTAGACATATATATATATATATATATATATATATATATATATATATATATATATATATATATATATATATATATATATATTCAAATATTCATGTTTGACAATGATATTTCGCATGCTCATACATTAATTGATCTTATAGTGGTACATCATTCGATAGAATCGTAAAATGTTCTGACAGTATCTTATTTACTTCAATACAGCGACGTTTGCTTGAATCGAATTCATTCTACATATCAGATATCTCCTTTCGCTTATGGTGATCAGAACCTCTAGTTGGCTCTAGGAGGGTAAAATCCCTCAAATATCTCTCCTCTAGCCTTTCACTCTGGCATACTGACGGGTGAAGGCTCGACTCCGCGAGTTGAACCTTGCATAAAAACACGATTTTCTCTAGGCTGGACAGAGCATTGTTGACAGCAACCTTGATTTTATTCAGTATCTAGGTGTAAAATAGGTCTGTTTCTGACCTCGCCCTCTCATCGATGGCCCAACTAACGGCTAGAAGTGTGGTCACATCCTCTTTCACATAATTCGTCTGAAAATAAAACGATGAAATCAAATCCTCCCCACTGTAGTGATTACTTAGGCTTACATTTACATACATTCAGAATTCTGGAAACTTGTACAATTGAAAAGTGACAATAAATGATAAATAAATATACGCTAATGTTTTGTCCTTTTTTAGAGGTCATATCCAACAGAAGTTAATCTTCCTCATTTATGTAATTTAAAATATTTGAAGCCCATATGAAGCCATCTCCTAGTTCCTGGTCGTATTTTGAACCTTGCGATGATCGATTTGACTGTTTATCCTGTCAAACTTAAAGCTGAGTACCGCAATGGCTCAGTATTTGGCGCGTTGGTCTTGCAGGCATAAGGCTGTGTATTCGAATCCTACTAATTAATCAGTCCTGATTGGATGTATTAGTGTGTCTAGCTCTAAAGCCAAACTCCAAATTATTGCCAACATCAGATAAAGATCTTCGTCGTTTTAAATTCTTCAACACTTCTACAATTTCGTGCTGACCGCTAGTTCTTGATAATCTTAGTCGTTATGTCTTAATGGACTTTACCGTTATGTCCTTATAGCCTTATCCCTTACGACTTTATTGTCTTAACTGTACTTTTGTCTTATCCGTTATATCATTATATTTTAAACCATTTTGTCTTTAGTCTCTTTACCGTTATATTCTTATGATCTTAACTGTTCTATGTTTCTCGTGATAAAAAACAAACTGGAATTTTCTTTTCCTTGTCCCTCTCCTTTTATGCCAAACATCTTCGGACCGTTCAGTCGTTGGTCAATCCTGCGTAGGACGAAGGTGACGAGCCAAGTAGACTTGCCAAGCATTGACTACGAAAGGAATTGACAACAATAACTAGTTCAGAGAAATCGATTCAGAGAAACCAAAGAAAATGACGGCAAATACATGCTCTCTCGTATGATAAGGAAATGAGACGGTTGCCTAACGAAATTTCCAATGGCAGGATTTTTTAAGAAATGTAACTGACACAACTGGTTCAGAACTAAACAACCGTTACTAGATCCTTTCATGGAGACTTCGGGGATAAACCAGTTATTTACTGTTTGGGACAAAAAGCGGACATAACTCAAAAGATCCAAACCGCATCAAACACTTTTGCCCAGAAAAGTCAAACACTGTGATCTGACTCATATAATGAAAATTGCTTTCAACCTTATGGGGCTGCTTAAACAAATCATATACATATATAGCTTCGCTTCTTCAACCAGACATTTGGAAGGAATTTATTCGGCCGAGGTAAAAACTCTGTTTCCATCCTTCATTAAATCATCGCTTCTATGACAGCATACTGGTCGTCTGATCGTATTATATGCTGAAGTAATGTCCTTAGGATTTATGGAAAAGACCTCCTGTAGATAATTCTACATGCTTATATATATATATATATATATATATATATATATATATATATATATATATATATATATATATATATATATTGATTTTGGTAAGTTTGATTGAATTTTCTTTTAAAATCGTGCTTCACCAAGCGGGAAAGATCGAGTCATTCTCAACCACAAACCTAGTAAAGCAAACAAAAAAATGATTACCTCAAAATAAAGAGCATCTATTGTAAACGAACGCTTTCACGGTGATTGAGGTCAAATTGATTAAGCGAGTTTCCTTGTCTAGCCAGTTATTTAAAAAAAAGTTGAGCCACAAACAGCTGATGGGATTCTAGTACAATTATTTATTTACATTCTGCGCATTATTTCCTCATTGTTACAAGTAAGTTATAATTTTAGGTTGTCTTATTTTGACTCGTATTACTAATGGTAAAAATTCAATAAAAATTGGAATGCTAAAAGTTTGAACACAGACTACTGGCTTCTTAAACTGTGTTTCTTTGTTGTTTTTGCTTTGCTTTGTTTATTTTTATTTTTTATTTTTTTATTTCTTTCCACATGTCGTGTTTAGGACGTTTTTCCTTAAAATGTTCCTTTAGAAGCTTGCTTTCTTGCCATTATAAGAGAACATGTTAACAAATCTTTTCTAGTGGCCATTCGTTCACCACCTGTGTACGTTGAGCCAGAATTTATATAAAAATTGTGTTTAGCTTATAAGGTATAGTATATGATTACTCTCAAATGAGCAATGCTGGTACCTCAGTCAATGCTTACCAGGTGTAACATCATGCTAAAGAAAGACACACACACACACACACACACACACACACACACACACACACACACAGATATATATATATATATATATATATATATATATATATATATATATATATATATATATATATATATATATATATATATATATATATATTATAAAATAAACTAGAGACAAACAGTCATACATATAATTATATTGTTATAAAGGATATACAAATATACAAAATATCAATTTAAATTATACAATTTTATATAGTGCATTAGCATTAAGTCCATTAGGATACAGAGTATCTAACTTATGAATTTTCACCGTTTGTGTTGTTTTTTAATCACAATTATATATATATATATATATATATATATATATATATATATATATATATATATATATATATATATATATATATATATATATATATACACGTATGATGTTCGATTAGTTTTGTTTAAAATAGTAAAGTAAAAGCAACTAAACAAAATTGTTTTATATCTTTAATGTAATATTTGGGCAACGTCAAAACTATTCACAATATGAAACAGACATTTTTCCATTAGATTTTCGTCGGTCTGTGAAGTAACTCAATGTCTGCATATTTGTGTATTATCGTTCGATCTGGCTTTTCATTGACTTGCACATAATCCCAAGATGAGCAGGCAGATTGTTGGCAGGAAGACATATTCTACAAAGAAATAACAACATGCATCGTTTAATTGAAAATGTCACAAATAAATAAACTGAATATGCTATACATGTATATTACAGACTATAGATCTGTGATGAATACCATACCTCATTAATGTTACATACCTCAGCTCATTACGAAAAATAATAATAAACAAATTTTTTTAAAACTTATTCTTCTTTGAGAAACTACTAATATAATTAGTTGAGAGACAAGTTTGTTTAGACAAACAGACGCACAAACTTTGCCTCCACAGATTGATAAAATGCGTAATCTTTTCAAATGATGCGATATATTTTCAATTAGTATTAAATTAATTTTTCAACCTAACTTACTTTGAGTCATTTTCTTGTGCAGCAGTAACGAAATAAAATTTTAAGAGAAAATAAATTAATCGATGAATTACAAACTATTGTAAATAAATTTAAATTTAATCCGGACATCCAATAGTAAATGATAGTGAATGGAAAATAAGAGATTCTCTAGAATGCAGAGTTCATTTTCTTTCAGCCATTCCCGTTCGGCCGCCACCTCCCCAAACCTTTTTCCGGAAAAATTTCAATGTAATGAATGTATTAAATTATTTCCTGCAGCAAATACGTTTAATTCAGAATGTATGGAGAATATTAATCGGTTAATCCAAAACTATGTCCGTGTTGAAGCAAGGTACGTACCTTTCTTTCCAGTTATATACTTCACGTCAAAGTATATTGACCCAGTGCTGCCACTGTCTTTAGACAAAAGGCCTACGTGAAAGAATCTTCATGTCAAGTGTGATTCATCATATCCATTAAATATTGCTTTTAACACTGACATCAATTAGATGCTCTTTAAGTGCGTTGTTGTCGTTTTATTCCCAAGAAATTGGGCAATTGAATCCAAGTGTTCTCCGTTCCTTTCTTTGCCGATAATATCTTTGTCCTAATCATCCAAGCCAAATTATTATAAAAAGAAATTACAATGTAAATGAATATTTAACAAATGTTCTAGTTCGTGATGCGTGAAGAATATTTTTTTTTCTAAATTAAAGCCTCCAGGTAAAATATGTGAGTGTCCTTTGAATCGTCTGCAATACCGTAAACTATGATGATGTGGAACATTATCATTCGTGTTTAGCCAGGTAAGCTTAGCACGCCAAGATCAAACTATAAGGGGTGTAAAGGCTGTAAATTATCTCTTGAACGTGCATATATATCCAACGCTTTCTCTGAAGGTATGGTAATACCCTCTGACTGTCCGACATTCCCTTAACATATCTCTTACTTAATTGCTTGCAGAACCACTCGAAACTCTGTAATTATGTTGCCCTTGGAGTACTATTTCGCCATAGACACGCAGCCTAAGGATCAATGGGAGAAGGGCAGGGGCAGATGTGCAAAAACTTACAATGCAATTTTCATATATTCTGTGACCAAACTTTATCTATTTAGTCATAGCACGCTAACACATGGTATGTGAGATGGACATTGCATTGTGACCCATGGTTCACTGTCTGGGGCAGGATGTCAGTGAGTAGCGGAGTGGGAGTGGTTGTAATAATCTGTTAAATCGCGGAAATTTACGACGGGGCCATTTTCTATTGCTATTGTTTGTGTTGGTTCTATAAATTGAAATGTCATAGCCGTTCTATGTATAGGTCAATGATGCTGCCTTTAAACAAGATTCCAATCATTCAGCATGTTTACCACGCTGTGTAACTTATAACACATATACAACGCAAAAACTGGCACAGTCTCGTAAGAAAACGACGGAGAAATGTCACACACAATTTAAGACTTAAGCTTGATTTGTCTGAGTTTAAATTTTACGAAACATTCTGTCTGCTTGTGTTGTATTTATTTGTGTCTGTCTTTTCGCCTGTGCATTCTGCGTGCCACTTATGCTTCTTTTGGTCAAAACCTTGCGTATTATTTAACAGAAGTGCAGTGTTGCGCCTCGTCACTTATCCTTTGTTCTTTACGGTCTATTATAAGTTGACAACTGCAAAACCTGACTACATCATATAAGGACATTCTATTAGTTACTAAACTCTAAACACGTTATTTGAATTGATATTTTCTGTCCCATGAATATTTTATTGGCTATTTTATATCATAAGAAGCTTACAATCGGACGTTTAGCAACCATTAGGACAAAAATGAATGAAAATAGCATCCGGTGTACGAAGTTTGATTATTGCTTAAACTCGAATAACTGAATAAAATGACGGAAACATCATTATATCTTTTAAATGATAAATGTTTATTCCTAGAATTCCAACCAATTTTTTTAAAATCAATTTTGATACGACAATATAGTATGTATGGCCTGGCATTTTAGGAATGTAATAGTTTGCGTGGAATGAAACCCTTTTTAAGTTGATTTTCTGACAATGAGCTTTTGAAATTCGAGTAATACTGCAAGGTAATTAATGTTTCGATAAAGAAAATGGCTGGATTGTAAATTCTGACATGAACAGTCTGCTTCCAGTTCCTTGACGTCCTTAGCAAATTTTATGTGATATTGCACCTGATTGGGAAATACCATACGTGATAATACATCTGATTGGGAAAAGCCATATTTATTAATGTACCTGATTGGCAAAAAAGGACAAGACGGATGATGTGGACATTTTATTAAACAGCTTCAAATGGCAAACAAGGCAACAAACTTCCATCGTCGCAGAATTAAACGTGTTCCATGTGTATTTTTGAACACACCAATATGGCTCCTGTTCATGTATTTTATGACTCCATGTGATCTCAACATAGGCTGAATTCAGAAATTTCGAAAAGGGGGAATTATTCTTTATCTCCATCTTGAAAATATCGGCAGTGATTTAATCATAAGAAATTAGACGTGCATAATTTACTTCAGATATGATATACATGTGTTCTAGAGAGAGAGAGAGAGAGAGAGAGAGACAGAGAGACAGAGAGAGACAGAGAGATAAGAACATAAGATAAGCCTGATGTGTGTTTTCACATCAATCCACGCACGGGGTTGTGGGAGTAGGTAATTTTTCCAAGGTGCTCACTTAGCCAACCATGCTCAAGCTTATCCGTACTTTTCAACGGCATATTCAGTTTTCAAAAAAACGTGGAGGACTGACGATCGATCTAGCGATTCGTTCGCTGCGCGAGTTTAGGATTAATTCCATTTTTGTAATGGATAAAGTCTATATTGGTACGTTAACGTGTACAAATATCGGATGATGCTTTACAAACAGTGTCATTTCGGTAACATGCAGCATCGAGACGATATGTACTTCACCAGCTTTGGTTGGTTATTTGAATCCTGTTGAATATGAAGCCGTGTAAAGATATATAGGGATGTGCTTTTCCGAAGAAATTTACTCCATGTGGTTCCAATCAGCCTTATTAGCGCAGCAGCGACATCCCCGCCAACATTCTTAAAGGCCGTGGGTTCTCACAAACGTAGACTTCTATGCTCCGCAGCAAACACAAGTTAATGTTTGTACTGGAGTTTACATGCGGTACAAGTTTTCGTGCAACATTGTACATAATATGAAGTCATTATTGTATGTTACAGCGATTGTGTTAATATTTATCATGGCATCACGGAAAAAAGGAAAAGATCTAATTTGAAAAACGAAGATGCTTTGAGCATAATCAAAGACTAAAAAGTTCTCATTTTACAGTAATTGATTTTGTTTTTGCAGGTAAAGCCCAAACCACCCAACTATGGTTCACATGGAACTGGAATTTTCGTGTTCCAAACTCAGTTCACGCATTAGTCAATCGCCAGACTGGATGTGGAAAAAATATCAGGTTCTGGTAAATATGACTTTCAGATACTTTAAGATGGTTAACATGGGATCACCTGAACGTGATTGCTCCGTCGCCTGGCGATGAACGTGCCATGTTCCCAGCCATTTTAGTGTAGCACTTTACTGTTAATGAAACAGCAAATCATGCGCCGTTGATCTTTTTGATTTTTTAATAATCATTGAAGCATCTAGCTTCGAGGACCTTGCAAAATCTTTATGTGTACGACGATATGATGCTTGAACATAAAAATCAATCCCTCGAGAATATTTTTCGAGGTCGACATAAATACATAGACGTGACGCATGTGAATCAACGATATACACACGTGCCTAAAGTAATCCAATACAACTTTAACATGTTGATGATATTTCATGGTATTGACGTGTTTGGTCTCGCAGATATTCACTGGACTTGGTCCTCCTCGAACCCTTTTAGTTTTCTCACTTTTGAATTGACCAAAGTTCCGGAAAATATCGCATGGCTTTGAACAAAGTAATTTAACAACCACGATAAACATATAAAATATATAAACGTGGCAGTGATGTCATAGCAGAGAATGGAGATCGACTCCGCAAAGCTGCTCACGAACACAAGCAGCTATTTTGTAATTCAGTTGCAAGCCGAAAATGAGTCGAAGACGTGTTACAGTGGAACACATGACAGATCTGACGGGAGGTGAAGGAAATTTAGGAAACGTTACCTAATCCAATGAAAGATTTACAGAATTTATGGATCTAGCCAGAAGAGAAGAAACAGGATGACCCAACATCTACGAGAAAAGAAAGCCATGCCACGTCACTAGAATCATTCAGATAGTAAAGCCATTACTCAAAAAAGTGCATGTGAACCCGGTGAAATATCTGCATCCAAATCCTACATGGTCACATATACATGCACTCACACAGAAGAAAACAATATGAATCTGAAGAATTTCTTTTAGGCTATGGAATAACAAACGAAGATAGGAAAGGGGTCTTGGTCACGGTAGACTGTGTGTGGTCTTGAAAACACTTGTGGGGTCCTTTCGCGCGTGAAACAATGCACCAGAAGTTATTTGCGAGGCCCCATTAATTTTATCAGCGGTTGCTCACCGACACCATCTGGTTTCATGCGCTGATTCCTGAATATATTGAGGACATCGATGATGAATATACGATACCGATAATGAATTCTGAAGCGATTCATCTTTGTTGTGATACAGTGCGTTGTTGTAAATACAACCCTTAGCGTTACCTCCATGATTACAATTTCATCAACGCAGTATAATTCAATATAATTTGTCGATAAAAATTGCCGTGCGAGAATGTCGCACAATCGAGATTACTTTGGCGTCATTTTGCGTTTATTACTCACCCTAATCACAAATCACGGCCGTTTCGTAATCTTTTCGCAAATAACTAATTTGTGTTTCGGAAAACAGTGAAGCTACCTGAAATACTATTCGACTTTACCAGGAACTGATCAATGAAAAGATCTGACGGTGAACAACAATGGTGATCGGCAAGGACTCTAAACTTTACACGTGATTACGAACCCAAACTCATCTTTGCGATTTCAATCGAATCTGCACCGTACGCGTTTAATATACCGGTAACACGGACGTAAAAGTCCATTCTCAGTTGGACCGATGATACTAACGAAAACCCAGAGGATAAATTACATTTACCCATGGGATACCATTATAAGCCAGACGTTATTGGCATTACATCAACAACTCTCATCAATCTAACCTGTACAACTATTAGCGGAAGCTATGAATGCGGACCAACCATACGTGTGACTGTTAAAGATTACACACTATTTGGGTTTTCACCAATTGCAGTACCAGGTGATTTGGTATCGATTACTCCCGTTCTCACTCATGTATCTTCAAAGATATAATGGCTGGTTGGCACATATTCGTTTTACCCGTATTTACCAAGTCTAGCAAATGGTACATCTTTGTGGAGAGACCTTTAAAAGACAACTGTACATTAAAGATCGATCTGATCCATAAATATCAAGAGAGTCATACTTGGACATGTGATACCAGTGCATGTGGTTAATTGGTGATAACGTACAGTGATTGCTTACAGAAGTTGCAATGCGACTTGGTAATATAATTAAAGACATTGCTGGGAATCAACTAATACGTTTTGGTATGCAGACAATTCAATCGATAATATCTTACAGGTTAGAGAATCGTTAATTCGTACTCTACGGAGATTCGAATCCAGGTTCAGGGATAAACGACACCCATCACACTGCCTGCACACAAGAGCCCATATTCCCTCACGACTAAGCACACATCACCAAAATACGATGTTACTCAATCGGCGTTATATGCACTCGTGTGTAGCATACACACTCGCATGACGACCTAGTAATTGTATATACACAGTCGTTCCGGATTCCTATGAAAGAAATCAAGCTATATAGAATTAATTATAGAGAGTTATAAATATACACCAGACAGTTAGGAAAGTGCTATCCATGGTTTCCTGTTGAAGAATGCTTGATAATAGTAGGCAGAATACAAATTTTTATACAAATAATACTACCATAGAGGATAGAGAATTTTTAATTCGTTCTCTATTTTAGTTAGAGCCTATAACATTACATTATCAGACTAACAACAAACTTAATTCATGAATTATTCCATGTTAAGAACGAACCATTCAATGATTCATGAGACCTGCATTCCATGTTACAAACAACATAAATCAACCATGTAAAGATCCACGACAACAGCATTCCATAAATTATTGTGTATATAACATTAAAACGTTTGATGTATGACAATGATATTTAACATGCTAATAAATTACTTATTCGAAAAACATTTAATGGAATCGTAAAATGTTCTGCCAGTATCTTATTCACTTCATTACAGCAACGTTTGATTGAATCGACTTCATTCTACATCTCAGGTATTTTCCCTCGCTTCTGGAGATCAGAATCTCAGTTTGCTCTAAGAAGGTAAAATCCCTGAAATATCTCTCCTCTAGACTTTCAGTCGAAGACAATGACGGGTGAAGGCTCGATTCTATGGTTTGAAGCCCATATAAAAGAAGGATTTTCTCTAAGCTGGACAGAGCGTTATTGACAGCAGTCTTTAGATTGTTCAATATCTCGATGTAAAATCGATCTGTTTCTGACCTCCTCATCTCGTGATGACCCACCTAACGGCTAAAAGTGTGATCATGTCCTCTTTGACGGAGTTCGTCTGAAAAGAAGCGCATTAAATCAAATCATTCCATCTGTATTTATTAGTTAAAATAACATTTACACACATACAGATTCTGCATAATTGTACGATTGAAAGGTGACAATAAATCATAAATAAAACCACGCTAATATTTTGTGCTTGTTAAAAGATCATCTCCAGCAGATGTTAATCTTCCTCATCTGTACAATTTAATATATTTGAAGCCCACATGAAGCGAGCTCGTATTTCACGAAGGTATCTTGAACTTTGCGATGATTGATTTGACCGTTCGCCCAGTCAACCTTATAACTGAGAACCGCATTTGCTCAGTAGTTAGAGCGTAGGTCTTGCGGCATAAGGCTGTGTGTTCTAATCCTACAACTGAATCAGTCGTGTCGAATGTATTAGTGTGTGTGGCTCTAAAGCCAAACTCCAAATTATAGCCAACAAAAGATAAAGATCCTCATTGTTTTAAATTCTTCAACTCTTCTACAATTTCGTGTTGACCTCTTGATAGTCTTAGCCGTTATGTCTTAATGGACGTAACCGTTATGTCCTTATAGCCTTAATCCTTACGACTTTATTGTCTTAACTGTATTTTTGTCTTATCCGTTATATCATTATAATCATAACCATTTCATCTTTATTGTCTTTACCGGTTCTTTTTATAATTTTGACCATTATGTGTTTCTGTTGTAAATAACAATGATGGACTTTTCTTTGCTTGCCCCTCTTGTTGTATGCCAAGCATCTTCGGACCGTTCAGTCGTCGGTCAAGCCTGAATATAACGAAGGTCATGAGCTAAGTGGACTTCCCAAGCATTGACTAAGAAAGAAATTTACAAACACTGTTTCACTGAAAACAAACAAAACGACAGCAAATACACGCTCTCTCATATAATAATCGAATGGGGCGGTTCCCTAAAGAAATTTCAAAAGAAAACGCGTGAGCTTATTCACAGACAAATGTCTACTTAGTAAATAGTTGTGTAAGTATGGATGAGTTTATTATTATGCATAGGCTTATCGTTATACACATAACTATACACTTACGGAACTTTATTTTCTAGGATAAAGTTTAGTGTATTCTTTGCACACTCTACAACAGGGTACTGGGAAGACTGCACTCGACTGGACCACTGCAAAAAGGAGGAAAACATTACCTACGTGACATTTATTACGCCAATAAATAATAAAGTTATTAAAGCCTATGTTTATTTTTTATATGTTTGAAGAGTTTATGAAAAAAAGACTTTTCCTTGATTGTCTTTAAATACTTGTAAGGGAAAAACAAAAGATGATTACCTCAAATTAAAGAGCATCTATTTAAAAAACAAATTCAACAACGAACATATAAACGGGATTAAAGTGAGATTATTTTATTTACATTATGCGCATTATTTCCTCATCGTTACAAGCAAATTAGAACTTTGGGTTGTCTTGTTTGACTCGTATTTCTAAGGGTGAAAATTCAAAAGAAATTGGAATGCTAAAAGTCTGGACACAGACTACATGGCTTTTCTAACTGTGTTTCTTTCTTGTTTTTGCTTTGTTTTGTTTTGCTTTTCTTGTTTTTGATTTCTTTACATATGCAGTGTTTAGGACTTCTTGCATAAAAGGGTCCTTTAAAAGATTGCTTTCTTGCCATTAAAAAAGAACATTTTAACAAATCTTTTCTAGTGGCCTTTTGTTTACCACCTGTATACTTACAGTCAGAATTTAGATGTAAAAATTGTATTTAGCTTATTAAGTATAGTATATTATCCCCCCTCCCCTCTCCAGTGAGCAATGCTGGCATCTCAGTCAATGTTTACCAGGTGTAAAATCATGCTAAAACAAGTGTGTGTGTGTGTGTGTGTGTATATATATATATATATATATACAATGTAAGAAAGACACATACATACACGCATGTGTTCGATTCGCTTTGTTTAAGATAGTACAGTATAAGTACCTACAACTTTTTCTTTTATATCTGTGACGTAGTATTTGGCCAATGTCAAGCTCTGTACGAGATGAAACAAAGGCTTTTCCAATGGATTTTCGTCGGTATGTTGTGCATCCAAATGTCCGCATATGTTTGCATTCTCGATCGAACAGGCTTTTGATTGACTGGCACCCATGATGAGCAGGCACATTGTTGGCAGGAATAAATATTCTACAAAGAAATTACAACATGTATCGTTTAATAGAAAATGTAACAAATAAATAAACTTGATAAACTATACATGTATAGTACAGACCATAAATGTGTGATGAATAACATACCTCAATAATAAAAATCATAGATCGGTCACGAACACCATACCTCTATAGCACAGATCAGAGATCTGTGATGAATATCATTCATCTACAACACAGATCACAGAGCTGCCATGAATACCATATAACTATAACACAGATCATAGATATGTGATGAATACCAATCCTCTATACTAAAGATCATAGAGGTCTTTGAGGAATACCTCACCCCTGCAACACAGATCAGAGATCTGTGATGAATATCATTCAGCTATAATACAGATCACAGAGCTGTCATGAATACCAAAGCATCTGAAGAAGTGGCAGCAGTACAGAAAAAATTGAAAATCCTTTGTTGTTAATGTGAAACCAGTTTTTGGAAACTAGTTACCAAGCCAGTTTTTTTTTCACCGGTTGCCAGGTAAATTATTGCCATTGCCCAACAAATATATATATATATATATATATATATATATATATATATATATATATATATATATATATATATATATATATATATATATATATATATATATATATATATATATATGGCTATGTTTCTTGTCAATACTTTTAATCGTCTATCCTACCATAACAAAGAACACATGTATGATTATGGGTACACCTAGTTCATCAATAGTACTAACAGAGAAGTAGACAGTTTTTTATTTATAAAAAGACAAGGTATAGGAACAATATATAGAATAAGTTGTTACCAACCTCAACTGTTTATGAACAAAAATATATTTAAAAAATTTAATCAACAATTCTTCTGCTTTGAAAACTATTAATATAATTATCAGGCTAGAATAATGCTAGATGGTCCATCAAATCAACCAATGCTGACAGACAATGTTGACGAGACAAACAGACGCAAAATGTTTACCTCTTCAGATTGAAAACAATGCATACAATCTTTACAAATGATACAATATATTTTCAAATAACATTAACTGAATTTGACGAAATAACTTACTTTGAGTCATTTTCTTGTACAACAGTAACGAAATAAACTTTTAAAAAAAAATAAATTAATAGATGAATCGCACAATATTGAAAATAAATTGAAATCTTTCGAGTAATGGAAATAAACCCTATCAAGAAAATGAAATAATTTGTTTTATTTATACATACTCGCACGGGAAAATTCCAACCACATCGGCTAGGAGATTCCCAGATTGGAAAGAAGAGTTCCTACTCCAATTCTAAAGTTAGTGCTGACATCCAATGGTACATGGTAGTGACTGGAAAATAAGAGATTCCCAAGAATGCAGAGTTCATTTTCTTCCTGCCATTCCCCATTGGCCCCAACCCTTTTCCCGGAAAAAATATCAATGTAATGAGTATATTAAATTATCCCTGCAGCAATACGTTTAATATAGAATCCATGAAGAATATTAATCGGTTAATCCGAAACTAGGTCCGTGTCGAAGCAAGGTACGTACCTTTCTTTCCAGTTATGTACTCCACGTCAAAGTATCTTGAACCAGTGCTGTCATTGTCCTTAGACAAAAGGCCTAAGTGAAAGAACCTGTATGTCAAGTGTGATTTGTAATGTGTTTTAAATATCGCTTTTTCACACTGACATTAATTAGGTCTCATTAAGTGCATCCTTGTCGTTTTATTCCACAGAAGTGGGCGATTAATTCCAGGTGTTATCCGTTAATTTATTTTATTTTTTGCCGATATTATTTTAGTCCTAACTATCACAGCGAATTTATATGAAAAGAAATCACAATGTAAATAAACATTTAACATATGTGCTGTTTCGTGATGCGTGAAGAATAATTTCTTTCTCAATTAAAGCCTCCAGGTAAAATATGTGAGTGTCTTTTGAATCGTCTGCAAAACCGCAAACTATGATGATGTGGAACATTATCATTCGTGTTTAACCAGGTAAGCTTAGCACGCCAAGATCAAACGTTAAAGGGTGCAAAGGCTGTAAACGTGCATATATATATATATATATATATATATATATATATATATATATATATATATATATATATATATATATATATATATATATATAGAGATCAAGGCTTCACTGGATAAATCTACAATGATTAAGCAGTACTTTCATGCCGCGTCCCCGCAAAGGATCACGAAGAAGAAAGAAATCATTAACATCTTTGGATCTTTGGGTGTTTTCACTTCAAAACAAGGTCGGAAAAATCTTTATTTAAGGAGGTAGGTAAATATGCCACGGGGCTTGTTTGCCCAACCATGCTAGAGGAGCCCCATGGGTGACCTTTGCCGTGCATGCTAACTTATCAACGGCAACTTCACCTTTCAAATAACCGCGATGACTGTAGTGTATGTTAGGTAATGTCCACTATTTTATCAATATGTTTTACAGCCAATGAGTGAATTTTGTCCACCAAAGATAATCGTGGCCTTCTGACCTCCATCTAGCGATTCGTTCTTCGAGTGTTGAATTAATTGCAATTAGGTCATGGAAGAGATCTATACTGGCACGATGATGTGCACTGATATCATTTGATTCTTTATTAGCAAGGTCATATCGATAACATGCAGCACCGACATGATGAAGAAGTACTACACCGGCTTTGGTTGTTTGTTAAATTCAAGTCGTATATCAAGCCGTGTACCAGGCCTATGGTAATTGTATCCAGGGATGTGGTTTTCATGAGGATATTTTACTCCTTCGTGTTCCAGAAAGTTTAGTTAAAGCAACAGCGACTTCACCGCTGAGATATATTTAGACCAACGGGTTCTCACCAACGTAAACTGCTATGTTCCATATCGAACACAAATTTCAGTGAACGCAGACCTACCATTACGTATTTGAACTTGAGTTGGATTTGTGAAACCTGTTTTCATGCGACGTCGCACAAAATATAAAGACACGATTGTAGTACGCAGCAATGGTGTTTACATATGTCATGGCATCACGAAATAGGAAAAGATTATATATGAAACACGAAGATGCTTGGACTCAGAGATTTTAGTTATTTTGGCTTTTTACTGTCATTGATTTATCTGCACAGGCAAAGCCCAAACCACGCAAGAATAGTTCTGTTTCCAAACTCGCTTCGACCATTGATCATTGGTCCTGCTTGATGAGGAAACTCTCGACTGCTTTTAATTACGTCTCCAAGATGGTTAACGATGGATCGCCTGTACGCGATTGCGCCGTCGGCTGACGATCAACCATGTTATAATGTTCTCAGAGATTTTACGGTTGCGCTTCAGTCATCGACAGAAAGGAAATCCTAAAAGTTGATTTCTTTTTCACAATCGATGAATCGCCATTGATAATCTTGATTTGAGCGACAATACTCATGTTGTATAAAAATATTTAATGCCTGAACACCAACTCATTCCCGCTATTGCGTCCTCAAGAACAACACCGCAAAAACTTATTGATTTTACATTGTAACTTAGAAAGTACGCCTAACATTATGCAAAATGTATATTAATTTGTTCAGGGCGCAACTCAACCACCATGTATATCTAAGCTGGTTTGGCACTAAAGCGGATTTGGTTGATTTTATCAGCCGAGATGCTGATGACGTATACCGGGAAGATCTTGTGATCCTGAAGATCGAACTGGAAAACTGCAAACATCTAACTTTGACATCCAAGTTGACGATCGTTACAGACATATTCAATGGTGTAATCAGCATGGTTATATCTGAACGTGATCACATGTCCCAGAACACATTTGCGTGAGACATATATTCCTCAGAGATTTCTTTTGATTGTATGGCAGCTGTACCAGTAAAATGAAATAGCTGAATAGACATACTGATCAGATCTCACATATTTAATAGAGGAACTATGATAGACCCTCAGTCGTACAGACGTCGGAACTACTTTCAGCAGAAACGTAGTGACAATCATTAATCTTATTCTTGCAATGGTTTTCTTTACGATTAATATTATCGGCCTGACTGCGGCACCTAGCATAGTTACTTCACTTAAACGTGCACACAGGAAAAAACCGTCACCACTACTTTGTATATACTTGCACGAATCATACTCACGGGTGGTCCTAGGATAAAGTCATGGAGTATAGAGGCTTGGACCTATATCAAGCAGACCTGTCCAAATTCCCCATTAGTCAACTACTAATATATATATATAATTTTTCAACATTTGTTCAATCGGTCACCACGTGACCCATAAGGTATTAACAATTTCCTTACAACATCGTTTCTTCCTAAATTTGAACGCAGAAAATGAATGCATGCTCTTACTTTACAGTGAAATACAATTCCATCCTGAAGGAACATCTATCCCATAACCTCAACACTGACACTTTTAAAAATGTGTCATTGTCCTGGATGGAATACGATGTTCACATAAATAAAAAATTCTGCTTTAATGGATCAGAAAATATCGTTTTGAAAGAATTGAGCTCCAACCTCAAAGAAAATTATAGAATCCAAATTGTTTATTTAGGTCCACAACTATTTTTCATGGCATATAAAAGATTTTATTGTCTTGGCTGTCCGCAGTCGACTTTCTAATATCTTAACACAGTGGAGGATCTTAACACAGGTAGGAAGTCGATATTTCTATTCGAACAAGTTAATATCTGGAGAGATTAAATTAGAGACGTCGATTCTCTGTCCTCATCTGTACAGGAGAGACTGCTCCATGATCAAAAGATATTTCGTGCTTCTTTCTTGGAAACAGAAAAGCTCAGTAAGGGTAATATAAGTTGTGAGATCTAATAAAGAAATGATTTTTCTTAAAAATATACTTTATAACTATGCCTATGTAGAAGTTTGCTGCAACAAATGTGTTGGAAACACCTCTGTTGTGGTTGATATTTCGGCCTTTGGATATGTCTTATGAGCCAAAGACCGTATCGTCATAATCGCATCAGGAAGACGCGAATAAGTTTCGAATACATGAAAAAGACAACGTCTTTTGATCTATCAAGGTGTCAGGCAGTTTGCATCTGACTCTGCTTGACATCTTTATATAAGGCTTAGTGTTTCTTTTCACTTCATAAGGGCGTCTTCAGTCAAGGAAACATGTCTGCTGATAATAGCATATAACTTCACAATGAACATTGTACACGCATTATCCTAAATTCTACCATTGCACTCTTAAGACATTTTTCAGCTCATATCCAGTGCCGCATTGGACCAATGTCCTCTTTTTTATTCGACCATCATTTCCCGCTGACAGATCCGATTAAACTAACGAAAAATGCGCATATTCGGGAATCTGTGGGTTACATGGAGGGATCTAAAAGTCTTTTACGAGAGGGCAATTAAAAAATTTCAAAATTCCTGAATTGGGAATAATCTGTTGAAACGCGATTTCAAGCAAAAGGAGCAATTCCTGAAGTAAGTATGATATTGCAACACTGGCAAGCGACTAACTGTCTTTCACACAGTTTACAAGCGCTATAGTGTGTATGTATTATACCTGTGATTGACACCTGATATTTAAACTCACTTTCTCAGTCTGAGTATCCAATTATTAAATGACATTTTCTCTATTCAATCTTAGGTATATGGTGCATACATTGGCAAATTGCACTTTCATCCGCATGGAGACTTTCAAATCGTCTGTCTCTCGGCGAATATTTGACACCAGAATTCAGCTAAATATCATATATCAGGGATATATGGAGGATGCGGCAGTTTTTGGATGAAGCTCTTCTTCGGTACGTCTGTCAGGACAGCGGATGTATGCCACAATGCATTGTCATGGAGTAGTGGTCCACGGACAGATTATTTGGTAGCGTATTACAACTTTTGGCAACACTTCTGATGCACAAAAATATGCATTGATACTAGCAGATTCAAGCACAGGTACCTGGACGACCTGGCCTTTTGAATCGAACAAAATGCGCTTAAAACTCTTGACAGTCTAACTACGAGGAGCGATTTGTGGTCCTTGTTCTACTATGTTGATTCGCGACCATCTTTACAACGATGAAATCACCTTAAAATTGTAGGATATGACAGAGAATTGCATCCGCAAACTTTAGCTTTATGTCAGTACCTAAGATCACCCGTAATTTTCAGAATGTTTTCTGACCAGTGATAAAAGTATTGTCCATCTCCGACATTTGTACATCACTGTCATTAACCTTTCTTACGTCACACGTAGGTGTTTGGCGTGATGCATGTGCAGATGTAAAATATGTTATAGAGCGTTAGTTAGTTTCTCTATCGATCGGCATTAATGGTATTGACATATCCCAAGAACCAAATAATTCTAACAAAATATTAAGAACGTTCAAATTCCCCTCATATTTCCAACTTCATTTCTATTTATAATTTACTTATTTTACTTTTTACATTTAATCGGCAGCTGGTAAATGTTCCCTTACGAGCACAAAACCGATTTGGTGGTGGTGGTGGTGGATTGTCGGCAGGTTTACGGTTAAGTTTAAAATTGTGATTCCCCGTAATGAATATTACATCTCTCTCTCTCTCTCTCTCTCTCTCTCTCTCTCTCTCTCTCTCTCTCTCTCTCATACCTCTGGCAAGCGAGATGAATGAGGTATTTGCTTTCTTCACCGATGTTTCTAGTAAATACAATTAGTGCTCCCGAAATTTGAAAAAAGTGAAAAGCAAGCATAAATATCATGATCACCTAAAAAGCACGGATCTAATACATTATGGTATTTCTTTCTTTGATTTCTTTAGCAGATTGACACTGGACACCGTTCGATTCGGTTTTTGTGTCTAAGCCCTCACCGGTGCCGTTCCCGCAACCAACATTTCATATTAAGTCAATTTATCACTCTTTGGTTTTTTTTATCCGTTCATTGTTTTTACGGGGAACGCGGTAACATTAATGAATGACGCATTCATTGGTGTTTAAGCGGAAATGATCATGGATTGGTATAGATCTGTCAAACATGACATTTTAATGAACCAGTAATTGACACGTTACAATGCCATAAAGGCATATGTTCAGTCAGTGTGTACTATTTCGCGTGCATTTTTGAATTCACAATAGCAGCAGCATTATATATCATCCGTAGAACGACTGTTGTAATATCCCCCTTCTGTCTTTCAGTTACCTCATCTCCTCCTATATCACTTCATGTAAATTCATGAAAATAATGACCTTCTTCATATTCCAGCTATGTGCAAGCGAAGTAATTTTCTTGCCCTCTTAGGAAGTGTGTTTTAAAGATCAAATTTGCAAATTTATCAACTACAATAATGTTTTCAAATATTCTTTGAGAAACGTTTGTTTATGCACTTAAAGTTGGAACGATAATAATTAACGAGTTTTGGAGTTAGGACCCTTGGTTTACAGTCCTGTATAAACCCGACGTCATGCCAAGCCATGGGAAAAACTATTGTTTTCAACTTGGCACTTCCTCCATCAGTAATACTGGCTGCTATATATAACCTATAGTGTGCTGAAAATGGCTTTAAACTCACAACAACAACGTATGTAAGAAGTGATCAAGTTTATTTAGTATTAGTCGGACAAAATTTGTTTTATTATGAGAAATGAATGATTTATTTATTCAAGGTCGGTATAATCGACTAGTATCTTCCTACCATCTGCGTAAATCTTTTACTGCGGTCACGGGTATTTTAACATACTCTAGTAATTAGTCTAACCTAACACCCCCCAACATATGAGAAATGTCAAAGCATTCAAGGACAAATGAATAGCAGCAAAAATGAATAGCTTTCAAATTCAAGGATATATATATTGAAGACGAAAGAAAATTTAATTCTGACATATATAAAGAGAATAAACTTCCAGCGAAACGCATGCTTTAATCGTAATGAATGAATCAGGAAATTAAAATAGAAATTCTGTTTACAGCATGATGTCAGCTTTATTGCAAGGGAGACAGTGGGAAATAAAATAGTTAATCTGTTTCCAACGCCATCATTCAAAACCAAAAACATCAAAATTGTTCCTTGATGAAATAATTTGTGTGCACTTCAAATGAATTATGTTATAAACAACTGTCATCAATTATTAGTAAATGAATTTAAATATATGGACCGCATGCATTTTTTACTAAGTCACCTTTGATATATTCAATATTTAAGTTTATACATATTCGACAAAGGCATTGTAACACCAGACACATTTTGTCGTCTTAACTTAATAAAAGTGAAGACAAAATAGAATTGGTTCATCTGTGTTAACCAGTAATTGGAACTCTTCCGGGGAACATTCTATACTTTTTCTTATCAGCATTGTGTACCATTTCTAAACGGATGTCAAATATCGAGCGAAAGAGATCGTAGGGAAAAAGCGCATGCCCGACATAGATGTAGGAGGATGGAATATTTGAAATAAGCATTCGGATTTGCCTTTTTTGCATTTTAGATGCACACAATATTTTATTTTCCTAAAACGTTTGCCTACATTTAGATGAACTAATCTGATGACCTTTCAAAATCCATGAATGTATGAGGTAATACACCCGGAATGTTACTAAGGAAGATCTGATATACCTTTGAACATGTCAGGATGGCAGTATTTGCAAAATGAAAAATAACGAAAGACATGACAAAGTGCCTCAAACATACCTTTCCAAATGTTAATTGAACTTGAAGAACATTTAAAACAAAGCAAAATTTATTTATTGCAAAAGCAACCTGGGATCAAAATTAATTTGCTTTACTCAATTAGGACTGCCCAAATCTGTCCAATGTGATCAAGGGCCAAGTTTCATGTGCGGAATTTGTCAGCAAGTTATGTACGAATTAGGCATCAAACAAGTAAATTCTTCTGCCTATCACCCTCAGAGCCAAGGGGCTTTAGAAAGGTTTCATCAGACTTTGAACAAATATGAATCGATCATATTGTTTTGATACAGGTAAAGATTGGACTGAAGGCATTCATTTACTATCGTTTACTGTTAGGGAATCAGTTCAATAATCTTTAGGATTCAGTCCCTTTGAACTGGTTTCTGGACATACTGTGCGTGGACCATTGAAGTTGTTAAAAGAGAAACATCTTTCTAATGAAGATACTGAAATTAGTCTTCTCGATTATGTTTTGCAATTTTAAGTAAAAGTTGTCCAAGGCTTTTGAGATTGCAAGAGCAAATCTGCACTCTACTCAATCAAAAATGCAATTAAGGTATGATAAAAACTCAAAGGAAATGAGTTTTCAGTCTGGTGATAGAGTTCTGGCTCTATTGCCAGTACCATAAAATCCTCTTCAGGCCATATTATAGTCGAAAACAAAAACAACTTTGCCACATAAATATGTTAAAGGAGTATATTGCGAGAGATAGCCAGGATAAACATGCAATTAATTTAGTTGTACCTGTCCCACTCAGTGAAGATTTAAGTGAAAGAATACCATTGGACTGAATGATCTGGACCGGACACTTTCATATTTGCAACAACAAGAAAGGAATTCCCTGTGCATGTTAATAAAAAGCAACTGATGCGATCTTTAGGTATGGCTGGATACTATCGGATTATTTGTTCAAATTTTACTATAATTGCTGAACCCCTGACAAATTTACTGAGCAAGTTTCATTGGACTGAGAAATGTCAGGAGGTTTTTGACAAGTTAAAAGCCATACTTAAAAGCGCGCCAGTTCTTGCAGCTTCAAATTTCAGACAATCATTAAAACTGTTGATGCAAGTGTTGTTGGGGTTGGAGCAGTAATGATTCAAAGAGGTAAAAATGGTGTTGATCATCCAGTGTGCTATGTTTTTAAGAAACTAAATGAGCACCAATAAAAAATATTCAACAATCGAGAAGGAATGTTTGGCTTTGATATTACTATTACAACATTTTGAAGTTGACATTAGTTCAGCTCCTTCTTCGATTATTGTGTTTAGTGATCACAACCCCGGTACTTTCATCGGCAAGATGAAAAATAAAAATCAAATAACACTAAGGTGGATTTTGTTGTTAAAGGAATATAATATTGACACCACGCACATCAAGGGAAAAGAAAATTTAATAGCAGATGCGCTTTCTCGTGTATAGAAATGTATTATTTCATGTACACTTTGTATAATTCATAAGAGTTCTTATGTTATTTGTTTAAACCTCATATAATTAATCTATAGTAAAAAGAAAGCTTTATTATATAAATCCTTCTTTTTCTTTGGGGGGTATGTATATTTGATTTAATTTATTTTTGATTTAATTTAATTCTTTGTTAGTTTTATGTTTCAAAAATTCCATTACATGTTATAGTAATATAATTTTATTTACTGGATTTTACATTGTCCAGAAATTTCATTCAGTAGTAAACAACTAATAATGGAAACTTTGTATCCAATACTGAACTAGTTCCTGACCTTGATTCAGAACCAGCAAGAGTTGTGGTAAACAACTTTTTTTTATAAATATTTTTAAACCTTTCTCACAGTAAGAGTCATAAAGTGAGATCAAGCCATATCTGGTGTAGGTGACAAATAGCATGTATCAGTTAGGTTTTTCCAGAGGACTTACCCACATCCGGGCATCTGTTTTGCATTGTAGCTAGATTTATTATTGATGTTTTGAGAATGCTTAGTTATTAGTGACTTAACACTTGAGAAGTTAAAGTGTTTTATGTTGTGACCAGTTTTGGGCCTAATTATTTTTCCATGGAAATACTTGTGCTATAAATTAATTCTTGGACAAGGATAGTTATCGACATTTACACAGAATTCAAACACTGGAACATTATTTTCTGTGATTCAGCAAAGAACTGTTGACACATCAGTGCGACACTTACCACATAATACATCAACTTCCATTTTGGATTTCATCAGGATTCAAATTCAGTTTCATTAGGACTTGTTATTACAAGTACTTCTATTTTTTATTTTTGAAATATTTTTGGGTTTGATTTATAGAACCGTAATTTTTTTTTCTTCTCATTTTTACCTTGCTTTTCTAGGGAACAAAAAATATTTTTTAAATTTTACAGAGCTTGTTGTCTTCATCTATTTTTTTTTACGATTTCTAAGAGCCTAAACACGTAATTATATATATATATATATATATATATATATATATATATATATATATATATATATATATATATATATATATATATATATATATATATATATATATATATATATATATATATGTTTGTGACTACATTTAACGAAACTTAAAATTCTGGATCAGCAGCATATGGCAGGTAAAGCTTTCCCAAAGTAATGCAAACTTTTCATTAACTACGCTATTTTCTATAGCAGAACTGTTCTTGTGATTAGCAATTGTATAAGTGGTTTCCTTTATATTTCCTAGTAATGGACAGAAGTCGCAACCAACTCATTTTACGTAGTCTATCATAGAGTTCATAGCGATATGATACAACTAAGTAAAAAGTAATGTAATATTAATGAATTCATGATGTAATGAAAAACATTAATTTTAGCTGAGAAGCAAATGTTTTAATTACAAAAGCGGAATACCTTGAGCAATTGTACTTTATTTATGTTAAAGATTTTGTGAATTCATTTACTTTGCATCTTTAGAAGAATAAATCACCAACAATTTGAAGCTGTATCCAGACAATGAACAGAATGTGTAAACTATTCAGGCTTAACTGTTTACAAATACATAGAGCTCAAGTCTATTTCAGAAAAAACACCTGGATATCATTCCGAAAAAACACAGACCACATCTTCCCTAACTAGTACACATTTTTTAAAATCACCCATACAAGCAAATACTGTGCTCGTATGTATGTATGTATGTATGTATGTATGTATGTATTTGTGTATGTAGCTATGTATGTATGTATGTATGTATGTATGTATGTATGTATGTATGTATGTATGTATGTATGTATGTATGTGTGTGTGTGTATGTATGTATGTATGTATGTATGTATGTATGTATGGTGATTACAATTAACTTTTACAATAAACTCCTGTAAAGATCTGACGTTAGACTCACTAATATATTTAAGAGTTTAATGTTGTTTTTCAGAGTGTATCGTGGTATAAACTGTCAGTTGCTGAATCATACAGCAAATAACGCCCGAACATCAAACTCTTATATGCAATTCTTTATAGTTTTTATTTATTTTATTGTTCTTTGTTTGGTTTATTTTCAAGAAACATATGCATTATCAGTTTTAGTATATGAATTCTTGTTTAGTGCGTCTGTTACGTAGCTATTCATAAAACAGGGGATTCTCCATCTGCAAGGTAATAGCTACGTCAACATCAAACAAAATAATTTTACCAATTTGATGTACTACTTTATTCAGCGTTTTAATTTTGAATTGATTGTTTTGTATGATGTCAGTCTCGTGACATCACATGATTTCCTAATGTTGAGGTCATGTAGCCTATTCATTTGCCTCCCATGATGCTCCTCGCACACGGTCAGGCTCACAACATTGGATAGCTGATACCAGTTGAGAAATTCACGAAGGCAGAAATAACACTAAAATGCATTGGCAATAAAGAAACAGCATTAAAATAATTACTTCTAGTTGTGTCACCGACAGCTTTTTTTATCATATTAGCCATAACTATGTCAATTAAAGAAGTATTTGATGTTTGTTATAAGTATCGCTATGCATTACAATAATTTTCAGCCATCATGTCTGAGCTGGGTGTGTGGGAGAGGGTAAGATGAGAGAGAGAGAGAGAGTCTGTATGTATGTGTGTGTCTTTTTGTGTACGTGTGTCAGTGTGTGAAACATGATTTATTTCACTGAAAGTTTGATTGATTGTGTTTTACATTTATTGTACATTAAGTTTTGACATTTTATAAATAACCTGTTATGTCACTGAAAATAAATGTGTAATAGAATTCATTAATAGTACAGATAACCGTTTCAGGTAGGTGGAATTAAGCCGGTAATAGACATATATATTTATACAATGCAATTTTTGAAGGCTTGGTCAAAATCCTTGATGGCAAGCATTAACAAGTATATATGTAATAATAAGAAGTAAGATTAATGCTTTAAAATCAAACGCATGTTTAGTTTCAAAATCATTTATTCCTATTTGATATGCTCTGAAGAGAAAACGTCATTAAAAGAATTCAGAAACCATCATATACATTTGGTAGTAACAACTGTATATCAGTTACACTTTGGTTATATACAGGTATATATGTCAATTCTTTTTTGCATGATATCTCTGTTTATATAGGTAAAGTGTCACACCTGCAAAATGTGCAGTTGACTCATCCAATTTGATTTTGATAGCCGTAAACTATACATTTAATATCATTATGATGAAAAAAATACACCATTTGGCTGAAATGATGCACTGATAGTACATCTTTCAGAGGTAGTTCCATAAAGACCAGCTACAGTCTTTCACAACAAACAATATTTAAGCCAGTGAACTGGGCGTTAGGTGTAGTTCAAAATTCTCAGAACTGCATGAGTCGTATTTTGATATACTCATGTACTGTCACACTTTAAGCAGCAGTTCTAATAAGTCATAGACAACCCTAGGATTAATGCATGTATGACCAGTTATATATTTCAAGTTATAAGTAAACAGAAGGTTAAAACATGGAAACTTCTTTAAAGATTGCACCTGTAGTCTCTGCATGCTGGGTCACTTTAATTGATACATCAATGTTCTAACTTATATGGTAGTAGTTTATAAATTTGCACTACAAAGAGCATATATTCATTTATGTTTCACAAAGTTGCGACTGTATTAGTGCATTTTACATATTAGTGGTCTTCAACATACAATATTTGCAATCGACAAAAATGCATACAACTGTTAATATTATTTGACATCAGGTAAGATCTATCATGAAGTCAACAAGATTTGCTTCTCTATTGTAATAGAAAAAATATTTTTAGATCATCAATGTTTAATAGCAGCCAGGTAAACGTAGCACTTACTTTATAGCAGATAATTTATTTCATGTTAACATTGCCCTGTTAACAGCTACATACCTATAATAATTTCTGGCAAAACGAATTAGTGATTTAAGCATAAATTTTTTGTAGTGATTATATCAATACTTGACCTATCCAGATTTCCTTTCATTGTTATCACATTGTAACTAGCAAAATATTATTTTTATAAACAAGATAGACAAAAACGGCAAAATGCAAAGCTTCAAAATTTGCATCGCATAAAACAGAATCAATCGAATTACTACCACCCCGACCGCATTACATGTTCCATTAATGCGTGTTAAAATACAAGTACGCTGCATGACAGTAAGGTCGGTATTTTCGAAAATATTTAAACAACGGTAAAACACAATCAATAAGACTTTCATTTAACTAAAATCATCTCTTACATAATGTCTGAAAACGATATAGTGACACATTAAACAAGCGCTTTGTACTTCTTTAATGAAAAATGTTGCGACAACGGAAAACCCGGTAACGACACAGCTAGAAATAAATGACTTAATGGTTTTTCTTTATTGACAACTCTTTTCTGTTCCACCATTTTGAATTTCTCTTTCGGTATCGGTTCTGACCTTGTGTGCAGAGCATAATATTGGCGCTCTATAGTTTCGTATTTTCTATTAGAATTTTAAAGAGAAAGAATTTCCCGGACTTGTTCACTGGTTATACTTGCTACTTAATAAGGATCTTATTTATCTTAGGTATTGTTTAAAGAACCTTTAATTCCCTTTAGTTTTGTGTATTATTGATCGGAGTATATGTATTTCGTACGTACAATCCTTATGAAGAGTGCACCAAAGTCATGTGAACTTGATCCAATTCCAGCATCACTGCTGCTTGAGTGCATAGATCCAGTATTGCCTTCACTAACTGATGTTATAAATACCTCTCTCTCATCCGGGGAATTCCCATCAATTTTCAAAACTGCCATTGTAAAGCCTCTGCTGAAGAAATCAACACTAGACCATAACGATTTAAAGAACTACCGCCCAGTTTCTAATCTCCCATTCATATCAAAAATCTTAGAAGAGATTGTTCTATCCCAGCTTGTATCTCATCTGAATTCAAACAGTCTTTTTAGCAATGTACAATCTCCATATCGCCCTTGCCACAGCACTGAAACTAGTCTTCTAAAAGTAGTTAATGACATTCTCTCTGCGTTGGATAGCGGAAAGATTACAGTCCTCACCCGCCTTGATTTGACTGCCGCAGTTGACACAATAGACCATGATATATTACTTCACCGTCTCCAGCATGTATTTGGCATTCATGATACAGCCTTACTGTGGTTCAAGTCCTACTTGGTCAACAGGACACAAATTGTGTCTGCAAATGGAATACACTCCAGCCCAGTTGATCTATGGTGTGGTGTTCCACAGTGGTCTGTTCTTGGACCTGTTCTCTTCATTCTATACACTCAGCCGCTCTCAAATGTCATAGATCACCATCCAGTGTCTCACCAATTGTACGCTGATGACACCCAAATATACAAATCTAGCCACCCAAGTGAAGTTGATGCTACCATTCAAGGTGTAGAGAGATGCATTTCTGATGTGAAATCATGGATTACATGTAAAAAGCTGCAGATGAATGATGATAAAACTGAGACCATTCTGATCACAACACAAAGACTTCCTCATTCACATCCTTTACCTCCAACAATAAATATCAGCAACACCAACATTAAATTCACACAATCAGTACGAAACCTAGGTGTTACTCTGGACAGAACTCTCACATTGCACCAACATGTCATGAACATATGCAAGGCTGCATATCTTGTGCTGAGACGCATCAGCTGAATTCGCAAATATCTTTCAGTTGATGCCACTAAAACACTTGTGTGTTCATTAGTACTTTCAAGACTGGGCTATTGTAACTCAGTTCTGTCTGGTTCATCTCAATATCTACTCCAGAAACTTACAAAAGTTAAAAACACAGCTGCTATGATCATACTTAGAGTACCACGATCAGAGCACACCTCCCCGCTGCTCTGTACCCTACACTGGCTATCCATTCGATCCAGAATCAAACACAAAATTTGTTCTCTGTGTTACGTTTCATTGACGGACTCTAGTCCAACATACCTATCTGACCTCACCCATGTGTATACACCAGGAAGATACTTACACTCCTCTTCTGACAATCGTATACTCATTATTCCCACTAAGAAAACAAAGTCATATGGACAACGTTCTTTTGCATACCAGGGCCCAACAAAGTGGAATGAATTACCCACTGAACGTAGACACAAAGACACAGTGATCACATTAAAGAGTGTTCTCAAAACTCACTTATTTAGACTGCAAGAACAAGCTTAAAGACCTAATAATGTTTCCTACCTTAAATATTCTCAGCATGTTTTTTATGTTTTCTAATTTCATGGTGTTTGTTTTTGTAATCATATCATTATATATATTTTTTTATCTTATATGTATTGTCTAATGTTGTAAAGAGTTTAGAACTTCTAAAGATTAGACGCTATACAAAGTCCTTATTATTATTATTATTATTATTATTATTATTATACAGCTTGGCCTTACTCCAGATGTGAATCTTTCAAAAACTGCTATCTCCGCTTGGACATTTTCACTTCTTGGACTTCAGAGGTAAATTGTAAAAAATAGAAACAAAATATTTTAAAAAATTAGCCGATAACTTCTGTTACATTTTATATATGTAGTAATTCATCCATTGCACTTTTAAAACCTGGTATTGTCAAGTTAGGCGAAATTCATTTTCCCTGTTTTAATAGGTGCTAAAGATAGAGTACTTTAGACTAATTCAGGCTAAATGTTTTAGCATAAGGAAGCAGTCATAATAGTAACCAGGGTGCTTAGATCAAATACAATTTCCATAAGTACATTATCCAAAGAAATGTCAGCTAAATTTTATCAAAGTAGAATAGAGGTATGCCATCATTCTCACCGCTGTGCATGTTTCAAATGCAAACAACTTCACCTTACAAAAATGCATACAAATGTTAATATTGTTTGACGTCACTCTCTCGAAAGTACATAATAATTGGTGAGCGCCCCCAATCGCAAAGCAAGTTAGAATACCACGTTAATAGATTTTGTGCGGCCTTTTTTAAAATGAATTGATGTTAGGTACTGTTATGTTGAGGGAAAAAAAGAACAGATTAAAGTTTGGATTTTACTTTACTTATTTTCTATTTTTAAAAAAAGTATATTTGTTATTTGAATTAGTCCATATTTTCCAAATTTCAAATAATTAATACTTTTTTTAGTGAGATTTTATTCGTTTAAAGTTAATTTCATATAGTATATGTGACCAATCATACATGGTAACGTACACAATATGGCGCTAATTTGTGGCATATATTGGTTTGGAACGATTTTTTGTTGTTGAAATAATTGCAGAAGATTAAATATTATTGTTGGCACTGTTTTTCGATTGCATGTGTTCTGTAGGTAAGTAAGTATCATGCAATGTGTGATCATGAATACTATATATCAATTTGTAGTAAACGTGCGAATATAAAACATACAACAACACGAATTCAAAATAGAATATTGAGAGTTGGGTAAGAACCTCGATGTAGTTGGAGAAAATACAAAGTCTAACTGTCGCGGAGTGGAATCCTTTATTAACATTTCCTCTCTAAATCGAATACCTTCAGTCCAACAGCTGTTGATCTCCTAAACAGACCTATAGTATAATTCACTTGGGTATGCGATTTACTCATTTTAAATTAAATATAAATTAGTCTTTTAAAATTTAACACTAATTTTCTTTCACCAAAGTCTATTAAATACTTGTTTTTGAATGCTGTGCACCATAACTGCCACCAAGAAACTTCCAGGCGAAAATTATCTATCGCTATGGACTTTTACAATGGTGTCCATGTACTTAACTTGGGTCAAAATAGGAGCGCATTGAGTGGATTCGTCACATTCTAGGGCAGTATGAATTTTTTTTATCAATATGTGTAGCTTTCAGTGTGAAACCATAGTGCGCGACATTTAATCCGGATTGTACTGGATCACACTTTTAGGTTCATTTTGTTAAAAAAAAACTGTCATTAACATTGATTTTGTCATATGCACCTCTTTGGGTATACAAATAATGACCTTCCGAAGGAATATGGATGTTATTGAATCTAAATGAAGTGAATACTTGCCACTTAAAGGTATGTTGAATCAAATTCTAAATATTGACCACCACTTATAGTCGGTGTTAAATGCCTACATGACCCACGTGACTTGTACTATAATGCCTGCATGCAGATTGTTCACCCCTGTATTGCATTTTTTACAGCTTTTTCTCAGTTTCAATCATTAATATTGGAAAATATGATGGCAAGGAAATTACTTCCTTTGTACAAAGGATTTTATCTGGTCTTATGGCATTTATACATTTTATGCAGTGATATCAGTTTCTAAAAATAGCCATTCGGACAAGGCAAACCGGCATAATGGCGTTAAGTGTTCTTTTGCGTGCTATTGTTCTTATTATTGTTCTTACTGAAAACCATGTACCAGGCATTAAATTTGTTCATCTGAATATAGATGTGAATTCTAATATTTAGTAACAGTGGTGCTTAAGCCTGCAGACTGTATCAATCATATAATCAAATTCGATGAATCTTTCTAGAGCAATATAATACACAAATTCCTTGCATTTCATCACCAATAGATATACCCTAAATATTTTGAGATTAAAATTCCAAGGGAACTGCCACCTACCCCCAACAATTAAATAATGTCGATGAAGTACTCATATATGTGATTAATGTTTGAACATATAAACATATAAGCAGAGAGGGATGTATGAAGGAAAGTGACTATTTCTTTTTTTTTAGCACATGAAATTACACTCGGCTTAGTCGATGTGATATCATGCAAGTAGAATCTAGAAATGTTGCATATATATTCCATAAGTTTAAAAACAATGTATCGGTGGTTGTTTTGTTTGTTTATTTGTTGCTTTTTTTTTCTTCTTTTTTTTTGTACTAAGCATTAGTGATTTTATTAACCTTTTCTGAATCTGATGTGTTAATTGGGAAAAAACTTAAGAAAAGAGGAGAGAAAATTTATGTGTTTATTTCAATGTCGGTTTTACATACAAATCTTAATTTTGAATGACAGTTTAGAACATATAAGAATGTATTATGTTCGTCAGAGTTATGGTGTTGAAAAGAGCAGCACTGGTTGATTATATTTATACTATGTGGATAATACATTTCCTTAATTAAAAGATATATACAATTACATTTTCTCGGGATGTATAACTGTATGCATGTGTTGATGGAAACACAAATACAAAAACTGCTGTCCCTAATGACAACAGCCACCCTTAAAATGATATACATTTTACACACAAAACCTAACTGAAAGGAAACAAAATAGATATAATGATTCCTTTTATATGTACTTACAAGAGCTTTACACAATGTAGATTTGAAAACATTACAAAACGTATGACAAAGAAATAAAATGTGTAAAATTATTACTGTACACACTCATATATTATAGTAAAATATATCAAAACATTACATAGTGAGGGAAGTGCAAATAAAGACCACATTATTTTTCCCTATATGTCATGAATTACTGCATGTTACTAAGCTTCTCTCTGTGCTTTTAACCGTTCCGGTGGCCTAGTGGTTAGAGCGTCTGCCTCGGATGTGGGAGGTCGTGGGATCGATCCCCGGCCAGGTCATACCAAAGACTTACAAAAATGGTACTAACAGCTGCCTCGCATGGCGTTCAGCTTTAAGAGGTTAGTGTTAGGACTGGTTGGCCTGGTGTCAGGGTGACTGGGTGGGAAATCATGTAATATGTCTGCGGCATGTTACCCCAGTCCTAGACATCACTACAAACTGCCACATTACAAACATCATAGTGATATGACTGAAAAACTGTTAAAGCTACGTTAAAAATCAAAATCACATCACATCACATCACTCTGTGCTTTTTCCGAAAGCAATATGGCGGCAACTAGGCACAGTGATGGCATGGTCTGTTTTTAACAAAAAGTAGAATTCAGTACAAGCGCCATTCTACACTGTATGGAATTTTATCCTACAGTGTATCTTACATTGGATTTTATTCTACAATGTAGCTTACATGGAATTTTATTCTACAATGTAGCTTACATTGGATTTTATCCTACACTGTATCTTACATGGGATTTTATCCTACACTGTATCTTACATGGGGTTTTATTCTACAATGTATCTTACATGAGACTGCAAGAGAAAACTATTTAATCCAGTAAAGTTACAAGAGACTAACATAAGGTCTGCTTATTTCCACTTGCAACCAAAAATGTGAAAGTATCTTCATTTAGCAGAAAAATATTAGTAATACAGGGTACTGGGAGAGCATGGCCCGGCACACTCAACCCAAATCGAAATATACTTGGCCCAAATTGATAGGCCAATTGCCCAAATGTTTGGCACATGCAACCCAAGGGAAAGTATTCTCGTCCAAAATTTTGTTCCACTTGACTCAAGTTCATAGATTGACTTGACTGGCTTGTAATTACCTGTCCAAATGCAGTATATCTAATGTAATGGTATAATGATGTGCATTTTAAAGTGGTTCCCATGTACAGTCAAACCTATCATAGTGGACATCTCTGGAAAATGAGCATAGTGGCTTACTAGGACAGGTAGTTGATGAATAAATGTTGAAGTCTACAATAGTTTGGTGTCGGAAGTCCTCAAAAGTTGATCGTGACAGAAAGTTGCCTCATAGGAGTGTTCATGAAGAATAGTTTGAATATATTGTGTTACAGCTTACTATATTGATCACTTGACCCAAGGGAAATTCTGCTTGGCTTACAAATTTCTGCACTTGGCCCAAGTTGGTAGATTGACTTGACTGGCTTGTAATCATATGTCCAAATGCAGTATATCTAAAGTCATGTTATAATGATGTGCATTATAGTGGGGTTCCCATGTACAGTCAAACCTTTCAAAGCAGACACGTCTGCAGGAGTCACGCTATCAGGTGAAGTGGGCAACTAAGTCGCCTAAGAAATGAAACCTTCACCTTTTTCTATTAGGAAAGCGAAAACAACTTCACCCTGTGATTTTTTACATGTACATTCATTGATCGTAGCTTTTTCTCCCGTGCCTTAGCCTGTTATTTCCATTGTTGTATTGTAATTCAAGGCAAAACGTAGGCATCAAGCCATCAAATAGCTGATGTTAATTTTGAATGCACCAACAGACAAACTCCAAAAAAAATTCACAGGCATGTGTTTTAATAGCTAATTAACCATTACCAATTTCCCAACTAAGTTATAACAGATATGTGTTATATATGTCTCTAGTTATCACAACGATCATTTGCCAATTTACACCACAGGGACCTGTATCATTGCTTACAACTGTTCCTGTTATACATGTACTAATATAATAAATATTATTCTATGTACATGTATAACTGTTAGTTCAATTTTAAGCAATGGTATGACACCCTGTGATTTATGCAAGTTTTCAATTGATGATAAAAGCATACAGATTTTTGTTTCAAAACTTAAACAATAGTATGTAAATAGCAACTTATATTTTAAGAACAACTGCCACATGTGCATTATTTTCTTCACAAAATCAGTTTGAAACCGTAACTTACCTTGTCAGAGGGAAATAATGGTGGACATGGCTGCGTCAGCAAAGTACCACAATGTTAGATTGTCTGTTTCATAAATATTTGGGCAGATATATTAAGGAAAATATTCAATTCATCGAAAGCTAAGTCTAAATATTATTGTATTGAAAATTAAGCATATAATGCAATTATGTAGGTCCCAAATATATGGGACAGTGCTATGTTGTGCTATAAAGTCAAACTTATTTTCACTCATTTTTGTGGAAAATACAGTATAGAAAAACAGTGAAGCAAATACTAATTAATTAATGCCTGATGTTACTACACATATGTAGACAAAAAGTAAAATGGTAAATCTGCAATCCTATCAATGGACTGCTTTAACGAAGCTGGAATGTGATTGGTTACGTTAAGAAAGTCCCTCTTTCTAAAAATATATGCACTTACATGTTGGCTGTTTCAATTCAGTTGCAAGAAATGTTTCAGTTCATTCCTATACACTGTGTGTGGCTTACTAAGGCAGGTAGTTGATGAATAAATGTTGAAGTCTACAATTGTTTGGTGTCAGGAATCCTAAAAGAGTGATTGTGACAGGTAATTGTGACAGTGATTGTGACAGGTAATTGCCTGATAGGAGTGACCTTGAATATTTGTGCAGTAGCTTACTACATTGATCAGTATTTATAGGTTACTGTATTTGTATGGGAAAATATGAACGAGTTTTTTTCGAAGGAATACTACACGACCTTGAGTGTAGTATATCCATCGGACAAAACGAGTTCCCATACAAATGTAGTAACCTTTTTATTATATACTCATTTTCTTATTGTACCTAAGGCTTAATTTTATAAACAAAATGCACTACAAGAAACAACGTAAATGAATGTATGTCGTATTCCAAACTAAATACACAAGCGCAGATTTATCATTACACAACAACATCATTATTAATGCGCACATAACTCCGCCCAGATAAATTTGAACTTAGTCGCGCGCTCGACATAACTTTCAAAGAAAATGTTAAAATTGTAATTTGCAGTCATATTGTGAATGAATGCACATTGCAACAACTTTTCCATTTGATCTGGAATGAATAGATTTTAGTATTTTGTTTCGATTCGACGAAAATTTGTGATTTTGGACTAGATTCATCTGTGCAAATTGTACATGAAATACATCGGATTGAAGCGGCGCGGGAGAAGCGTGTTTACATCTGCAAGTGTGTTTGTTCTATCATTGACTATTTGAATACATTATGCGGTAAAAATATGAAGTGTTTCAATTTCAATTATCAAAAAGACGCTATTGAATTTAATGTTTATTTCATTTTGAGTACAGTAAGGAAGATGTAATTGCACTTGGAATATAGTGGAAATTACAGCACAATTTCGAAACGTGTAGTCAAGCTTGAGAACTCATGACATGGCTCATGTAATTCGGATTTGCAGAACTAAGAAAGTACATTTTGAGGAAATTCTGAATGTAAAAATGTAAGTATCTTTTTTCTTTTTTGCCATTCTTATTACCAGCTAAAGGAGACAGTTTATGCCTTTCTACCTTGCATGTTATTTGTAGGTACCAAGCAATTTTATGAAATCTGGTGTCTATCGCAAAATCTGAAACAATGTATCAAAAAGTTAACGTGGAATGTAGCAAAACAGTTGGCATGTTGCAGTAAAGGAAACATCTGCTTTAGTTCATTGAGAAACAAATTTAATCAACCAAAACCTATTGCGTCTACTGTGCGAATGTACATGATTTGTTTCCAAAGTAGTTCCTAATATACTATTGGGCAGACGTGTCATGCGCGTGGGTGCAATATGAAGGTGTGCAATATCGTAAAATATTGAACGATTCTGATCATGTAAAGTTAACGGAGAAAAAATGAACATATAATAATAATTGCATTAGCATAACAGATGAAAATATAAAGCTTTGGTTTAAGAAAGCTATGACTCTCCTCTTCAGTTTTTAAAATAGGTGCTATATTTTTTGCGTTTTTGTCAAAACAAACTGATCAAACAGCAACTTTTTATTCAGGTAACACCATTCAATGCTATTCAGTTATTTTGTATGTATACATATTATTTACATGTTTAATCTAACTATTATCAATGTTACAATGACCTTTCATGAAAACTTTAAAATGTACAGATAGCTTCACTCAGTGGTCCATATACAGATATACTTTTCTTTATGCTCGTCCAACGGATTGGTATGATATAAACCTGGTAACATAAACCATATTTAAAAATACTTCCCTTTTGCTATAATTTCTTCTGTTTCTTTTTTTTAAAAGTAAACCATGGATGAAGTTTATGCCCCACTTAACGTCCGTCGACAAAAGCCAAAAAGCCAGTTTCAGGTGGAGTTAGATGCAATGATGCATGAAAGACGTTCAAAAGGATTGGCAGCAGATATCATTGAAGAAAGCGAGCCCATTTGATGAAGATGAGGAGGAGGAGGAGGACGAAAGTGATGAGGGTTATTTGTTATTTTTATTTATCCCTATACCTAAGTGTCTAGACAGGAGATTTTGTGACACCTTCTCTTTCTGTCCATTCATCAGTTAGTCCATTACTATATCTTAAACCACTACGTGTAAATGGATACTGACCATGGTAACCTTCACGCTTTTGTTTGCTTAAGGAGTTTGGTCACATTTACTGGATTTGAGTAATCTGTCTAGAGTTATGGAAAAATTCTTGAAACCTGACTATTCATTACTGACCACTACTTAATTGCATACTGATGATGAGTCAATTTACAGCTTCTTCATTACTAACCACTACTTAATTACATTTTGATAATGAGTCAATTTACAGCTTCTTCAAGCCTACCTTGGCGGACAGTAAACATTGTGACCACTTTTGTGTCCATGTGTATATCCATATGTCTGTCTAAAATTTATTCATACCCTAGAATAAGCTAGTACCGCAGCACACTCAACGCTAGACCAGATCGTTCCTCTTTAACAAAGCGGCGACAAGAGTCACCATCTCTTGGGGATACACTTCGGCCAGGTGAAGCTGCCAAATGGTTGATGAAGACAGATGACAAGAAACAGAAGACCATTAAAGAGAATGTTCCGCCTGTAAAGGTAGCCTCACCTAAATCATCATTGACTGAAAAACCTATGACTAAAGAGGAACTTCTCTTTGGGAAAAAAACGCCAACAAATGAACCGCAAGTAGGCACATCAATAATTTATGGAATCTGTTTTGCTATCTGAAAGTTCTGGTTTTCTTGACATTAATGATTCAATCTTGTGAATCAAATAGAATGCCAGATGTTAAGACGTTGATTGATTTATCATGTTATCCCCACAATTTTAAAGAAAAGGTGGGAATAGTGTGATTCTGCCTGTCTATATATATATATATATATATATATATATATATATATATATATATATATATATATATATATATATATATATATATATATATATATATATATATATATGTATGTATCTTTATTTATCTTGTTAACACTTTCTCACTATAAGGCCCTTAAGTATAATATGGTTTGGTGTTTTAAGGTAAGTATGGTCAGGAATTTAATTTCATTAAGTGTTATTAAAATTATATGATGTACTTCATTCTGTATGGCAGTCTCACTAAAAATTAGTACACTCTGTGGCTGCCAAGAACAGCATTATATTGAACAGTCCTTTATTCTAAAATGCATCAGGCCTTTATTCTGGAATGCATCAGGCCTTTAGTCTGAATTGCTTCAGGCCTGTATTCTGAAATGCTTCAGGACTGTACTCTGAAATGCTTCATGGCTTTATTCTTAAATGCTTCAGGCCTGTATTTTGAAATTCTTCAGGCCTTTATTCTGAAATGCTTCAGGTCTGTATTCTCAAAACAATATTAGCCTCTAACGTTTTATTTGTGTGCTTTAGGACTGTATTCTCTGATGTTATAACACTAAACTACATAATTCCATGCTGCAGGCCTGTATTATCAAATATTATAATACTAAATACTAACATATGTTTCATGCAGTATTTTCCAATGTTATAACACTTAACTCTAACTTAATTATATTCTTTAGGCCTATATTTTCAAATGTTATAACACCAAAGTCTAATTCAAGGTCAGAGTCCTAAGAACTCTGACATTCTGTAAACTTGTTCAGAACAAGGCTAAGTGGAAAGAAGTGTTCTGGTTTTTTTTTTTTTTTTTAACTTTGGTTTCTTTTCATACTTGCCCTAATTCTGTCATAAGTAGGGCTTGAAAAACCCACTCTGCATATGAGTCATGGTTGGATGAGGTAGAGCAGCTCTTTTTGAAACAAAATCAAATAGATATAGTCACATTATACTTTCTTATCATGACGGGTAAGTGGCAATTTAAAAATGTTTCTAGGCCTAACGTAAATAACGTTTGCTATAGACGTTAAAATTTATAACTTGAACTGAAGTTTTGTGCTCAAAAATTGAAGAATCTATAACAGTAGAACTGAGAGTCTATTACAGGACATGTAATTAAAATGTTAACATAATTTCCAAATACTGCACCAAAATATTAACTAAATGTGTCAAAATTCTGCTTTATGTTTTCAAGCTCTACTTTTACTTGTTCCTTAAATCCTTCCTATGTTCAGAATTGCCTCCATGCTTTCAAATGGAGGGGGGGGGATATTCCCCATCAGTATTTAGATCTAGAACAGACTCTGAGGGCCACACAATTAAAACCACTTCCTAATCACAGTCATATTAGGCCGGTTATTAGTTGTACTAGTCATAGACCAAAGAACTATGGTGATGGTCTGTTGTGCATCCATCTATTAGCAAAAGTTTGGTTTGACTATTTCCCCTAAACTATTTGGAGGATTGCCCTGAAACCTGCTTTCATCCCTTGGAGTAGTTGGTCCTAAATGAAACTGGTGCCTCTTGGACATTTAATATATCCTCCACAGTGGCCATCTTTGTTATCACTACTTCTGAATGAATGGTGATAACATCATGGGGTTTTCAGAAACAATTTCTTATGATGTTTAGTCCTGAATGAAAATGCCATTCAGACATTCAGTATGCCTGCCACAGTGGCCATTTTGAAAGTCTTGTTATAATTATTTCTCATGAATTAATTGTTGAGTCAAAATTGGGTATTCACTTATAATAAAGACTTTTTATTATATCTGGTTGGTCATAAATGAAAATGGTTCTAATCTGACTAAAATAGGCTGTTACATTGCCAATCTTCAAAATCTGATCAATACTTCTCAAAGATGGCTGGTCATATTAATATTGTGCTTTACCAAAAGACATCTTATGGTGTCTGTTTGTTACTAAATCAAAATGGTGCCCGTCTGGTATCAAATATGGTCACCATGACACCCATCCTGAAAATCATTTTTACAGCACTCTTCCAAAATGGAAACTTGTATCAACATGGGGTTTCCACCAAAAGACTTCGTATGAGGCCTTGCTCATCCTCAATAATAATGATGCTGAGCTGAGGTCCACTACAGCAGCTAATTTTAAAATATTATTATAACTGCTGAATATCAAAGATGTTTTCAACATTCAGCAGGTAAATAGAAGAAATGATCTTATCTTAAACATCGAGAAATTCTTTTCAACCAGTTGAGTGTCAGTCCCTTCAAGGGACTTTGCTTTTTACATTAATTTTGTTTCAGAAATATATGCTATGAAATAAGAGCAACACCCAGTTGAGACCATGTTTTTAATAACAATCTCATCTTTTAATAGGGAGGTTTTCCTGTAGACAGTCACAACTGATATCAGTACAAATGAATTTTATTCTGACAGTCTTATGACTGTTTGATAGGATTCTAAGTATACTAAATTCACCAGATTTTCTTCTCTATTGAAGTAGTCCTACACTAGAGCAGATTACTACACCAGGAAACAGGGCCCAGTCCCCAGGTGCTAGATCCCAGTCTCCATGGTAACACTAAATTTAGCTGAAATTACTTTTTTTAATCATTGAGCTTCCCATGTTGTGTTTAAAATGATCAATATAATCTCTGACAAGTATACTCTTACTATTATTATCCACCTCGGATGCTGGAGGTCGTGGGATCAATCCCCGGCCAAGTCATACCAAAGACTTACAAAAATGGTACTAACAGCTGCCTCGCATGGTGCTTGGCGCTCAGCATTAAGAGGTTAGGGTTAGGACTGGTTGGCCTGGTGTCAGGATAATGTGACTGGGTGGGACATCATGCTAAATGTCTGTGGCATGATGCCCCGGTGCTAGATATCACTATAAACTGTCACACTGCAGACATCATAGCGATGTGACTGAAAAATTGTTAAAGCTACGTTAAAAATCCAAATCATTCACACACACACACACACACACACACACTATACCTAGATATCAGTAGTTATTAACACTTTAGTTGCAACTAATGTAATATTTGCATGTACATGATATCCAGAATATCAACGTGTTTTATCTTAACATGTGTTTTATCTTAACATGAATCTGTTTTATCTTAACATGACTGTTGTTTTTATTATGACCATTTTCTTCTCCCGATTTTATAGGTTCTAAAGGAGGCAGAAAGACCCCTCAGGATCAGCTGCAAACTATTTTAGAGGGTCTTTCCCCAACCCCCAGACCAAGATTTCCAAGTCCAACAGATAAAACACATTCCAGGGAGCCCACTCCAAGGTTACCCATAATCACCTTTTATGTTATACCTCAGTAGAGTGCTTACTTTGCAACCTTGGTAGTTTGGTTTCATTTCTGTTAGCGATTTATGTTATGATTACCATCACCTTACACTCTATTCAACAAAGTTCACTCAGCATGCAAGATCTAAAGGCACCACCATACAAAGATGCAGGTTACCCTTTGTACACAGTCACAATTGAGTTGCCGTGGAGGAAAGTTGCTCTGTATCGTGAACTGAACGGCTTTTAAGACACTATATGGCACAATATTGTTACAAAATCTGTGAAACAAAAGAAAACATAATGCAGAATGAATGCAAAGTAAATAGTGGATGAACTCAAATGAAATTGTGATTAGAATTTGAAGGAAATGCAGAATTATGACTGATAAATGTAATGTGAATGCATTCATTAATGGATCTAAAGTTTGATTTACGCATAATTCAGGCTGCCACCAAATTTCTATGGTTGAAATCCCTTTTGCATGATAATTTTGGATCAGAGTCTTTGTAATTAATGATTTTTTGTGAAATCGCTCTGACAGCCCCATTGAAGTAATAAGACATCATCACCAGTAGTGATATTGCTACACTTTTTTCATGAAATCAATTTAGAAATAAAATTTGGTGACTAATACTGTACAACTAAAGTTTTACATTTCTTGCTGTTATGGTTATGTTTGATTTATTGTAAATTAAATGATGTTTTTTCATATTTTATGCATTGTTTATATGTTGAAGCAAACACAGAACAAGACAAAATAGGAGAGCAATAGTTCTCTCCCTTTAACACTATCATAATTGGAAATTTCAACTTTGGTAAATGCATTCCATGTGGAGAACAATGAAAGGAAATGGTGAGCTAATGTGATAGCTGCAAAAGTAGAATACATTTATGAGAACTCAGACAAAAGAAATATGTCAAGATGACAGCTGGAATATAGACATGTATGGTGTGCAAACAAAAATACAGAAAGAGCAGAATGGAAGTAATCATGGAGGAAATAGAAGATTACACTTCAACAACGGACAAAAGCAGAAATTCGTTTGCAAGAATCAGACAATTCTAAAGAGTAGAGTTCCTGAAATGTAATACAAGCAAGCTTCAAAGTGTCCCTTCATGTTGTTGGTGGAGATCGGATTCTAAGACTTGATTTTCCAGACGCAAAATACATAAACGTTTATCATCATCAAGATCACTTCCGTATTACTGCTACGATCACATCATTTTTTGCACAGTTACAATAGCTACAAATGTTACAATGTCGTTAACAATTGTGAGCATATACATTTATTGTAAAGAGAGAGGTCATGGCTGTTTCGTCTCCAGACATAGCATTCCTGAAAGACAAAAAAGCATCCGAAGTTCTACTTGCAAGGCAAGATTCGTCAGGTCAATATGTTACGAAAGACTTCGCATGATTTCAACAACACAATAGTCTTTGCAAATTATTCATAGCGTGTTCCATTTGTGTAGAGTATATTCTTACCAACGAAAAAAGAATCTCACGTTTGTGCAGGAGACAAAAAATGTTCTTTCTGTGATCAAGTCGTCGAGTTGAATCAACAACGTTACACTTAGAGATATGACAACGAACTCGAGAAAGAATTGAATGACTACCAAACCTAGAAAAAAACATGATTTACATGTGGATTTATCATTTTTTTTAACTTTGAATGTTCTCAAGAGACCAAAGTTTACATTCCTATCTAATGGTAGTATATTGCGCTTGCGCAAAGCGCATTCAATAACCTTTATTTCATCACTAGAGGAACTATAGCGTGATTTCTGAAGGACATTTAAAAATATTTCTTGGCGCTCATACTCTTTCCCATGTTATCTAATTTAGTTCGACCCCGCCAACTCTCACTGATGCGCTACGGTCGTGGCTCACAATTTATCGGCATACGACGGACAATTTCTTTTTAAATAATATTCAGAACAGTAACAAAATGTCGAAACGTCATGAATTGAGCCAAACTTATTTATATGCAAGTGGAAATCCCATGATTTATTTGTCCATACGTTTGGCTAACCGTGTGAAATGACAGAAACAGCTGAATGCTATTTCCCCCACTATTTCAATACCAAAGCAAATCATCTCATAGTGCTTCCACATTTTCATGAATTTTATATCTACGACCCCAAATGTGAAAGAACCGTACAATGATAAGCTTTATACGCCTACTACCAAACTCATTCTTCTGACACTTTAGAATTTCAAGGCGAAAGTTGAAATATTGTCGATCCATGCGGACATTTATACAATCTACTCAAGCCACAAGTCAGCAGTTAGCGACTGGTGCGTATAATTGGGGAACATAGACACACAAAGGAATTTCGTGTTAATGATGTCTGGTCTAGTTAAACACACAGAAGAATGCGTATGAATGATGTCTGGTCTAGTATTTTCATACAATAAGTCAGTACTAAAAACGATATCGTATTAAAGGTCGTAAATTATATTCGTTGGTATCAGGATACGTCCATTTAACAAATAATCCGTGAACGACTATTTTTCGATTTCCATTTCTGAGACGAATGCCATGAATTACTTCTGAACGATTTGTTCCTGTAACAGCTTGAGATGTTGATCTAGCTCAGGGGTGGGAAATTACAGCCCGTGGACCGCATGCGGTCCGCCAAGGGCTTTCATGCGGCCCGCCAAGGGTTTTCATGCGGCCTAGGAACAAGTCATCATTCGCACTACTCTGTTTATGTTACTCTGTTTATCAAATAAATTTGCTTCTTCTGAAGTTTAAGTTTAAGTTTTCAAATATTAACAACATATTAACAACTGAAAATTAATTATGATGTTATTTAGAAAAACCTTTTGTTTTTGCTATTTCAAATATTAATTATTTTACTTAATGAACTATGCGGCACGCGACAAGGTGTAACTTTGGGTATGCGGCACATGCACCTCTTCACCGAACAGAAGCAGAACTGCACTGAGAACTGAACAGTTTTATCGCTAACTTTTCAGTCGTTAGTGTCATTTTTCTAGTAATCTGTTAAAGTTAAACACATATCTCCACGGTTTTTCTCCAGTTAGTAATCCCAAAGAATCTTCGTATATCCCTTATCACATATATGCTTTATTACTACCTCGTACGTCACATTCAAGCGATGTGAATTAACATTGAAATTTGTGTATCAACATTTAAACGATGTGTATTAACGTTGAAACTATGGGTGTTAATTTCGATCGAAACCTTCAATAAAAGATTGTCAGAAATTGTGGTTTGATATATCATCTCTATTACCAACACTGCATACTTAGCCGATGATTTTCTTCTCCAGGGTGTATGGAAAGTTAAATGGTTTAAGTATTAACGATGAGATTAAAATTCGGGTATACTAAAGATATTGAAAGTAACAGAAAACATTAAAAGTTCAATAGAATAAATTCCTCAGCTCACGGCCACATATTTACTGCGCCATATTATTGGTAACTTGTTATTAAAAGACAGATATTGCATTAGAGTAAGATCCTACTTCTTTCTTGGCAAGCGTTTACATTATTAATTTTGGTCTGAGCTACGGGAGAGAATCCAGTCTGGCATATATTCATGGGTCACATGCGCATTAATGCCACTATCTGCGTCTTTGAATGAGACTAATGATTTTCATGTAAGTGTTGCACGGTACGTTCGACAGATGTTCTAAAGATTTGAATTCCTGTTTATAATATTAAAAAATGTTCGTGCAGGATTTAACTGTTGATTTTTTTTACATGGGTAGCAAATATCAATGATATTCAATCCACTTCTGAATTTTTTATCTGAGAATGATTGTTAATCTAAAAAGAGCCAAACATCAAAATTCTGTCGCCAAGAAATCTCCTGTTAACCGTTCCACTTATAGTTCAGAATTTCATCTAAATATTCGCAAAATGACAAAACTTCATTCGCAACAGATCTTGCATTTTGATGAATAAAAGGATTAACACGCACATGCTTGGAAGAGTCTCACTTACTTGCCTGATACTTTTACAAAGCAGTATGTAGTGACCTATTTCTGTAAGTATTAAAAGAAGAACATTGTTCATCTAATATTTGCTTTTTATTTAAATTTTGTTTTATTTGTCTCATAAGATGTTGAACTTGATGACGGAAGCACTAAACAATAATATTGACATATTTTTACTCTTTTTCATGGAATAATTGATATTTTTCGGCCTTTAAAAAATAAATATGATATAGATTCATTCGCAACATCCCCTTCAATCTAGTCACGAATGAATACTGTTCGGAGATTTTTTTATAAAGTCAAAATTTATTGGTGGTTTAGATTAACTGATCTGCCTATTTTCAGATAAAGCCGTATCAATGACAATGCTGTGTTAGTGTATTTTTTGTGGTATTAATCTCTCATTGGAAGAAAGTGACATATATTTCATAAAGAGCGAAATCATGAAAAACATTCAGGGACATTGTTTTGGAAATAATGGTACCATGCTGGTAAATGAATTCTTAGATAGATAGATTTGCTGGTGTTTATCTAGCTAATATACATATTGCAGTGTTATTATGTCATGAATAAATGAGGAAACATATAAAACATATCTAATAATTTGCATACGGATGAAACAAACCACTTTTATTTTCAACATTTTCTAATGAGGTCATAGTTACTGACATTTGGAACCAAGGTTAATAGTACTGCTATTAGCTACGTTAACTAATGTGCATAGCAACGATACTAGCCGAGTTAAATGCTGTTAATGTTAACGATATTATCTGAGTTATCTACTGTTAATAGTAACGATATTAACTGAGTTATGTACTGTTAATAGCAACTACATTAACTTATTAACTGAGTTATCTACTGTTAATAGTAACTATCTTAACTGAGTTATCTACTGTTAACAGTAACTATATTAACTGAGTTATCTGCTGTTAATTATATTAACTGAGTTATCTACTGTTAATAGTAACTATCTTAACTGAGTTATCTACTGCTAATAGCAACTAAATCAACTGAGTTATCTACTGTTAATAGCAACTATATCAACTGAGTTTACTGTTAATAGCAACTATATGAACTGAGTTTACTGTTAATAGTAACTATATGGAATGCGTTATCTGTTGTTAATAGCAACTATATGAACAGAGTTATCTGCTGTTAATAGTAACTATGTGAACTGAGTTATCTACTGTTAATAGCAACTATATTAACTGAGTTATCTACTGTTAACAGTAACTATATGAACTGAGTTTTCTACTGTTAATAGTAACTATATGAACTGACTTATCTACTGTTAATAGTAACTAAATGAACTTAGTTATCTACTGTTAATAGTAAATATATGAACTGAGTTATATACTGTTAATAGTTAACTATATTAACTGAGTTATCTAATGTAAACAGTAACTATGTTAACTGAGTTATCTACTGTTAACAGTAACGGCATTAGCTTAGTTACATACAGTTGAAAGTAGTTATATTAGTTGGCATACGTATTTTCTCGTATTTACAGGTTTGATGTATGTAGGTCCCAAAGTTCAGTTATTTTAAAGAGGATTGACTGTTTTCTGTTATTTTTGAACGAATCTGCAAAGGTTGATTAACATTTTCGTATATATCTTCTGAATCAAATATGGTATCTTTAAGACATTAAGTTCTCTATAATCAAATCTGGGAATAAATCGGGGGTCGGGGTATTTTTCAGGCATTCAATTAGATAATACTAGTGACCATTTCATTTTGGCAATAGACACCAACCCACCGTTTTACTTCTACTGCTAGTTTCTTGCTAGATATTATGAAATTTAAACATTATTTTCTTCGTGTTGGAGTTAAAGTCTGCAAATACTTTTCACCAGTAAGTTCTGTCACAATATCAAATATGTCACACATTATCCATTTTTTTAATTCTCTAAATCATAACAGCAAATCTGTAAACATTGATCTGACATACTTTTAGACGCATCGTTGATTAATTTTTCAATCAAAACTAATGTTTTTGAAATTTAACGTACAGCTTACCTCAGAATTAATTAATTTCCCGTATTACAATTATGCAAATGTAAGTTTAATCTGCAATTTCACAACGGCGAAATCAGGCTGAAATCTTCTTTGTGGCAAAACAAGATTGTGACACTAAGTCCTCATTGAGGCAAAATACTTAACAATGAAAATCATATGGCACATAACCGTCAAAATACATTTATAAATACAGGGACATACTCTCATTTCTTTCCATGATAAAGTGAGTGCAAAGAGTACAAAAGTTAAGGACCTATTGAATACAACCACACCTAGACAATAAGGAAGTCGGATCACCTAGGTACGAAGCAGGTCAAATCCGCTATTATGAAAGCCCCTCGGAATTGAATTTAGCTATTATATGTCAATTTGTAAAGACGAAATTGACGATATTATCTGCAGTATTGTTGTCTTCGAGAACTGTTTTTAAAAGATATTACTTTAATCTATGAATGAAAACGGTTAGTGTTCAAACCGTTAAAAACCGTATGTACTTGCTTATAACACGAGTCCAGCAGCAAACTGCACAGACCCGGATATGTCATAGCGTAATGCGCCGGCAGATCTTGTCTACGCAGTTTGGTAGGAGGAATCAGTAGAACAAACAGCATAGACCCTGATCTGCAGTCGCATTATGCTGCTGCAGATCAGAATCTTTGTTGTTTGTAGCTTGCCTCGGCGTACATGTGATCATATGTGGTACGTTTGAAGGAATTCTGGCATAACCTAACAGCAAAAATAAAATGTTGATTAATACGTTAGATCTCTGAGCAATGATGTGCTACATTGCCATATTCATATAAAGTACTTTATATTATTATATTCAAATACAGTACTTCGTACGATTTTTTTTACTATCATGGTAAAATATTAGCAATAATTATGTAAACAAGATTGCAACCAGATTTTAACTTAATAAATGACCATCTTTTTTTTCTTTAAAAGAAACTGCTTGTAATTCAGCAACGTATGTTCATGCGGTGAACTAGAACCACAAAACATTTTCTCTTAGCCTTTACAAAATAGTCTACCGCTAGTTTGTAAACTTGTGCCCATGGTGGATTCATGAAATGGTGTGTACGGTCAATATAAGTTAGGGCCAACCCAAGAATTCGGGAGAGCTGTGTGGTTTGTCAATGGACACATTTTGCAAATATATATAAATCATACGGCTGTACAAATGACTGGGTCATGTTTGTTTCAATTGGTTGTTTCAACTGAGTACAACTGAGTCATTCTGAATACATAAGATTATTTGAATTTTGATTACATGAGATTATGTGAATCTCACTTACATTGCAGGAGATTATTTGAATCTCACTTTCATTTGAATGATTTTATTTGTTTTCCTACTTGTGAATGTTTGGACAGAGTATTTGAACGATACGTATGTTTGGAGCGTGAAAGAATCACTATATATATATATATATATATATATATATATATATATATATATATATATATATATATATATATATATATATATATATATATATTATTTCATTTTATATAAATTATCATCATTCACCACAATGTGTTGTGTTGTCGTTCGATCCAGGCATCCATTCAGGTCTATCCTGATACTGTCAGCAAGTAGTAATTGAAACATACCGAGTATATCAAGTCAAATCATTACCCAGTTATCAGATTCGTACACATGTAACAAATTTGCTAACAAAGCACTGACAGACTATATTTTAACACAGAGAGGAGGGGGTTCGAAATTTTGCCTATCGTAATTTAATTATTTTAATTAAAACCCTCTGTCAGCATGTTGTATCTACAAAGTACTGAGTATCAAGACGGACAATTATTTATTCCTCAGTTTTGATGAGAAATGTTACAAATTTGCCAGCACTACACTGAATTGACCCTGGTGTACTCAATACGCATAGTGACAATTTGTTTATTTAGATCAGTTTTATATTTTTACATTGTCGAAATAGGTCGAGTTTGGCTAGAACTTGTTCTTCAATTTTGTACAAATGTTACAAAATCTGTCCGTTTGCAATTGCATCACGTTTTGTCCGAGATTCAAGACAATGAGTGAATATTTTTTAACCTATTAAACGTTTTCGAGACCTGCTTTATCATAATACATTTTTTCAGATTAATCAATTTGACCCTTATCAAGTTTTAAAAAATTGGCAGATTTAATATTGCATATTCCAGTTTTTGAAAATGGCAAAATTACAGTCAGCATTTAACATGATGAATGAAATGTACCCTATGAAGAAACATATAACGGCTCTTCTGTTTTCAACAGTGAATGGGACTACGATACACTGTAATGATAGATACAAAAGCATAAAACACAAAACTGGTAACGAGTGAGAGGTATCTTGTTTTAAGACACTCGCTGTAAAGGTTTGGAGAGACAGACAGAAAGACAGACAGAGTTATGGATAGTCCCCTCATTTTCCTGTGCAAATACCAAATATTAAAGGTTGAAAACTTTGCGATGAAAGACCAAATATCTAATGGATTAGTACAATGTCATTTATTTCATCCATCACACAGACACACGCTTCTTCGTAGCTATGCAGAGTCCATAATCGACAACGAATGTCTTCTTCACACGGGGATACATTCATTACGCCTTTAATACAATGAGTTCTTTCGTGCGTAGATAAAGTTTTGGTTGTCGTGTCTCTGTACCTAATGTTCATAAAGTTTCCACCACAAAGAATCTACTGGGATCGGGTTTTCTTAATGGTAGTTGCCATTCAATTCCTTTCATGGAGTTTAGTGTAACACTGATAACACAAGTTGTCCCATGACAACACTTCTGTCTTTGTGATAACGTGTTGGAATCGGAAAGTCGCCCTCATTTTCTCATAGACAATATACTTTCTCCATGGGTCGACTTCCGGTTAGTTGATCGACAAAAGTACAGTTCTATGAAGATCGAACGTCTTGATCTCGACCTGACTTGAAGGTTTCCTTTAGGCCATCAACGTTGACCAACTGACTGGAACGATAGTTGAAGGTCAATTCTTTTACTTTACAGTTGGTATACCCTGGTTTGTCTCTCTACTGGTAGTCCTAATATTTTAGATCCAAAACTGGCAAAACTCATTTGGTATGTCCTGGTTTGTCTCCCTACTGATAGTCCTAATATTTTAGATCCAAAACTGGCAAAACTCATTTGGTATGTCCTGGTTTGTCTCTCTACTGGTAGTCCTAATATTTTATATCCACCACTGGCAAAACTCATTTGGTATGTCCTGGTTTGTCTCTCTACTGGTAGTCCTAATATTTCAGATCCACCACTGGCAAAACTCTTTTGGTTTGTCCTGGTTTGTCTCCCTACTGGTAGTCCTAATATTTTAGATCCACCACTGCAAAACTCATTTGGTATGTCCTGGTTTGTCTCTGTACTGGTAGTCCTAATATTTTAGATCCACCACTGGCAAAACTCATTTAGTATGTCCTGGTTTGTCTCTCTACTGGTAGTCCTAATATTTTAGATCCACCACTGGCAACACTCATTTGGTATGTCCTGGTTTGTCTCCCTACTGGTAGTCCTAATATTTTAGATCCACCACTGGCAACACTCATTTGGTATGTCCTGGTTTGTCTCCCTACTGGTAGTCCTAATATTTTAGATCCACCACTGGCAACACTCATTTGGTATGTCTTGGTTTGTCTCTCTACTGGTAGCCATAATATGTTAGATCCACCACTGGCACAACTCATAATAGTCTCTTCCTGATGTTCGTTGGTCCAAGCTCCTAAACATATATCTTTGATGACTGGGTCAGAGTCTTTTTATATTTAAAAAAAATGAACACCCTTTATAGGTAAATAGCTTTGGGGTTCCTGATTCCGATGTCTTCTAACATTGGTGTACCTAAGTGCCATTTCGCATGGAAGACGTCAATGACGAATTGTAGCAAAACAGAACAACCTCCGCACATTTTCCACAAACGACTTTAAAGAATCAGTCACTTGTAATAGTTAAAATCTCACGTCTTTGGATACTGCCGGCACACATGCTTCTGATACTTTAACATGCCGATTGGTTAAAAGGAATAGTACTGGCCACTCTAATCGTATCGCATGTGGCTATTAGCGAGTATATATGGTACTAGTTTTCGAACAAAAGTTAACCATGGCTTATTAAATATGCTAATATGGTGCCAATATAAGTTCAAGTATATGCGTTATTATTGATTTTGTGTGTTCTCTATTCTTATGTTTGGCAAAGACCAGGTATTACCAGGATAGTAGCAATCAGACTACTGACAAAGTCTGTATCAAGTTCTGTATCATAAACTCTGTTGGCAAAGTACTGAAATGAAGTAATAATGCGTACGTAGAAATCAGCAGAAGGTTTTCTTGGCGGGTTAGGTTGGTGCCCAGAGAATATCTGTATAGTGGACTTCATGTAAAGACTGTTATTTCAGGATCACGGACAAATACTTCCAAATATTGAGATAACAACAATCCATGTTATTTATTTTGGAAATACCTATGCCATCCCCCAAATGCATTATTGTTGATTGGAAAAACCAAGGTACAAACATGTTCCTTTTTGTGGTATCAAAACCCAGTTTTCGTCATCCATGTCCACGCCTCTGTGGCCTACTAATGTACAAATCTAAAAAAGTATTACATGATTGGCTGTTTCTTGAGCACGTTCCCCGACAACAACTTCAAAGTTACGAATCACTAAAACAATAGGCTCAAACACTGTAGCCACTATCACACGTATCAGTAAAGCGAAATATATCTATATTCTGCTCAATATTTTGGTACATGTATGGATTTTTGTCCTGGGGCTAACAGTCCTAGTCGGTTAATGTCACGAGGGCTTATTGTCATGGGTGTTTGGCCATCGGTTTACGCCCTAATTCGCATATTAAATAATATTAGTCGCTAAGAACATTACTGGGTCACTGGTAATAAAATATGTTGAATATTTAATTAAATTTAATGCAAATTAATGGGATTGAATTGTAGTGTGAATAGTAACCGTCAATTACATTCATATTGTTGTAAGGGAAAAAGTTCGCATAGATTAAATTCCTTTACGGATAGGGTAATAACTCTGCTTGTAACAAAGTTTAAAGACAGTGTACAGTATGCATGTCCTATTATATTACATTGAAGAAAAAAAAATCAACTTTATTTGATGCATCTATGTTTAAAGTTTTATATCTCTTATGTAAGTTGTTCAATCTTGTACACACTAAACCATATTCAAGAAATTCCTTTTAGTGACAGTTCACTCATTATTTAACAAATATATGAACGATGAGTTCCAATAAAAGCGAGAATATATGGTCTGCCCGAAGTAAACAACCATTTATGTGTCGATGAGCACAATCATATTTGAAAATTTCAAAACAACAATGAGAACAAATACATTAATACATCAGTATTTTATTAACATGAAGTGTGAGTCACGAATAAATATTACTAGTCTTGTCGTCAAAAAATAATAATTGTAAAATAAACACAAAGCATATTTTCTGAATCTGACATTTACACAAGATCAACGCACTCTCTCTCTCTCTCTCTCTCTCTCTCTCTCTCTTCGTGCCTAAGCAAAATCCTCATAAACAGCAGTGACACGAATATTGATAATAGCGCAAGTATAAAACAGTTTCTGAAAGCTTCCAGATCAAAAAGCTTTTCGTCATGAGAAGAAACATCTTGCATGCACAAAATAAGAAGTAAATGTTTGTAAACACGAAAGCAAAGTGAAATTATTGACTCCAATATTGTTTACTTATGTGGACGGAATTTGCAAACAAAGGATTAAAAATAAAAACAAAGAAGGGAAAAGGGTTTTAAAATGGGTAAACATGTATCTATTTTAAGCTGCTGTCAGTGCAACAAACTTGTATAACAAAAACCAAAGACGGGATTATCGTGTCTAATGCTCGAAGAACCAAAACGTTTTGACAAATTACAGGCTGAGACAATAAACGGGATCTATGCGTGGCGAAAATTTCACGTCATCTACAAAATACCGCTAACGTTATGCGTGCTAAAGGAAATATGTCACGATAATGGTATAGTGGCATAATGGACAATAATAAAATTATATGCAAAGAATTCCAGAATATTTACTTGCGTAAATATTGTTTCAAGAACTGCGAAGTATGTACGGCCACTGTAACTTTTTGCATATATTATTAAAATGTGTGTGTGCTTCTTTGGTTTTCATATCCTTCTACTTACTGCTGCATTACTGAGAAAGAATGTTGTGCTTGAAAAACTTGATGTAGGCCAGTTACATATTTTAAATAAAATAATGTTGTATTTCTCTCAGCAGTGAGATAAAAACACTGATCTGCAAATAGTCGCTGCAATTGTGTGGATTGCCTTACAATTTGTGAATATGCGAACACATATTTACTTAAATCCTGCAATAAAATAAGTGTTTCTTTTATATAAAACCCGAAATAAATCAACTTGTCTACGATCAGCGTCCCAATTCTAAAATGAGAAAACAAGTCATGCAACATAACAAGGTAAAACAATCTGTAAAATAATATTAGCACATGATTTGAACAAATGTATAATTATTTTACTTAGAGACTTTAACATTACTAAATCTGACTAACAACAAACTTAATTCATGAATTATTCCATTATACAAACAACATAAATAAACACACACACACACACACACACACACACATATATATATATATATATATATATATATATATATATATATATATATATATATATATATATATATATATATATGTGTGTGTGTGTGTGTGTGTGTGTGTGTGTGTGTGTGCACGTTACTGTGTAAATAGCATTAAAACAGTAATTATACAGGACTAATTATGATTAATAATAATTCAAAATGCTAATGAGATTGCACATCCTAATCAATTGCACATCCTAATTTTCCTAATGAGATTAAATTTATTGATCTTATAACAGTAAATTATTGAAACTACATTTAATTTGTTGTTCCAATATGTAATTACTTCAATTCAGCCACATAGGTATGGACACAAACACCTAAGACGGATGGAAACAATTTAAATCTAGACTTCCTGAATCGACTCCATTCTACACCTCAGGTATTTCCTCTCGTTTCTGGAGATTAGATTCTCTATTTGCTCCAGGAGGGTAAAATCCCTGAAATATCTTTCCTCGAGATTTTCTGTCTGGCACAATGACAGGTGAAGGCTCGGCTCCGTGTGTTGAAACCTACATGAAAGAAGGATTTTCTTTAGGCTGGACAGACCATTGTTTACGGCAATCTTCAAATTATTCAAGATCTTCATGTAAAATGGATCTGATTCTGACCTCCTCATTTCATCGATGACCCATCCAACGGCTAGAAGTGTGGTCATATCCTCTTTGACGGAATTCGTCTGAAAAGAAACACCCAAATCCAATCCATCACGTCTGGAGTGATTGCTTAGACTACCATTTAGCCGGATACAGAATTCTGGATAATTTTACGAGTGAAAGTGACGACAATACATCATTAAAAAAAAACACACTAGTGCTTTGTCCTTGTTTATAGGACATTTCCCACAGAAGTTATCTTCACCATCTGTACAGTTTTTCATCTCTCAAACCCTCATGAATCCAACCCCTATTTCATGAAGGTATTTTTAACTTTGCGATGATCGATTTGACCGTTTGTTCTGTCAAACTAAAAACTGAGAACAGCAGTGGCTTAGTAGTTAGCTTGTCGGTATTGCAGCCATAAGGGCGCGTGTTCGAATCCTACTGCTGAATTGGCCGAGCCTGATCGTAATATATTAGTGTGTCCGTGTTTATTAAAGCCAAAAACCTATTTATAGCCAACATATTATTTAGACGCTCCTTATGTTTAATTCTTCAACTGTTCAACATATGGTTGTCTCGTTATTTCTTGAGTGTATTAACCATTATGTCGTTATGATCTTAACGGTTACGTCTTTATAGTCTTAATATTTAGGTCGTTTATTCTAATACTAATGACTGCATTAAGCGGACCGATCTATTTTCTACTGACTACTCCTTTCACCCGATGGAATAATAAGCGATTTTAACAGATTGTCCCAGGTATGCGGAAGGTTCTACCGGTAGCATAATCCTACCGTGTGCGAAGGGATTTCCGAACGCCTGAAGCATGGTTTTTTTTCTTCAGCAAACAGAATTGATGTTTGTTTTAAACTATACTAGACCTTAAGACAAATGCTAATTCATACAAAGGGTAAGACTGATATAACTATATTTTGGACCTATCACTTTAAGTCTAAAGGACAGGCTGACAGTCAGCACCATCACGACTATATTATGGAAACGGAAAGGACATTGGAAAGCGAGATTTGATGAACTTAGAAGACCTTGTACAAGCTCGTCTTAGGTATCACGGCACATCAGCAATGTTTGCCCTGGTCATACTGTATCGTGGGACTCAGTAAAATTCCTAGAACAGAAGCGAGCGCTTACAGAATCTATTTAAATCCGTGCGCACAAACCAACAATGAACAGGGACGAGGGCTGTTACAGCCTGCTGTATATCTGGGACAATCATTAATCTTTGTTACTTTTTCGTTTAAACGACAATGTTGGAGCTTTATTTTGCTTGTCCGTCGTTTCGTATGCCAAACCCCTTCGGAACGCTCAGTGTTTGGTTAAACGTGACTACGACGAAGTGGATGACACAATGATATTTGCCAATGTTGACAAAGAAAGAAATTGACCAAAAAAAAATTGATTCAAGACAATGATTCAGAGAAACCAAAGAAAACTTCGGCAAATACAGCTTTTATCATATGATAAGCCAGGGCGAAGGGAATGGTGTGATTGAATAATGAAATTCCAATTGTCAGCGGTCGAGCTTATTCACAGACAAATATTTATTTAGTAAATAGTTGTATAAGTATGGATGGGCTTGTTATTATACACAGGCTTATCATTTTATACATAACTATACACTTACATTGACTTTATCGTCTATGATAAAGTTTAGCGTATTCCTTGCACACTCTACAACAGGATACTGGGAAGACTGCACTCGACTGGACAACTGGAAAAAGGAGGAATACATTACATACATGACCTTTACTATGCCAATAAATAATAAGTTTATTAAAACCTATGTTTATATTGTATTGTACTTGAAGAGTTTTTGGGAACGGACTTTTCCTTGATTGTCTGTAAATATGTGTAACAGGAACATTTTAAGAAATTCTTGCATCGAATGGTCGACTTGCAGCACTCTAGGTAAATCAGATAATGGGCCTTCAAACGCAACTAAGAATTGTCTTTACTCACCAACATACTACCCCCTTGACTTCAATATAGTTATTTTTACAATCGTCCATGTTGAGCTATCAGACAATTCTTGAATCTCCTGATAAGTAGTAGATCATATCACGTATGTGATATTGTAGATTAAACCCTGTAATGCTTTGTGTTTCCCATGTGTGTGTGTGTGTGTGTGTGTGTGTGTGCTATTAACGGTGTTTTTACTTCGTTGTTTGTTTTGAGTATTTTAAAATTCCATTAAATCTTGTTTCCTTGCCATCATACAAACATCATGAACACTTCTTTTCTTATAGCGGCTCTGTCTATAAACTCTACTGTGTGACGAGTCTTCTCGTGTGCCACGTCTATATTTATAGCCAGAATTAAATATTAAGATTACATTTCACGTAATAAGTATAATATATGACCACCCCCCGCCCCACCCCCAATGAGCAATGCTGGAATCTCAGTCAATGCTTACCAGGTGTAAAACCATGGTAACTCATGATAATAAATAGCGTCCACTTCGTCTAAACAATATATAGCTATGTAAAACAAAATGTGTTTTACATGTGTGTGCGTGTGTGTGTGTGCGTGTGTGTGTGTGTGTGTGTGTTGGATTTTTAATGTTGCTTGAACAATGTTTCAGTCATATCGCTACGATGTCTGCAGTGTGACAGTTTATAGTGATGTTTAATCCCATTATCCTGACACAGGCCGGCCAATTCTAACACTAACCTCTTAATGCTGAGCACCAAGTGAGGCAGTTGCTCGCATCATTTTAAGAAGTCTTTGGTATGATTCGGCCGTGGTTTGAACCCAGGACCTCCCTCATCCGAAGTGGATGCTCTAATCACTTAGGCCAAAGGAGCGGTGAAAAAACAAAATGTAAGAAAGCCATAGATTTATTAGTATGAAGTGCGATTCACTTTATTAAAGATAGGAAAGTCAAGGAGTAAAGTTACTTACAAATTTTTCTTTTATATCTCTGACGTAATATTTCGCCAACGTCAGACTCTGCACAAGATGAAACAGAGACTTTTCCAATAGGTTTACGTCCGTCTGTTTTGCGTTCAAATGCCTACAGATGTTTGTATTCTCGATCGATCTGGCTTTTGATTGACTGGCACCTAATCCCAAGATGAGCAGGCACATTGTTGGCAGGAGGAAATATTCTACAAAGAAATTACAACATGCTTCGCTTAATTGAAAATGTAGCACATAAATATACTAGATAAGCTATAGAGACCATAGATCTGTGATGAACACCATCCCCATATAACACAGATCATAGATATGTAGTGAATACCAAAACAGCTAATGTATTAATAGTTGTACATGGGTAAATACAGGTGTATAAACAAATTGAAACTCCATTGATGTTCCTGTAAAACCAGCCTAAAACAAGTTGCCTCCAATTCATGTTGTTGCACCCCTAAAATATCACAATTAACCCTTAACGATGAAATGAAAATCATTCCGCATCTATATCTTTTCAAATACTTTTAACTTACCGTTGGTTCTCCAAATTGAAAGTGTCACTTATATTGATACGCTTATTTAATCTGTTTAAAATCAGCAACAAAATAATAGATGATGCAACAAACTTATAAATATAGTTAAGGGCAAACATACTTATTGTCTTGTTATCCGTCAACTTTCTAGCAGCTGGCCACTTCCGACCAGAAACTTATCTATCTAATACTTCAATCTAACTTGACACAATTACGGTTCACGTTATCGTTAATCCAGTATTATTATTATTATTATTATTATTATTTTTATTCTAAACTGAATGGTAAATACAAATTTCCACGTAGGATTCGTCGCTGAGTTATTACCCTTTAAACTATTAAGGTATGCAACAACGATTGGCTTGATTCATCATCTCTACTCGAAACATTCTTTTAGATACACTTAACCAACATATATAAGTGTACATGCCCCACAGCGAGTGCCCGTGTCTTTCACTGGTCAATATGACAACGTACTAGTTGATCATATATATTCATTGTGTGGAATCAAAGATGAAAGATACTTCATTTTCGTAGGCCGCAAACGGCACCTAGAGGGGCAATTTAATGATCAAATACAATATTTTGTTTTGAATTAAAGATCATTGTAATGGTTGACATGATAATTGTCTAATAATATTAGTGTAGTTGCCCAAATGGGTATTCTACGTCTGTAATAGCTAAAGTAAATGTCGTTGTCGTACTAGAAGTTATTGTTGTAGCAGCAGAACTTGAACTTGTTGTTATCGCAGTCGTTGTCGTAGTAGTGGTACTAGATGGTGGTTGTAAAATTATAACGCTCTATTACCTGTAGTTTGTATATCCAAAATAAAGCCATTAGCAGATTTTTGACATCAATAATTTTAACCTTGTATTCTACTCCGTACAATCACCCAAATTTAAGGGATACTTTCGATGAGACAACCAATCTTAAACGTTTGACCTCTGCAGAACTGGTAAAGTACATAATGCTTTTAAACGAACCAATACATTTTCGTTTGTATTAACTGAATTTGACGAGATAACTTACTTTGAGTCATTTTCTTATACAGCATTACTGAAATAAAAGTTTTAGCGAAAATAAAATAAAATCGATTACTGGTAAACTATTATAAAGAAGTATACATATTTGCTGAAATGCAACCAAATATTTAAAGGAAATGGAATGCTAAGGTTTACTTTATACATAATCAACGAGAAAATTCCAAGTATCATTGACTGGGGAAATCCAAGACATGAAGGAAATGTTTGCAATTCCAGATCCAAAATTGGGCCGGACATATAACACTGTATGGTAGTGGCAGGAAAATAAGAGATTCCGAACAAATCCAGACTTCATTCTCTTCCTGCTAAAGACCCTTCAACCGTCATCTCCCAAATAAAAACTCGACCAGTACGGAAGCATTTTATGTACCTTGCTTTTCACCTATGTACTTCAGGTCAGAGTATTTTTGACCCAGAGCTGTTATTGTCTTTGGACAAATGTCATAGGCGAAAGTCAAGTATGAACCAAACCGAATATCCCTATTTAACACTGACATAAGGAAGGTGTGCATTGAATTGTTAAGGTGCTATTTTACTCCATAGAATAGGTAATGGAATCCAGGTGTGCCCCCTTCGTTGATTCGCCAATGAAATCTCAATCGTAACGTCGCCAGTGAAAATGATAAAAACCAAATTTTTACAATGTAAATTAAGAGATAACAAGGTTTCTGGTTCATGATGCCTGTAGAATATATTTCGATTAAAGGATCCAAATAAATATGTGAATGCTTTTAAATCGTCTGCAATGAAGTATACTTTAACGTGGAACAGTGTCACTCGAGTTTACTCGGGTACGCTTAGTACGCACCCCCAACCCCCGCAACAACAAAAAAATCAAAGCTGCTAAGTGGTGCAAAAGCTGGAAATATATACTGAACATGTATTATTATCCCAGTGCTTTAGTGGGATATATAGTGATACGGTATGTCGGCTCGACAGCCCATTATCATATTTCTTAATAAATCGCTGGGTAGAACTTCAAAGGTCAATGATGCGCCCTTTGAATAGACTTCCAATCATTTTGCATATTTACCACACTGTGTAAAATATGACACATTTTGAAGTTCGTCGTTGAACGTTAAAACTGGCACACGTATTTCTCGTTTTTAAAAAATGCAGAATATAGTGATGCACAACTAAAGACTGAATCTGGATGTGTCTACCTTTAGAATTTACCAAATACTGTTCCATTTGTATTTATCTGTATCTATTTTACAGAGCATTATTTTGCCTTTAATTTATATATTGCCTCTAATTAAATATTCATTTTGTTCCGTTTGGTCAGAAAAGATTACTTTGACAGAAGTGCATTATTGCAACCCGTTACTTATATTTGGTTGACTACGGTCTTGTATAAATAGACAGCCACAAAACTAGATATCATTCGAGAACATTTCAGCAGTGATTAAATCTGTGAACCCGTTATTTAAATTTATGTTTTCTGTCCAATGAATTATGTAGCTGTCATTTTATATTATAAAAAACTTACAATGAGAAGTTTAACACTCCTAAGGAAAAAAATGAAATTGGAAACAAATAGCATCCGGCATATAAAGTTTCATTAATGCTAAAAGTTAACTTAAAAGACGGAAACATATATATATATATATATATATATATATATATATATATATATATATAAGTGATAAATGTTTATTCCTAAAATTTCAGTTAAATTAATGCAACAAACAGGCATCGGTCTTTTAGTAAGTATTTAAAAGTTGAAGGTTGTTTCTGCGTGTATTGTGATATAAAGAGCATGTTGTAAATTATCAGATTATGCAACAGAGAGTTTATACAAAAATAAAAAAGTAAAAAGTAAACTGTTATAATTATAGTCATAAATGATTATACTTTTCTTCTTGATTCTGTTGGGTTTTTTTGTCCTTTTTCTTTTCCTGTCTTCAAATGCCCCTGTCGCAACGGATTGTGCTCTGATTCTTAATCAACAATTTTAGGTTAGAAGAAGCAGCTATTTAGATACGTAAAGAAATATTGCGCATGCAAACCAAAACTTAACAAAATAACTTAACAGATATATTTATTTAACTTTTTCAGTGGAATTACAAAGTGCTGATGATTACGTCTTGGGTTTAATCATTAGTTCGGATTTATAACGAATTCAATGAAGGACCTTTTGGACTATTTTTTTGTGATGCATCAAAAAAAAACTGCTAACTCATTATAAGCCATTAACACATTAGTACAGCCGAAACTAAAAGCATATCAACATATTCTATATTTCAATTTATTGGAACACAACTGGAATTCAATTGGAACTTCATACATTTGGACTTGTGATAGAACTTTTAGGACTTTCTGGTATTTAATTCGCAATACTGTAAGGTCTTTGTTTTAATTTTCACTTTGTATTGTAGAAAAATAAATTATTTTCTGTACTTTACAAAACTTGTTGGTTTTAGCTCTGTTAAAGAGTAAGCTTTCAGTGTGTGTGTGTGTGTGTGTGTGTGTGTGTGTGTTAGATGGCATTGGGACGCAATCACTGCAAAAGTGCGCGCCTTGGAAAACGTGAACAATCTGGCCGAACTTACCATTACGAATACTGTAAATCACATTTGCTAGCGTTACGTGTCAGTCTGGGTGTTCGACCATGTCTTAAATGCGAAATCGGACTTAAGTCACATAATTAGCTTTGCCGACCATGCGGATCTGTTCTCAATTATTATCACGAGAGCCGGCAAACATTGCTGAGTGTTGCTCAGATATAATTTCAAAGGAATAATTTATTTACTCTATTTGTTTGAATTACAAAGTAGTGATTGACATTTTGGACATAAACATTCCTTTGGTATAATTGTGTATTAATTCAAGGACAATCTGGATTATGTTATTGTGACACATCAAGACTATTGGAAGTTCAGCTCATTTAAGGCTATCAGTACATCAGCATAGTCAAGGCTGGAAACTTTTCGGAACACATGGACCTGTGCTAGAGATTTTCGGATTATTTGAGATTTAATTGACAACACTGTAATTTTCATCTTTCATGTTATAGTTTAAAGAGTAAAATTGCTCGTTAAGTTTGCTAAACGTGCTGGCTTTTATTCCTTTTGTTTCATAGTTCAAGTACCTTGAAGTTATAACACTATTCTTGTACAAATATCCGAGAACATTGAGGAAACAGCTATCAATGTAGATTAAATAATGGCCGGCATTTAGAAGCCTCTACTATCTTCTCTTTGATCAACCATACCCATAACTGTGAGACAATTTGTTAAAATGCAACACGATTAAATATCCAAATATATCCAAGAGCCAAACTCGCACGCTTGATTGAGTATGAACAAGACCGCAGACGTATCGATTTTGCGATGGCAGCTGAGACTGCTGCGTATGTTCATCAACAAGAAGCCTCCGAGTTTAAGTTTTGCTAGCAGAGTGGCGATTTACAAAACTTTTAGGCAATAATTCCCATCGAACACGTGCCTGGTAAAGGTCTGGTGAAACGTTTTTCAAATGATGCGCCCAGAAAACTTATCGATGATACAGACCACATGTACCACCTGAATTAAAGCAGATTTTGTTTTCAGTGTGCATTTGAGTAGCCCACTTTGCCATAACAAGGATGGATTACAAATCACGACCTCGTGGCTTCATGTCTGTCTACTTAATCTTAAACCACAAAGACACCAAGGGTACTAATTATGAAATCAACACAGGCTTCGTAAAGATTATCGAGACGTTGGAAATATACACCGACGCCTTGTCTGAATTCACGATTGATAGATACATGATAATTGGGGTAAATCTGTCGGATAATATGTTTGACCACGCCCCAAAAAGTACCCTGTTTTTGTTGGACCGATTAGTGTGTACCGGTGCACTGAGGTAGTGTGTAACCGCTTTATATCAAACGATGGATATTTCCCTACGGAATTACCACTTACTCGTATGGACACCACGCGACTGATGCATCAGTACATTAAAATAGACTAAGATCTGTTTTTGCAGGGACAAATGATCTACTAGAAGGCTGTACCTTCGGTGGATGGACCTCAGACACCAGATGCTAAAATGGTAGTTATCCGGGAATATTAATTCGGTCTGAAATTATAAATTTATCGACGGAACATACAGGTCAGTAGTCCGCTTTTGCCAGCCTTCTAAAACCCGTGGTGAATCGGCAAATGTGCAGTTAAATCGTTCCACGGCAGCTTTTACGCGATGCATAGTACCATGTCCCACACGAACCCGCGCATATTTTGTTAACAGATCAGCAACAAAGCTGATAAAATATTTACCTTGATCGACTTTCAATAGTCGTTGCCATGGTATCGAGTCACGTACGTAATCTGTGACACTTGCTGACTCTTTAAACGTCAACGACTCGGCTTCCTTGTATCAAATGGCAACATCTGCAATGGTTAATGCATGCTTGTATGCTCTTGCACAAGATAACAAGGAAGAAACAAAATATCATCCTGATTGGGTTTTTTAAATCAAACCAAGCACGAATAATCTTTTTTGGTGGTGGTAGGTAAATTTGCAAAATGTATGAATCTAGCAGACGCAGAAAGACACAATTGCAGGTCGCGAGCACAGCCAGAAGAGGAGAAACAGGCAGTTCCGAAATTTACGAGAAAAGAAAAACATGCCAATGCTACTAGCTCCATTCTGGTATTAAAGCCATTACTAAAAAAAGGTGCATGTGAACCCGAAGAAATATCTGCATTCAAACCCTACATGGACACAAAACATGCACCCACACAGAAGAAAACAATACGAATCCGAAGAATGTTTGAGGCCATGGAATAACAACCGAAACAAGGAAGGGATCTTAGTCTTGGTGGAATGTTTGGCCCAAACGAGCTTGCGGACCTGTTGGAAACACTTGTAGGGTCAGTTCGGGCGTGAAACAATGCACCACAAGTTATTTGCGAGGCCTCATTTATCTCTGCGCCGACGCTCACAGACAACATCGGATTTCGCACGTTCATGCATGAACTTGTTGAAGATATCGATGATGTAAATACACAATACCGATGATGATTTCTGAAGCGATTCATTGAGGCATCCTTATTGCGATGCGGTGGATTGTTGTAAATACAGCTCCTATCGTTACCTCCGTTATTACAATCTCATCAATGTAACATTAATTTAATGTGACCTTTTCCCCACAAAAAAGCGCCACCAGGGTATGTCGCACAATCGAGATTACTTTGGCGTCACTTTGCTTTTATTACTTTTAGCTTAATCTCCAATTACGGCCGTTTGGTAGTCTCCCCCCCCCCAAAAAAAAAAAAAAAAAAACAATAAAAAACTCTTTTGTGTTTTCGGAAGATAGTGACACTACCTGGAATAATGTTGGAATTGACCAGCAATTGATCAATGAAGAGATGTGACGAGGAATAACAATGGTGACCGATAAAGACTCTAAAATTTCATACCTGAACACGAACCCACAAACAGCTCTGCAAGTTCAATCGAATCTGCACAGTATGATGTTGATAGCACACGGACGTGAATAGGAACCATTCTCGGTTGTGCCGATGATATTAACCAAATTCACAGGATAAATTACTTTTACGCATGGGACGCCATAGTACGCCAGACATTGTCAAGATTACTTTTACGCATTGGAGGCCATAGTACGCCAGTCATTTTCAGGATTACATCAGCAATGCAGATCAATTTAACCTGTACCAATATTAGGGAAAGTTATGAAAGCGGAACATCCACAAGTGTGACTGCTGAAGGTTACATATTAATTGGGTTTTCACCAATTGTAGAACCAGGGAATTGATATCAATTACTCCGCCCTCTCTCAAGCATTGTCCAAGTCATAATGATCGGTTGGCACATATTCGGTATACCCGTATGAACCAGGACGAACACATAGTGCATCTCCGCGGAGAAACATTACAAGTACAACTGTGCATTAGATATCGACCTGATATTAAATATCATGAAAGACATACATGGATGTGTGATATCAGTGTGTGTTGTTAACGCTAAAATCTGCTCACTTGACGTATTACGGAACTACCCTTGATGATGACGTTCGAGTATTGTTTACAGAAGCACTAATATAAGTTTCAATGCGAGTCGTTGATAGTATTAAAGACATTGATCTGCATCAAATAAAACATATTATTGCAGGCGATTCAATCAATATCGACTGCGACGATTAGTCAATGGACAACCAAAGACAATTGCACTTCCTTCAGCAAAAGCAATGCTCTCGCTGGTCACTAAATGCATCAATGCGATTGCTCAACAACGTCTAGCCGATTCAGCAATGGCAATTCTAGCACGGCAAGCGAATTCGCGGCTGGCCCTTGACGCGATCGGCGAAGTCACCAAAAGGGTATTAAACCAATAATGTACAAACGCAACATTCAATGATGCATGAGATCCACGTTTCACACCGACGTTCCTGTGTTGGCTGAGCATAAAAAAGGGGATTTTCAGCATTATTCGTACCGTGTTAGGGTCCCTCATAAAAATAAAATAGAATTACAAGTGCAGAACTCGTCTAAACGTTTTAGAAATTGAGGGACAACTGATACAACACGATGACGACGATTACAATGTTGCTGCTAGATTTGAATTTATCAATAAGGGAATCATGACGTCGTTCAAAGGAGCACGTTATTCCATCGATGGAAAGGAAATCAAAGCCATTCTCGCTAATGTTAACGTCCCCACGACGTTTCTCAGATTCGTCAGATACATTATGATCACGCGAGATCTGCTGACCCAACTATACTCTTTTCAAGGATACATCCGATAATGCATGTCATACATTGTATAAAAATAGGCGACATCAAAATCATGCATGTGCCGCTGATTTAGATTTGAAAATACGATCACTAACACAAACCCGAACTTCAGCTCTCAATTTCAACAGCGACGACTACAACTTCAAGGAGACTCATTGGGGTTTCCGTGTGTGATTCCTCTTAGTCACTGTTTGGTTTTTGCATGTAGAAAGCTTGCTTAACCATACAGAAAATCAAGTCGCACTTGCATATCACAATCTGTGGTCTACATGCACCTAGATTACAAATTTCACAGCACGACTGTCTTACCTTGCATCCGGTTGATTACCTTTCATCGGAATACCTAGAGGTCTTCATACATTCCGTGGCTGTCCTGGCGGCTTAATATCAATGGAGTTTTGTCGGTGTTGGTGAAGTAGGAGGTTAGCTGTGGGTTTCTTTCTTTGTCAGTAGGCGTTTTTGTCCAGGTTTTTGTGTCCTATAACCGCGAATAGTTTACGTTGAACGAAGTGAATCTACAAATCTTGTGTAGCAATGAATTTGGAAATGTATGTTCGGGGAAATATTTCATTGAACTCCAACAGTCTGTTCATTACACGTAGATATCATATTCTATTACCTTTACATACATGAAACAAGACGTATGCAGATTATTCATAAACTTTCTTCACTAATGATCTGGAAATCACCAGATATAGCTGATTTTTTATCTAGCACCCATTTGGAACGATGTTGAAAGATAATGCTTTTCCATTTCTCATTAACAGGCTGACCGCTACTGAAGATAAAAAACTGTCGCCATCGGTTTGCGCACCAAATTCACGTGCAAGACAACTTTTTTTTTTGGACAAGAACATTATCTGGTCAATCGCAATAAGAAGATAGGGTGAATATTAATATAAGGTAAATATAAATTAAATGGGATTGAATTATATTGTGAATAGCTATCATTAATTACCTTAATGCTAATTTACGGGTAAGTAATCACTCCGCTTGTAACAACACTTGACGAAAAGTTTAATGTGCATATCCAATGATATAGCTTTGAAAACAAGTTTATTTGCTGCACACTCTAAAAATCTATATTTAAAGATTGAATCTATTCCTTAAGTTGTTCAATCTTGTATTTACTGAACCATATGAATCATTTCCTATTGGTGACAGTTCAATCTGTCAGCCAACCAAAATTCAAACGAAAATGAGAAACTCCAGCCTATCTCCAGCTTAAATGAACACTTCCAATCCTGTTTTTTTATTTTATTATTAATAATAATAAGAACAAATAAAATCATAAAACACTATTTTATTTACAGGAAGGGTGTTTCACAAATGTATATTTTAAATCTTTTAAACCAAGAAGAATAAAAGTAAATATAAATACATTAAGACATTTTCAAGACTAGACATATATATATATATATATATATATATATATATATATATATATATATATATATATATATATATTCAAATATTCATGTTTGACAATGATATTTCGCATGCTCATACATTAATTGATCTTATAGTGGTACATCATTCGATAGAATCGTAAAATGTTCTGACAGTATCTTATTTACTTCAATACAGCAACGTTTGCTTGAATCGAATTCATTCTACATATCAGATATCTCCTTTCGCTTATGGTGATCAGAACCTCTAGTTGGCTCTAGGAGGGTAAAATCCCTCAAATATCTCTCCTCTAGCCTTTCACTCTGGCATACTGACGGGTGAAGGCTCGACTCCGCGAGTTGAACCTTGCAAAAAAACACGATTTTCTCTAGGCTGGACAGAGCATTGTTGACAGCAACCTTGATTTTATTCAGTATCTAGGTGTAAAATAGGTCTGTTTCTGACCTCGCCCTCTCATCGATGGCCCAACTAACGGCTAGAAGTGTGGTCACATCCTCTTTCACATAATTCGTCTGAAAATAAAACGATGAAATCAAATCCTCCCCACTGTAGTGATTACTTAGGCTTACATTTACATTGAAAAGTGACAATAAATGATAAATAAATATACGCTAGTGTTTTGTCCTTTTTTAGAGGTCATATCCAACAGAAGTTAATCTTCCTCATCTATGTAATTTAACATATTTGAAGCCCATATGAAGCCATATCCTAGTTCCTGGTCGTATTTTGAACCTTGCGATGATCGATTTGACTGTTTATCCTGTCAAACTTAAAGCTGAGTACCGCAATGGCTCAGTATTTGGCGCGTTGGTCTTGCAGGCATAAGGCTGTGTATTCTAATCCTACTAATTAATCAGTCCTGATTGGATGTATTAGTGTGTCTAGCTCTAAAGCCAAACTCCAAATTATTGCCAACATCAGGTAAAGATCTTCGTCGTTTTAAATTCTTCAACACTTCTACAATTTCGTGCTGACCGCTAGTTCTTGATAATCTTAGTCGTTATGTCTTAATGGACTTTACCGTTATGTCCTTATAGCCTTATCCCTTACGACTTTATTGTCTTAACTGTACTTTTGTCTTATCCGTTATATCATTATATTTTAAACCATTTTGTCTTTAGTCTCTTTACCGTTATATTCTTATGATCTTAACTGTTCTATGTTTCTCGTGATAAAAAACAAACTGGAATTTTCTTTTCCTTGTCCCTCTCCTTTTATGCCAAACATCTTCGGACCGTTCAGTCGTTGGTCAATCCTGCGTAGGACGAAGGTGACGAGCCAAGTAGACTTGCCAAGCATTGACTACGAAAGGAATTGACAACAATAACTAGTTCAGAGAAATCGATTCAGAGAAACCAAAGAAAATGACGGCAAATACATGCTCTCTCGTATGATAAGGAAATGAGACGGTTGCCTAACGAAATTTCCAATGGCAGGATTTTTTAAGAAATGTAACTGGCACAACTGGTTCAGAACTAAACAACCGTTACTAGATCCTTTCATGGAGACTTCGGGGATAAACCAGTTATTTACTGTTTGGGACAAAAAGCGGACATAACTCAAAAGATCAAAACCGCATCAAACACTTTTGCCCAGAAAAGTCAAACACTGTGACCTGACTCATATAATGAAAATTGCTTTCAACCTTATGGGGCTGCTTAAACAAATGATATACATATATAGCTTCGCTTCTTCAACCAGACATTTGAAAGGAATTTATTCGGCCGAGGTAAAAACTCTGTTTCCAACCTTCATTAAATCATCGCTTCTATGACAGCATACTGGTCGTCTGATCGTATTATATGCTGAAGTAATGTCCTTAGGATTTATGAAAAGATCTCCTGTAGATAATTCTACATGCTTATATATATATATATATATATATATATATATATATATATATATATATATATATATATATATATATATATATATATATATATATATATATATTGATTTTGGTAAGTTTGATTGAATTTTCTTTTAAAATCGTGCTTCACCAAGCGGGAAAGATCGAGTCATTCACAACCACAAACCAAGTAAAGCAAACAAAAAAATGATTACCTCAAAATAAAGAGCATCTATTGTAAACGAACGCTTTCACGGTGATTGAGGTCAAATTGATTAAGCGAGTTTCCTTGTCTAGCCAGTTATTTAAAAAAAAGTTGAGCCACAAACAGCTGATGGGATTCTAGTACAATTATTTATTTACATTCTGCGCATTATTTCCTCGTTGTTACAAGTAAGTTATAATTTTAGGTTGTCTTATTTTGACTCGTATTACTAATGGTAAAAATTCAATAAAAATTGGAATGCTAAAAGTTTGAACACAGACTACTGGCTTCTTAAACTGTGTTTCTTTGTTGTTTTTGCTTTGCTTTGTTTATTTTTATTTTTTATTTTTTTATTTCTTTCCACATGTCGTGTTTAGGACGTTTTTCCTTAAAATGTTCCTTTAAAAGCTTGCTTTCTTGCCATTATAAGCGAACATGTTAACAAATCTTTTCTAGTGGCCATTCGTTCACCACCTGTGTACGTTGAGCCAGAATTTATATAAAAATTGTGTTTAGCTTATAAGGTATAGTATATGATTACTCTCAAATGAGCAATGCTGGTACCTCAGTCAATGCTTACCAGGTGTAACATCATGCTAAAGAAAGACACACACACACACACACACACACACACACACATATATATATATATATATATATATATATATATATATATATATATATATATATATATATATATATATATATATATATATATATATATATATATATAATAAACTAGAGACAAACAGTCATACATATAATTATATTGTTATAAAGGATATACAAATATACAATATATCAATTTAAATTATACAATTTTATATAGTGCATTAGCATTAAGTCCATTAGGATACAGAGTATCTAACTTATGAATTTTCAGCGTTTGTGTTGTTTTTTAATCACAATTATATATATATATATATATATATATATATATATATATATATATATATATATATATATATATATATATACACGTATGATGTTCGATTAGTTTTGTTTAAAATAGTAAAGTAAAAGCAACTAAACAAAATTGTTTTATATCTTTAATGTAATATTTGGGCAACGTCAAAACTATTCACAATATGAAACAGACATTTTTCCATTAGATTTTCGTCGGTCTGTGAAGTAACTCAATGTCTGCATATTTCTGTATTATCGTTCGATCTGGCTTTTCATTGACTTGCACATAATCCCAAGATGAGCAGGCAGATTGTTGGCAGGAAGACATATTCTACAAAGAAATAACAACATGCATCGTTTAATTGAAAATGTCACAAATAAATAAACTGAATATGCTATACATGTATATTACAGACTATAGATCTGTGATGAATACCATACCTCATTAATGTTACATACCTCAGCTCATTACGAAAAATAATAATAAACAAATTTTTTTAAAAATTATTCTTCTTTGAGAAACTACTAATATAATTAGTTGAGAGACAAGTTTGTTTAGACAAACAGACGCACAAACTTTGCCTCCACAGATTGATAAAATGCGTAATCTTTTCAAATGATGCGATATATTTTCAATTAGTATTAAATTAATTTTTCAACCTAACTTACTTTGAGTCATTTTCTTGTGCAGCAGTAACGAAATAAAATTTTAAGAGAAAATAAATTAATCGATGAATTACAAACTATTGTAAATAAATTTAAATTTAATCCGGACATCCAATAGTAAATGATAGTGAATGGAAAATAAGAGATTCTCTAGAATGCAGAGTTCATTTTCTTTCAGCCATTCCCGTTCGGCCGCCACCTCCCCAAACCTTTTTCCGGAAAAATATCAATGTAATGAATGTATTAAATTATTTCCTGCAGCAAATACGTTTAATTCAGAATGTATGGAGAATATTAATCGGTTAATCCAAAACTAGGTCCGTCTTGAAGCAAGGTACGTACCTTTCTTTCCAGTTATGTACTTCACGTCAAAGTATATTGACCCAGTGCTGCCATTGTCTTTAGACAAAAGGCCTACGCGAAAGAATCTTCATGTCAAGTGTGATTCATCATATCCATTAAATATCGCTTTTAACACTGACATCAATTAGATGCTCATTAAGTGCGTTGTTGTCGTTTTATTCCACAGAAATTGGGCAATTGAATCCAAGTGTTCTCCGTTCCTTTCTTTGCCGATAATATCTTTGTCCTAATCATCCAAGCGAAATTATTATAAAAAGAAATTACAATGTAAATGAATATTTAACAAATGTGCTAGTTCGTGATGCGTGAAGAATATTTTTTTTTCTAAATTAAAGCCTCCAGGTAAAATATGTGAGTGTCCTTTGAATCGTCTGCAATACCGTAAACTATGATGATGTGGAACATTATCATTCGTGTTTAGCCAGGTAAGCTTAGCACGCCAAGATCAAACTATAAAGGGTGTAAAGGCTGTAAATTATCTCTTGAACGTGCATATATATCCAACGCTTTCTCTGAAGATATGGTAATACCCTCTGACTGTCCGACATTCCCTTAACATATCTCTTACTTAATTGCTGGGCAGAACCACTCGAAACTCTGTAATTATGTTGCCCTTGGAGTACTATTTCGCCATAGACACGCAGCCTAAGGATCAATGGGAGAAGGGCAGGGGCAGATGTGCAAAAACTTACAATGCAATTTTCATATATTCTGTGACCAAACTTTATCTATTTAGTCATAGCACGCTAACACATTGTATGTGAGATGGACATTGCATTGTGACCCATGGTTCACTGTCTGGGGCAGGATGTCAGTGAGTAGCGGAGTGGGAGTGGTTGTAATATTCTGTTAAATCGCGGTAATTTACGACGGGGCCATTTTCTATTGCTATTGTTTGTGTTGGTTCTATAAATTGAAATGTCATAGCCATTCTATGTATAGGTCAATGATGCTGCCTTTAAACAAGATTCCAATCATTCAGCATGTTTACCACGCTGTGTAATTTATAACACATATACAACGCAAAAACTGGCACAGTCTCGTAAGAAAACGACGGAGAAATGTCACACACAATTTAAGACTTAAGCTTGATTTGTCTGAGTTTAAATTTTACGAAACATTCTGTCTGCTTGTGTTGTACTTATTTGTGTCTGTCTTTTCGCCTGAGCATTCTGCGTGCCACTTATGCTTCTTTTGGTCAAAACCTTGCGTATTATTTAACAGAAGTGCAGTGTTGCGCCTCGTCACTTATCCTTTGTTCTTTACGGTCTATTATAAGTTGACAACTGCAAAACCTGACTACATCATATAAGGACATTCTATTAGTTATTAAACTCTAAACACGTTATTTGAATTGATATTTTCTGTCCCATGAATATTTTATTGGTTATTTTATATCATAAGAAGCTTACAATCGGACGTTAGAGGTGAATGGGGATCTTATAGGGTCTATGGGACTTATCATTAAAAATACCCTTGGGAACATATAGGGTCTATGTAAATTTAACATGGAGAAAAATCGTGGGAACATATAGGGTCTATGGGAATTAACATGGCCAAAAATCGTGGGACAATATAGGGTCTATTGGAATTAACATGGCCAAAAACCCTGGGACAATATAGGGTCTATGGGAATTAACATGGCCAAAAACCCTGGGACTGTATAGGGTCTATGAAAAATTGAAACAGGGAGGGTTTCTATTTTTTTTTTTTTAAAAAAAAATTTAAATTTTAAAGAAAGGGGTAGGCAATTCAAAGGCTATCTCTTTTCGAGAAATATGGGGGCCCTGAAAAGGGCCTTTGGTTTATGTTAATATGCCCTTAACATAAAGGGCATTTGCGACATCTTCTTGTCCTCAAACTTCGTCTTACAGCAGGGCCATACATCAGAGTCCTCTTGAGGCAACCTTGTCTCTCTATATAGACTCTTCTTATCCACAGGCTGCTGCTGGTCCTGTGGACAACGGTCCACTTGGATCGGACATACATGAGCATGTCCGTCCTGAACATCATTGTTGACACAAGGGTTGAAGATTCAACGTCGGTCCACATGTTGAGGCTCCGAGAATAGGTGAATCAATGCAGTGAACTGCGCTTATTTATAGGGACAGAAAGGATTGAAGCGGATTGAGTTCATTCACCAATCCAAACACGCGTTACAGAATTCAGTCAGCCCGCATCCAATCCGAAGAGAGCAGTCTGTGACGTCACGTAGTCAATATAGATTCGCTAGCGCTTGTGTGCAGTCAATCTATGCGACAGTGATTCAACATGACGGAAACTCAGAAAACGATCCAATGGGGTGCACCAGCAGGGGAGACCGCCCAAGGGAACCCGGACTTACTTTCAGAAGAGGTGAATTGGGATTTTGTGGATTTTCTCTCCTCGCAAGAATTTGTTCCGGAACCTGTGTTACCTTCTTCATTACCGCAAGTGGAGAATTTTAGACAGAGACAGAAAGAAGAATTGGAGAAATTTATGCAACGACAAAAGGAAGCCGAACAAGTTTTTCTCCTACAGCAACAGCAGCAAGAAGAAGAGGTAAGAAGAAAACAACAGCAGCAACAGCAAGAAGAAGTAGCAGCAAAGAAACAAGAGGGTGAAAATCAAACGGTCATGGTACTGTTGGACATTTTAGCGGAGTTAAGAAGTCTGAAACAAATGTATCAGACTTCTTTATCACGACCAAAGAGAATACGACCTTCCCGAGCTAAACACGTCAACCCTGTGACTAAGCCTACCGTACCACCCTTAGTGATTTCAACCCAATCATCAACATTACGCAGTTCAGAAGTAGGCCTTGGCCGTGGCAAAGGCATAAGGCAGTTAAAGTTGATTGGTTAAACTCACCCCTGCACCGAAATAAAAAAGGCCCTTTTCAGGGCCACCCACATTTCTCGAAAAGAAATACAATTTCAATTTGCCAATAACTCAAAAAAATAAACCCCACCCATTTTACCCTTATAGTACGTGTCTGTGTATGAGTGCGTGAGTGTACGTTCTTATTTTAAAATCAAAACTCAAAGACACTTACCTTATATCATTAATTTATTCTTTTATCCATTTTTTTACAATCCAATTCACAATTCACAACACAACACTTTAATAAAAAGTTCATTCACTTCTTCTTTCTCCTTGTTTAGTCTCTCTGTTTTTTGAATTTCTTCACCGTCTTTTCCTCATTTTCTTCCCTTCTTCTTTTCTTCTTCTCCTGTTTCTTTGCCTCTTGTAAATAGAATTGTCTTTTTTCTTCCTCTTCTTCCTCTGAAGAATCCCTCTCTTCTTCCGAAGAATCCCTCTCTTCTTCTGAAGAATCCTTCTTTTCTTCTGACTCCTCTTGTTTCTTTTTTGGGCAATCTGGAGACCAATGTCCTTTTTCTTTACAATAATAACAGGTATCTTGACTTTTGTCTTTTTTAGTCCCTGTTTTTGTTCTTTTTTGACGGTCTGGACACTCTGAAGACCAATGCCCTTTCTTCTGACAGATATAGCAAGTATCTTGACTTTTATCTCGAAAGGAAGGAGAGTAGTCCGTAGGCTGGTCTGAAGAGAATTTTCTAATGACTCCTCGCAAAGCTCTGACGAAACGTTCCATCTGGTTAGTCTCTTCCATCGTTGTGCTCGGCTTGAGAGTGAAATGAATAGTGAAAGGATAAGACACACACCCTTTTATATACGTTGGTCTGCTATGACTATAAAGTAGCTCATGGTGTTTGAACTTGAGTCATTTGACTTTTTGCTTTCAAGATGAAACGATCCCATTCATTCGAGAAGAAAGAAGAAGAAGAAAGTAAGAGGCAGAAACGTGATCTATCGCCTCGAACCAGGGCTGAAATCTTGGCACAAATTCATGCCAGTGATTTTGAAGAGGACATGAGTGAACCAGAATTTGAAACCTCTAAACCAAGTTCACCACCCTTAGTCAACCCTGAAAAATACTATTCCATTCGAGAGACGGAAAAGCGCTCCTCTAGAAAATTTAGAACCACGGCTTACAAATACACGGTAAAGTTTAAAGATTTCAAGTCCGAAGTACCGTTAGAGAAAGCAGAAGGGTTCATCACCGGAGTGTGGGATTCTCTGCTCACTGCACTCAAGCGACAATGTCAACCCAAAGAAGACGATCGCTTGAGACTTTCCATACAACACGACGGTTTGAAATCCCCTGTTTGGATCGAGTTTAGCACCTCTGCAGAATTGACCGCTTCCAAAGTCATGGACAAGATTCAACACGTGCAACAATCTAATGACCAGTTTGACATCACCGATGGAAAAGCCACATTGGACATGACCCACGTCTCTCCTCCTCAAGGGACCGGACGCAAAAAGATGTTATTGGTGAACGACCTTCGCAGCATTAAGCGTAGCCTTGTCCAAATTCACAATCCTCATGACCAGATGTGTTTAGCCCGTGCCATCGTGGTGGGACGAACCTATGCCAACAAGAACGACACGGTAGAATGGAAAAGAGACTGGGAGAACATTCGACAATCGGACCGAGCCAAACAACGAAGTGAAGCAGAACTCCTGTTACGACAAGCCGGACTGTCCAAAGACACACCCTGTGGCATTCCTGAGATGCAAAAATTGCAAGATGCCCTAGCTCCACGATACACCTTGAAAGTGCACCCTCAAGAAGTGCGTGGGCCTCTGTTGTTTCCAGGGAAAGACTTTAAGGACGGAAAATACATTCATGTTTATCATCACGATGGCCATTTCGATACCATTACCAGCATCACCGGATTCCTGGGATACGGTTATTACTGTGAGAAATGTGACCATGGTTATAATAATCGAGAGCAACACAAGCATTGTGGATCGAAATGCTCAGGATGTTTGGCCTCTTCACCCTGTCTGAGCGAAGAACCAGTGCCTTGTTCAACTTGTCTGCGCACGTTTGTCAGCCCTACCTGTTACCAACAACATCTGAAAACGCAAGGTTCACAGAAGAAATGTGCTTGTCAACTCCTGAGATTGTGCCCTACGTGTGAACAAGTCATACGTACCAATAGTACCAAGGCACACGTATGTCGAGGAAAGAAAAAATGTCACATTTGTCACCACATCGTGGACTTGGAACACCAATGTTACGTGCAAAAATACCAACCCCCACCAGAGAAAGAGGATGGTCACAAGAAGAAAGGCAATTTCATATTTTTCGATTTCGAATGCATGCAAGAGACCGGCATTCACATTCCTAATTTCTGCGTGGCTCATCGAGCGTGCGAGAAGTGCATTCAAGAACCTATCTTCAGTCATTGCCCTCACTGTAGCAAGATTCCTGGAGGGCGTGAAAAAATCTTTCGGGGACCGAACACGTTAGCCGATTTTGCCCAATGGGTCTTAGACCCCATCGACAAGACGTGGAGCCAAGAGGACATCGAACTTTACGGAGATTGTCATCGTCATGCCACGGTGATGGCTCACAATTTCTCCGGATACGATGGACAGTTTCTTTTGAGGTACTATACGGAACAAGGCAGCGAACGTCCTAAAGTGACTTTGAACGGAGCCAAAATCATTTTCATGCAAGTGGGACAAGTACAGTTTAAAGATTCGATGAGCTATTTGGCTATGCCTTTGAGTCGAATGCCTAAAACGTTTGGAATGACAGAAATGGCTAAAGGGTACTTTCCACACTTTTTCAATACGGAAGCCAATCAACACGCCGTTCTACCCCATTTGCCCGAGGCTCACTATTACGACCCCGACAACATGCGTACCGAACAACGAGAAGCTTTCTACGCTTGGTACCAGGCTCACGCCTCGGACCCTTTCGACTTTCAGGAAGAAATGTTAAAGTATTGTCGTTCCGACGTGGACATTTTACGACGTTGCTGTGGAAAATTTCGAGAACTGTTCATGGAACACGGAGGGGTCGATCCTTTGAAAGAAGCTTGCACCATTGCCAAAGCGTGTTCCTTAGTGTATCGACAACGATTCATGCCTGAAAAGACCGTGGCTGTCATCAGTCCTCAAACGACCCACTTTGTCAAACGTCAATACTCGGTCAAAGCCCTACGTTGGTTACATTACTTGTGCGACAAGGAAGACAAGTGGATTCAGCATGCCCGCAACGGAGGGGGCGAAAAGACCATCGGAACGTATTCGGTCGATGGCTGGGACCTAGAAAACCCCAAGATCGTGTACGAGTTTAACGGTTGCTTATTTCACGGATGTCCCGTCTGTTACCCTGACCGTAGCACTGAAAATCAGTTTTTACAACGAACCATGGAAGACTTGTACCAGGACACTTGTCAGCGGCGCCTAAAGTTAGAACAGCAAGGATACCAAGTGGTGGAAATGTGGGAACACGAGTACGATCACCGTATGAAAACCGATCCCGAGTTTAAACGCCTCGTGGAAAGTTACCAGTTCATGGACCCGCTGAACCCGAGGGATAGTTTGTACGGAGGAAGGACCAATGCCACCTGTTTGCTGTACCAAGCCGACGAAGAGAAAGGAGAAGAAATCAAATACTTGGACGTGTGTTCGCTGTATCCCTACGTGTGCAAATATTGTCGCTTTCCTGTAGGGCACCCGCAATTGCTGACGGAACACATCGACCTGAAAAACATTCGACAATACGAAGGCTTGATCAAGTGTAAAGTTTTGCCTCCCACGAACCTATACCATCCCGTCTTACCTCACCATTGTCAAGGCAAACTGATGTTTCCCTTGTGCCGTACTTGTGCCGAAACGTGCAACCAAGACCAACCTTGCCATCACAGCCAGGAAGAACGGGCCTTGACGGGAACCTGGGTCAGCGTAGAATTGTTCAAAGCTCTGGACATTGGATACCAACTGTTAGAAGTGTACGAAATTTGTCACTTTCCCAAGACACAACAATACCACAAGGGTGACCCCACGCAGAAGGGCATTTTCGCCGACTACGTGGATGCCTTTTTGAAACTGAAGCAAGAAGCCAGCGGCTATCCTTCCTGGTGTCACACTCCCGAAGACCAAATAAAATTCAAAGAGAAATACTACGAACAAGAAGGCATCTCTTTAGACCACATCGAGAAAAACGAAGGCAGGCGATCGTTTGCCAAAGTGATGTTAAATTGCTTGTGGGGTAAAATGGCACAACGACCGTGTTTACCCAAGACGGAATATTTGACAGAACCTTTCCGCTACTTCCAGATGATTCACGACAAAACCAAATACATGAAACACGTGGACGTCGTTCGAGAGAATTTGATCTTGGTCAATTACGAAGAAGATTTGGACTTTGTACAAGACGACCCTTTTGGAAATGTCATCATTGCGGCTTACGTGACAGCTCATGCTCGCTTAAAATTGTACGAAGCTTTAGAACTGTTAGGGGAACGCGTCCTGTACTTTGACACGGACAGTTGCATTTACATCCATCACCCGATTCAACATCACCCTAACATCGAAGGAGACCGTTTAGGAGCCTGGACAGACGAGCATCCCGACGACAAGATTCTAAGTTTCGTCAGTGGCGGTCCCAAAAATTACGGCTACGAATACCGTGACAAACAAGGAGAAGTGCACACGACGTGCAAAGTGAAAGGACTGACTCTGAATTATCGTACCAGTCGTGTGGTCAACTTTGGGGTATTGAAAGAAGCCTTGCAATCGGGAGAGGATGGAAACTTTAAAGTGACCACTCACCAACCGAACAAGATTGTACGTTTACCCACTCACCACATCGTCAGTCGACCTTTGGAAAAAGTTTATCAAATCGTGTACCAGAAGCGAGTTCGACTTCCCAATCATTTCACCTTACCGTATGGACACGTTGGTATAAAACATTGGTTGTAAGAGGATAGCCACTCACCAGAAAGATGACTTCGTCACAGCAAGAATCGAGTGAGAAACCCGATGAGAACTCCAAGTTCAAACCCTACCATTTTCCAGTCTTCTTACCTGACTATTGTGATTGTGCCCGTCGATTGGACACGTTTCAGAAATGGCCTACGGATAGGGAAGGATTACCTTCTTCGCATGTTTTAGCTAGAACAGGATTTGTCTACTTGGGACCTGAGTCAGGATTGGGATACGAGGTACAGTGTTTCGCTTGCGGACTGAAGTTACGAATGGATCTATGTATCTATAAAGATTCAGCTATTCTGGAACATACTCGATGGTCTCCGCACTGCCCTTACCTTTCTATGGCCTTTCCACCCATCACACTACGGTACAATGTTGACGGTACCTTAGAGACGGTACCTTCCGAAACAAGACATAAAAAACGTAAAAAAGGAAAGATGTACAAGCTGGAGACTGCATTGCGACTAGTATAAAAAGGGGGCTATGGTCAAGATCGATAGTTCATTGGGACTACCAAGACCGAGCGAACAAGATGAATACTTTGAAAGAGACATCGTTCCAGTTTGGGGATTGTAAAAAAGTTGTATCTTTCTCTAGTGTGACTAATACTGGATGGATAAGACCCAGGCATTGCGACGGAAAATGTCCGGAAGGAAACTGCGATTGTCCATGTGGTTACCATTGTAATTGCGTAACGGAGTTTGCAGACGAGTGCGATTGTGAGCCTTGCGATGGATATGATGCTGTACGTTGTGACCTGAGCGATGCCGTAAAGCATCATGGGAACTTTAGTGCCCCTACCCCTATCATGGAAAGTGATGCTGTGCGTGTCAAACCTGTGGGATGCGAAAGCGATGCTGCTGGTCCTCTTGGACATTTTACTGGCTTTCGTTTTAAAGGGGAATGTTCACCTTCACGTCTACCCCCCTACGGATGTCATCCAGCCCTGAGCAAACTCCTACCCATGTCACTCAACCCTCATCGAAACGAACCTGTGAAAGACGAATATTCGTTTCCTGTGCGTTTGTCGGAATACTGCGACTTTGAAAATCGTCTTCAATCGTTCAAAGGAAAATGGCCAAAGTATCTGGGAGGACCGACCCCCGAAGAATTAGCCAGAGCCGGATTTTTCTACTTGGGCGAAGGAGATAAAGTCAAGTGCTTCAGTTGCGGTGTGTCACTTCACCACTGGGAACCGGAAGATTCGGCCTACGTAGAACATGCTCGATGGTCACCGAATTGTCATTACTTACCCTTAGTGGGACCGAGACACTGAAGTAACTTACCATGTCGTTGACGAAGAAGAAACCAGATTAGCTAGGAGTCAAATGTTGGACATCACCGAGACCAGTATTTAAACTTCATTTCAAAAACGATATTGAATCATTACCTAAAGAACTACAAGAGAAGATTTACAAGGATGTTTGGCAGGGGTTTGCCAGAGTGAAATCTCAATGGGTCACTGTAGAACTTTTGTGTCGAGAAATTCATAAGAGGAAAGTGAAAAAAGTCAACCAGTGTGTTAGATTTCTTTGGGTCAAGGGTGCATTCCTCCTATTGTATCGCTTTAGACCGTTTACATCAAAAGAATTCAGTGACATTCTTGGACGTTACCCTGAATGGCAGTGGTCAGAAATTACTCACTATGTGGATTACTTTTGTGAATTGTACGGACTGACCTATTCATGAATACTTTACAAGAGAACATTCGTGCTTTGCCTGTGGAGTTGAGAGAAAGGATTTACCGAGAGCTGGTCAAAATACAAGTGAAACGTAAAGAACAATTGCATCCGTTACGTCACCGGTGTTTGAACCACTGGTACCTGAAGGCTATACAAGGATTGATTCAATTGAAAGTGTTCCATCGGACAGACATTGATCAACGATCCTCTAGTTTTAAAAAGGATTGGTTTGGTATGGACGATTGTAGTTACATCATTGTAAACGTACTGCATCGAATTCCAGAGGAAGAGTTAACGAATTACCAACATCTTGAACACAATGTCAACTTAGTGAAAGAGGAAACTTCTGAACGAATTGTAATATGTAGATTAGTGACTCAACGATTTAAATTCGACACTGAAGTGAAACCATGTTTGTGCAAAGAGTACATTTCTTGTGTCAGACCAAAGAGGATTTAGTATGACCTATTCATGGATACTTTGCTAGAGAACATTCGTGCCTTGCCTGTGGAATTGAGAGAATGCATTTACCGAGATCTGGTCAAAATACAAGTCAAACGTAAAGAACAATTGCATCCGTTACGTCACCAGATCTTTAACCACTGGTACCTGAATGGTATAAGAGAACTGATTCGTCAGAAATTGTTTCAGTGGTCAGACCTTGTTCAATACTTCCAGGCCCCCGATGATTCACGTGTTGATCATTTTGTTTACTTCGAGATTCACCTAGAGCAACCCATTGAGGAAGACGAGGTAAACGATTACCAACATTTGTTACGTGGAATCTACTTAGCGGAAGAGGAAACTTCTAATCGAAATCTGAAGTTCAGGTTACAGTATGCAAGATTTACATTCCCAACTGGAAAACGAACATCACTGGCTAGAAAGTACATGTATTCTTTTCGAAACAAAGAGACTATAAAAACAGGCTGTTATGCCACGACTTATGTCGTTTGTCATCCAACAGATTCCGTGGAAGGAACTCAATGACCATATTCAAACCGTGGATCATTACCATCAATTATTACAAGAATTTTATCCATTCAATTTGGGACGACAAGTGATGTGTGTCTTAGTGACTTGTTTTCTGGGATTTCGTTTACCACCCGATTCTTTGTGGACTCTTTACGATCAGTACTTACCACCTCAATGGCCTTAAATGGTCACGAAAAACTCCTTTTGCTCAAAGCCTTGCGTTTTCATCTGGATACTTCTCGACCTCAACAGGAAAAAAAGATTCGTCAACTTTTAGCTACCCAAGACGTGTATGATGATGTGTGTGTAGCTTGTGACTTACATCCCCATTGGACAGATGTCCGTGCCTGGAAAGAATGGGGTTTTGAGGCTTGGACCCAAGAAGTGGCCCAGTATGCACGAGAGTTGTTCAAGGAAAAAAGTTACTTTTCAACCCGTGTTAGTGACGGTGCCAGAAGAACCCGTCACCCAGGACAGGACTGTCGTGGACAGGCCTGAAAGACCCTTTCGGGAGGACACTTGTGTGACCTTACCCCCTACTATAGAACTGGTTAGAACATTACCCAAAACATGTTGTACAGACACTTGTGTTTATTCCACGTTCATCGTTATCATGTGCCTTTTATTGTTGTACTTAAGCCTTTGGCTTTTATGTATTTTTGTCTTTCGTATTCATGTTTGAAAAAAAAACATTCAATAAACGTGTTCTGAAAAAGTATATAAACTCTTGTCTTGTTTGTTTTTCGTGTCACAAGTGACATTTCTCACACCATGGCTACCTCTGCTGTCTCTGCTCCCTCTTCCTCTACTGTCAAAGTCATCGACGAACACTTAGATCGTGCCAGTTGGGAGGCTTTGTATCTTCGCCATCCCTTTAACATGCTCATTGCTGGACCTAGCGGTTCAGGCAAAACCGAATTCGTCAAACGTTTGATCGAACATAAACATCATTTGATCGATCGGCCACCTCAACGGATCGTGTGGTGTTACAAAGAGTGGCAATCGGCGTACAGCCTCTTGCGAGAAAGTCAAGGCGATTCCATCGTGTTTGTGGAAGGCATTCCTAAAGAAGACGACGGCATCGTCTCTGACTCCCGTCAAACCCATTTGGTCATTTTCGACATGTTAGGAGAAGACGAAGAAGAAATTAAACTGTGGTTCACGCGCAAAGGGCATCACCGTAATGCCAGTGTCGTTTACATCACCCAAAATTTGTTTCAACAAAGTAAAGCCCATCGCACCATCAGTCTCAATGCGCATTACGTGGTCTTGTTTAAAAGCCCTCGAGATAAATCGCAAGTGCAAGTCTTAGCCAAACAGTTAGGAACGCCTTGGCTGACTCAGGCGTACGACGATGCCACTCAAACGCCACACGCCTATTTACTCGTCGATTTGAAACCTACGACCCCCGAGGATTTGCGATTTCGTACCCACTTGTTTCACCACTGGTGCCAAGACGGAGGGCCTGTCCTGTACACGTCTCCGTCCTCGACTTCATTTCACTCCCCATGAAAAAATCTATAAAAACCTCAGACCCTTTTTCGTCTGTCTCACACAGTGTGAACATGACGTCCCTTCAGTCGCATCTTCCCGTCAAATTGATTCGTGCCTTGTATGGCATCAGTCGAGAAAAAGATCCACAAACACGAGCTCGTGTCTTAGAAGCTAGTCTCAAAGAAGTCTTACGATGGTTCACGGTGACGGCACGTCAATTACTCCAAGGAATCATTCAGATTCCTCATCAAACCAAACGCTTTTTCGATCGAAACAAAGTCGCTTTGGTCCAACTGGCCGATCCCCGCATCGACACTCAAACCAAAAAACAAATCATTTTGAAACCTGGAGGGAGCGGTACTCTAGGAGGGGTCATCATTCGCTCACTCTTAAGATGGGATCCTAATGCCCCCAAAGTTATCCCCACGACAAAAATCCAACGAAGCCCCAAAAAGAAAAAGAAAAAGACCAGGTCCCCAAGAAGAATAACTTCTCCAGTGGCAGGACCCTCCTCTTACCAGACACCACCCCGGAAAAAGAAAAGAAGCCCCCAGAAAAAGAAACAGAGAAAAAGTCCCCAGAAAAAGAAAAGTCCACAGAAGAAAACTAGTCGCAAGAGAGGCACTTCGGCCAGGACGCAACCTTACACTCGCAAACCACGACCTGCCACAGCGGTGACTGCGTCTCCGGCAGCCTCACGTTTGTCCACTTCTCCGTTGATGTCACCAGGAACTGAAGAGTACTTGGAGACGTTGATCACACCAAGAACTTCTCCGTTGATGACCCCCAAAAGAACTTCCCCAGTGGCAGGACCCTCCAATTTAGCGGCAGTGGCTGCTGCTCACAAAGTACCTTCTCCCAAAATCAAAGTCCATGAAAGATCGGGCATGTTACAAAGTTTACTGGATTTGTCCAAGCAAGAACTGGCTCGATTTAGTCCGTTGCGTACCCCTGCACGACGTGTCATGCCTGTCCTCAAACTGATACGACGTAAAGACAATCAGTGGCGACGCGTACCAGTATAAAAAGACCTGTGACCAAGTCGGGGTATCAGTGAACTTGTAAAAGATGTCACCTCCAAGAAGCCACAAAAGAAAGAGACAAAGGCAGACGCGTCATCCGACAAAGCGCTTAGCCAAGCATCGACGTTACCCTAAGAAAAGACACAGTCTTTCCAAGAAAAAGAGGCGTCAACAAAGGGGAGGATTCCTTGGCGATTTTGGGAAAAACATTGTCACCTTTATGACAAATCGATAGTCCCAAAAAAAAAAAGATAAAAGGGTGTGCGTTAAGTCATCGACGTTAGTGTCTGTTCGGTGAATGTCCCGGAACCCACAAGCAAAGATGTCACCCTCCAGAAAACCCCAAGGAAAGAAAAGGAAAGGACTACCACCACGTTTAGCCAAACATGGGGACATGTTATCTGTCCTGTCCAAAGCTTCTCCACCCCTACGAAAAAAACTCATTCAAACGGCCTCCAAAGAGGTCATCGATACCGTGTGCGAATGTTGTTTGAACGTGTTGAAAGGCACGATCCCTTTGTCCAAACACCAGAAACAATGCTTAGGCAAACATCGTCACGTTCTTCGGAAAATGGTTCAAAAGAAAATTCCCATTCGTCAAAAAAAGAAGATGTTGGTCCAACGTGGAGGCATTTTACCTCTCTTGTTAGGCCCCATATTGAAAGGAGTCTTGGGAACCATGTTGGGAGGACTGGTGGGAGCAAGATAAAAAGACCCTCGGAAGTCCCAAGATCTCAGAATTCACCCCTGACAACCCTATGGAAGGACGAAAACTAGCTTTAGTGCCTTACAAACGATGGATGGAATACCATCGGTGGCAAGAACAACGCACCCCGCATTTACCTCCCAATCCCAATTTGAGCGAGATGTCCCAGTTACAACACGAATTGCAGTCCTTGATGGATCGCCAAGATTTGTCCGAAACAGAAAAATCGCAAAAGTACGGTCAACTCTTGCAACGATTGCAACTCTTTCACCAGAAAGCTTTAGACGAAACAGCTCTACCCACTCTGAAAGATTTTAAGACCTTGATGAAAAGTTCAGCACCATCACCAGTACCAGTACCAGTACCACCAGTACCAGTGACCAAGACAGAAAAAGGAAAAGAAGGAGAAGAAGAAGAAGGGTTTCAAACTCCACCAGAAAAAGTACGCAAGTTAACAACACCACCTACCTCCAGAATTGGATGGATTAAAAAGATGATGGCCACCCCTTCTTCATCACAAGAGAAAAAGAAAGTGAAGACAGAAGTGAAGACAGAAGTGAAACAAGAACCGATATCCCCCGCTCAGACATCCTCCTCTTCAACACCTATTGCCGGTCGCACACGCAAAGCCTTGCAATCCAAGAAAATACCCCAAGAGAAAAAGAGTAGCCTCTTCCAAGAGTGGGTGCCTTATTAACACACCAACCAACACAAAAAATGGAAAAAGTCTTAGCCAGCATTTACTACGATCCCTCGCATCCTGCAGGTTACGCAGGAGTTCAAAAATTGTATCGTTCTGCCAAAACTCGACTGAAAAGTCTCCGTTTACCTCAAGTGCAACGATGGTTACAAGAACAAGCTACCTACACTTTACAAAAACCCATTCGACGCAAGTTTGCCAGAAGTCGCACCCGAGTGGAAGGCATCGATCATCAATGGCAAGCCGATTTAGCCGATGTCTCTCATTTGGCCAGCTACAATCGTGGCTACAAATATTTGTTTTGTGTCATCGACGTCTTTTCCAAATTTTCCTGGGTCGTGCCCTTGACTTCCAAATCGAGCAGCGAGTTAGTGCGAGCCCTGCAACGGGTGTTGAAACAAAGTGGTCGTCACCCTCTTCGATGGCAAACGGACAAAGGCACCGAATTTCTGAACCAAGCTTTCCAAAAAGAATTAAAGAAACGTGACATTCATTTTTTTACCACCGAGAATCCCGAAACCAAAGCCAGCATCGTGGAACGTTTTCAACGCACTTTGAAAGAACGCATGTGGAAATATTTTACGCATCACCACACTCTGAAGTACATCGACATCTTACCGCACCTGGTGCAAGCGTACAACCAATCTTACCATCGAAGCATCGGACGTGCCCCGCAAGACGTGACTCCCGACAACGAACTGCTGGTGTTTGAGCGCCTGTTTGGTACGTCCCCGACGAGGGCTGTCCCCAAGAAAAGTGGAGAGTTGACCGTAGGAGATTGGGTGCGCATTGGCAAAACCAAACGCACTTTCGACAAAGGTTACTTACCTAACTGGACGACCGAATTGTTTCGCGTCACTGGACGAGTGCATGGCCGTCATCCTGCCGTCTATAAATTGGAAGACATGAACGGAGAAGTACTCAAAGGATCGTTTTATTTGCCCGAGTTACAACGTGTCACCAAAAAAGAAGACGACGTGTACGACATCGAAAGCATTCTCGAACGCAGAACCCGTAAAGTGGGCAAACGACGTGTCAAAGAAGTCAAAGTACGTTGGAAAGGATATCCACCCAGTTTCGATTCTTGGATCGACGCTTCGCAAGTCATCGACTATAAAAAGAAGAAGTGACCATCATGCCCTTTCACACAGCAGACGCAGCTACGTCGACCACTCCTTCTTCACCTAGTTCTTCTGTGCAAGATTTACAAAAACAACCCTTGTGGGTGTGGTGTGGAGAACGTGTGCCTAAAACGCAAATCGTCTTTTTCTGCCAAATCTTCGTGGTGTATTGTGTCATCGGGGCAGCCATCGCCAATTTGAGTTTGCAACAAGGAGACAAACAATTGTGGACCATTTTATTGAGCAGTTGCATCGGTTACCTGCTTCCCAATCCCTCCCTGAAATTCTCCTCGAACGGGAACGTTGTGTCCAGTGCCAGTGCCAGTCACCACTCCAACAACCACAACCAGAACCCCATTTTGGGTGGAGACACGCCTCTGACGTCCACTAACCCCTCGGACAGCCACAGAACTCTAGAATTATGAGTCACCAAAACCAATTTTACTTAACCTTACCCAGTGACAGCTCCATGGAGGTGTTTCCCAACAACACGTTGTGCTGTTACACGGCCAAATTACCTCAAGCCATCCCCTTAGATCACGAAGCCCATTGGGAAGTGGCTTTAGTGGAAATGATTCACCCGACCCAAGTCCGCAATGTCATTCCCCAGCAAAATTTTTTTACGGTGGAAGTTCATGACAAACAATTGCAAGATGAGTTGGATAAGATTACATATAGCAATAAAACCTATGATGACAAAACTAAAACGTGGACCTACAACGTGGTGATTCCCCCAGGCTATTATTTCAGTGGTCATCATTTGGTCAGCGCCATAGCCTCCAAGTTTAATGGCGTGTTTGGGGAAGCTTTTAAGAAGGACAATGTCAAGAACAAAAGTGTCACCATGGAGTACCACAAAGTAGCTCGTCGCTTCTTGATGAAATTTGAGCGAAGTAAAATCGTGTCCATTGTATTTTGTCCTGAATTGTTTGACATGTTGGGCGGAGACATGGAGATGAGGAAGAAATTAGAACGAGAAAAAGGCGAATCACCCATCATTTACGACAACGCGACTTTTGGCCAGTATTTTAATACCCCGGTAGAACTGAACCAAGGACTGAATTTGATCTTTGTGTACTCCGATGTGGTGGAATACAACGTGGTGGGACACACCTCCGTACCATTACTGCGTGTCATTCCTTTCAAAGTGGATTCTGCCACGAACGCTGACGAGGAAGGTGGAAACACTTACCACGTCCACCGCGAATTTGTCCATCCTCACTATTTGCCGGTCAGCAAGTCGTATTTGGACACGGTCAACATTACTATAAAAGGAGATTTGGGACAAAATATTCCATTCACCAAAGGAAAAGTCACGCTGAAACTCCATTTTCGAAAACGGTTCTCTCACGACTCGTAAGTAAGTAAGTCATGTATCCAGTGTACCGAGGGGTTGCTCGACAACGAGGACACGGTTTAGGAGACATGTTAAAATCGGCCTTTCGTTCGGTGGCCCCGGTGTTGAAACCGATGGTGACACGCGGATTGCACGCCTTGAAAGATGCGGCACTGACGCAAGGCAAAGAATTTCTCCAAAATGTCATCATCGACAAACAAAACCCTAAAGAAGCCTTCATGAGGGCTGGCAAAAATGTCTTGCTGCAAACGGGTAAAGACATTTTGGGTCGACGAGACACACCTATAAATGCCCTGCACGCTACCGAGTCAAGCATTCAGCAAGGACAAGGCAGAAAGAGACGACGAAGAAGAAAACACCCTTTCACCAGACTTCAAGCGAGAAAGGCCAAGAAAAGAAGAACCGTTCGAGACTTAGACGTTTTCGATTATTGAGACACAGCAACAAAAATGATGCACCGAGAGTCTTGCGCCTGTTCCAAGACGGAACTGGATCTGTTTGCCATGCCCCCCACCATGATGACCATGCAAGAATCCCAGTGGGTGGAATTTCACCCCGTCTCCTCATTGACCGATTCCGCTCCCATCGAGTTTGAAATCAAAGGACAGCCCGAAGATTACATCGATCTGAATAGCAGTTACTTGTACTTAAAAGTCCAAGTTGTAAAAAAAGATGATAAAGGAGTAGAAGACGATGATAATATAGCTCCCGTCAACAATTTCATGCATTCCTTGTTCAGCTCAGTGGATTTGTACTTGAATAACAAACTGGTCAGCAGCAGCATGGATACTTACCCTTACCGTGCCTACCTGGAAAATCTCTTGACGTACGGAACAGATGCCAAGGATAGTCATCTCAATGCCCATTTAGTCTCCTGTTTTGCCAAACACTTGGTCTACAAAATGACGGAATTGATCAAGAAAAATTGCTATGGATGTCAAAACGATCATCCCAGTCAAATTCAACACGATAAATGCCTGATGTTAAGTCAAGAAGAAAAATTGGACGAGTTTCTGGACGAAGCTTGGAGTCTCATCTCGAACAAAGACGTGTTACATTAGTGGTATAAAGACTTGCGTGAACATTCTTGTCCACCATTAACCACTCAAGAGATCCATCGTATCGAAGCTCTCCTGAATCAGAGTGAGGAAACAGAACGAATAACCGTTTATTCGTCAGACATTTTCAAGCAAAAAGTCAGGATCGAATTGACGACTTATTATTACCTGTGAAGAAGAAAACAAATCAATGGATACCTGGGAACTTTATTACCTTTTGAACCACAGTTCGTATACGGATTCTTGGAATCCTGTTGTCTGTGCTAAAGATGAACTCCCTCATCGCAAACCTAAAGACCATCAAGCTTACGTGATCAACACGGACGACAGTCATCTCCCAGGAACCCACTGGGTAGCCGTCTACTTTCCTCAAGAAGGATGTGTGGAATATTTCGATTCGTACGGATTGCCCCCTTTGGAAGACGATATCATCGACTTTATGAGAAGAAATGCTCAAACCACTCGATTCAATAATGTGAAATTACAAGGCACAGATTCCTTGGTGTGTGGACAGTACTGTGTGTATTTTCTGCATCATCGCAGCCTGGGCTATTCCTTAGAACATTTAGTGACTCATTTCGATCCTCGTTCTTCTGCTAGAAACGATGTGAAAGTAGATCGATGGTTTTGTGACCATTATGCTTATCTTTTGTCTCAAGCTAGGAAACGTAGTGTCCATCAATGGCCTAATGATTTCCAACAGTGGAAATCACAATTTCATTCACAACGTTGTCAGCCGTTTAAAGTAGATTGTGCATTGAGAAAAAAATGTTTGTGATTTGAAAAAAATGGTTGATGTTATATTGTTGGATTATTGTTAAAAATGTTAGAGTTATTGTTGTTTAGTGTTAAGCAATTTTTGAATAAAAAATGTTGTGTTTTGAAAAAATGCTTTTGTCTTTTGTTTAGCTATAAGATTGTTGGATTGATGCTCTTTCATTTCTTACTATCCCTCTCATGAACGTTGCGGCTCGAAAAACCGTGTGGGGGATGTTTTCCTTCACGTCCGTGCTTTGACTTTAAGAACCGGGGTTGTTCCCAGTCTAACCATCCATTGTTGACTCATCCTCCTAAGAAGATGTGCTCCAAACTAGCTAAGCTCAACGAAGCCTACGTGAATCTGCATAGGGTCAGACACAGTCTAATACCGAAGCCAGAAGAAATAGAGAATGTGAGAATGTTAAAAATCACTGAAGACCTGATAGAAGAGCTCTTCAGAGAAGAAATGAACAGGGAAAAAGAAGAATGGACAGAGAAGTACAGACTTCAGAGACAGCAGCAACAGCAGCAACAGCAGCAACAACAGCATCAGCAGCAGCAACAACCTGAAGCTGAGAGAGGCTTTGTCGATTGCCGTATCGACACCAAAGAGTTCTTCTTCTCTTTCCGAAGAAGCAGACCTATCGCCAGAAAGTCTGTCCTCAGAGGACATCGCATTCTTAGAAACTAAAAAAAGAATGCCATAGCAAACAAAAAACAGCCCTTTTCAGGGCTACCCAATACTCTAGAAAAGAAATAACTATCGATTTGCCAATGTGTGTAGGTAGAGTAGTGTGAATATAAACACTAACTCTTTTTTTAAAAAAATGTGAGGGTGTGTGATTGTGTGTTAGTGTTTGTAAGTGCTTAAGTAAGTTGGTATGGGTAGTAGATTAAAAATGATGTTTGGTTTTTTTTGGCTGTTAGAGGTGTATATTAAGGGTTAGATTGGATTGCTTTGCGTATGTGGATAGTCTATTGAAGTGATTTATAAAAAATTTTATAATAGTAATGGGTAGCATAAAAAGTGAGTGAGTGTTTCTTTTAGGTCCGTGCGTTGTTGTTGTTTTTTTTGGTCATGATCTAGGTAAGATGAATTTTATGTTTTTAGGGGGATGTTTTCCATCACGTCCGCGCTTTTAGTATAAATTGAAACTCGCTGGGCAGTCCAGCTACCCTTGTTGATTGATCAACACAAGAATGAATAGCAGAATAGTGAAACTGTTAGAACTCCAGATGCACCTGGAATATGCCAGGCGCATAGTAAACGAACTATCAGCGGAGGCTATCATAGAAGAAGCAAGAATGAAGAAAGAAGAGGAGGAGAGAAGAGAGAGGGAAGAAGAGGTAAAGAAAAGAGAAGAGAGGATGTCGTTCAATATTCCCGAGACAGAGGATTGGGGTGTTGAAGCGAATCATCCTCCCTCTGCGCTCCCCAGAAGAAAGGTGAAAGAAGACTGGGGAAGAAGATGCGTGTGTGGCGCCAGGCCAGGAAGGTGCAACCATTAGATAGGTGCATCAGGAGTTCAAAAAAAAACAGCCCTTTTAAGGGCTACCCAATACTCTAGAAAAGAAATAACTATCGATTTGCCAATGTGTGTGTAGATAGAGTAGTGTGAATATAAACACTAACTCTTTATGAATAGTGCAAGTGTGTTTGTGTTTGTAAATGCTGAAGTAAGTTAGTGTGAATAGTAGATTAAGGGTTTATTTATTAATTCTTAGTGTATGTAGAGAGTATAGTTAGGGTTATATTATATGAAATGAGAAAGTAGGGGATGTTTTCCTTCACGTCCGCGCGTTGTTGGGTCATGATCTAGGTAAGATCCATTTTATGTTTTAGGGGGATGTTTTCCTTCACGTACGCGCTTTCACTATAAGAACCCACAGTGTTGGTCGTTCAAACCATTCTGCAAAGAATAAAAAGAAGATGGCGTCAAACCAAATGGACAAAATACAAACCTTGCAAGACGTTTTAGACAACTTAGGAATAATGGAACAGATGCTAATAAGACTGGTTGAAGACCATTATTCCTATAGTCCCCATCGTGTAAAGATGGAAATTAATAACTTAAGAAAAGCAAAGGACAAGATTAGTGGTGTGATGAAAGAGATAAAGGAGGAGAAGGAGGATGAAGAGGAAAGAATAAGAATACGCAAATGGAACGAAAAAATTGAAAAAGAAGAAGAAAATGAAAAGAGGAAGAAAGAAGAGGAGGAAGAGAAGAAGAAAGAAGAGGAGGAGAAAAAAAAAGAAAGGGAAGAAGAGTGTAGGAGATAAAATAAGAACTTGGTGGAGGAAAAGAAGAAATTAGAAGAAGAAGAAAACCCAAAGGCCCTTTTCAGGGCCCCCATATTTCTCGAAAAGAGATAGTCTTTCCATTGCCTACCCCTTTTTTTATTTTGTTTTTTAAAAAAAAAATAGAGACCCTCCCTGTTTCAATTTTACATAGACCCTATACAGTCCCAGGGGTTTTTTGGCCATGTTAAATTTACATAGACCCTATATTGTCCCAGGGTTTTTGGCCATGTTAATTCCCATAGACCCTATATTGTCCCAGGGTTTTTGGCCATGTTAATTCCCATAGACCCTATATTGTCCCACGATTTTTGGCCATGTTAATTCCCATAGACCCTATATTGTCCCACGATTTTTGGCCATGTTAATTCCCATAGACCCTATATGTTCCCACGATTTTTCTCCATGTTAAATTTACATAGACCCTATATGTTCCCAAGGGTATTTTTAATGATAAGTCCCATAGACCCCATAAGATCCCCATTCACTACTGACGTTTAGCAACCATTAGGACAAAAATGAATGAAAATAGCATCCGGTGTACGAAGTTTGATTATTGCTTAAACTCGAATAACTGAATAAAATGACGGAAACATCATTATATCTTTTAAATGATAAATGTTTATTCCTAGAATTCCAACCAATTTTTTTAAAATCAATTTTGATACGACAATATAGTATGTCTGGCATTTTTAGGAATGTAATAGTTTGCGTGGAATGAAACCCTTTTTAAGTTGATTTTCTGACAATGAGCTTTTGAAATTCGAGTAATACTGCAAGGTAATTAATGTTTCGATAAAGAAAATGGCTGGATTGTAAATTCTGACATGAACAGTCTGTTTCCAGTTCCTTGACGTCCGTAGCAAATGTTATGTAAATCTACCCAAGACCTGTATGTGATATTGCACCTGATTGGGAAATACCATACGTGATAATACATCTGATTGGGAAAAGCCATATGTATTAATGTACCTGATTGGCAAAAAAGGACAAGACGGATGATGTGGACATTTTATTAAACAGCTTCAAATGGCAAACAAGGCAACAAACTTCCATCGTCGCAGAATTAAACGTGTTCCATGTGTATTTTTGAACACACCCATATGGCTCCTGTTCATGTATTTTATGACTCCATGTGATCTCAACATAGGCTGAATTCAGAAATTTCGAAAAGGGGGAATTATTCTTTATCTCCATCTTGAAAATATCGGCAGTGATTTAATCATAAGAAATTAGACGTGCATAATTTACTTCAGATATGATATACATGTGTTCTAGAGAGAGAGAGAGAGAGAGAGAGAGAGATAGAGAGATACGAACATAAGATAAGCCTGATGTGTGTTTTCACATCAATCCACGCACGGGTGGTGGGAGGAGGTAATTTTCCCAATGTGCTCACTTAACCAACCATGCTCAAGCTTATCCGTACTTTTCAACGGCATCTTCAGTTTTCGAAAAAACCTGGAGGACTGATGATCGATCTAGCGATTCGTTCGCTGCGTGAGTTTAGGATTAATTGCATTTTTGTAATGGATGAGATCTATATTGGTACGTTAACGTGTACAAATATCGGATGATGTTTTACAAACAGTGTCATTTCGGTAACATGCAGCATTGAAACGATATGTACTTTACCAGCTTTGGTTGGTTATTAGAATCATGTTGAATATGAAGCCGTGTAAAGATATATAGGGATGTGCTTTTCCGAAGAAATTTACTCCATGTGGTTCCAATCAGCCTTATTAGCGCAGCAGCGACATCACCGCCAACTTTCTTAAAGTCCGTGGGTTCTCACAAACGTAGACTTCTATGCTCCGCATCAAACACAAGTTCCTGTTTGTACTGGAGTTGACATGCGGTACAAGTTTTCGTGCAACATTGTACACAATATGAAGTCATTATTGTATGTTACAGCGATTGTGTTAATATTTATGATGGCATCACGGAAAAAAGGAAAAGATCTAATTTGAAAAACGAAGATGCTTTGAGCATAATCAAAGACTAAAAAGTTCTCATTTACAGTAATTTATTTTTTTTTTTGCAGGTAAAGCCCAAACCACCCAACTATAGTTCAGATGGAACTGGAATTTTCGTGTTCCAAACTCAGTTCGCGCATTAATCAATCGCCAGACTGGATGTGGAAAAAAATCAGGTTCTGGTAAATATGACTCTCAGATACTTTAAGATGGTTAACATGGGATCACCTGAACGTGATTGCTCCGTCGCCTGGCGATGAACGTGCCATGTTCCCAACCATTTTAGTGTAGCACTTTAGTGTTAATGAAACAGCAAATCATGTGCCGTTGATTTTTTCGATTTTTTAATAATCATTGAAACATCTAGCCTCGAGGACCTTACAAAATCTTTATGTGTACGACGATATGATGCTTGAACATAAAAATCAATCCCTCGAGAATGTTTTTTCGAGGTCGACATAAATACATAGACGTGACGCATGTGAATCAACGATATACACACGTGCCTAAAGTAATCCAATACAACTTTAACATGTTGATGATATTACATGGTATTGACGTGCTTGGTCTCGCAGATATTTACTGGACTTGGTCATCCTGGAACCGTTTTAGTTTTCTCACCTTTGAATTGAAAAAAGTTCCGGAAAATATCGCATGGCTTTGAATAAAGTAATTTAACAACCACGAGAAAGATATACAATATATAAACCTGGCAGTGATATCATAGCAGAGAATGGAGAGCGACTCCGCAAAGCTGCTCACGAACACAAGGAACTATTTTGTAATTATGTTGCCGGCCTCAAATGCGTCGAAGATGTGTTACAGTGGAACACATGACATATCTGACGGGAGCTGAAGGAAATCTAGGAAACGTTACCGAATCCAGTGAAAGATTTACAGAATTTATGGATCTAGCAGGCGCAGAATAACACCATTGTAGGTCGCGAGCACAGCCTGAAGAGGAGAAACAGGATGACCCAACATTTACGAGAAAAGAAAACCATGCCACGTTACTAGAATCATTCAGGTAGTAAAGCCATTACTCAAAAAAGTGCATGTGAACCCGGTGATATAGCTGCATCCAAATCCTACATGGGCACAAATACATGCACTCACACAGAAAAAAACAATATGAATCCGAAGAGTTTCTTTTAGGCTATGGAATAACAAACGAAGATACGAAAGGGGTCTTGGTCATGGTAGACTGTGTGTGGTCTTGAAAACACTTGTGGGGTCCGTTCGCGCGTGAAACAATGCACCAGAAGTTATTTGCTAGGCCCCATTAATTTTATCAGCGGTTGCTCACCGACACCATCTGGTTTCATGCGCTGATTCCTGAATATATTGAGGACATCGATGATGAATATACGATACCGATAATGAATTCTGAAGCGATTCATCTTTGTTATGATACAGTGCGCTGTTGTAAATACAACTCTTAGCGTTATCTCCATGATTACAATTTCATCAACGCAATATAATTCAATATAATTTGTCGACAAAAATTGCCGTGGAAGTATGTCGCACAATCGAGATTACTTTGGCGTCATTTTGCGTTTATTACTCACCCTAATCACAAATCACGGCCGTTTCGTAATCTTTTCCCAAATAACTATTTTGTGTTTTGGAAAACAGTGAAGCTACCTGAAATACTATTCGACTTTACCTGGAATTGATCAATGAAAAGATTTGACGGTGAACAACAATGGTGATCGGCAAGGACTCTAAACTTTATACGTGATTACGAACCCAAACTCATCTTTGCGATTTCAATCGAATCTGCACCGTACGCGGTTAATATACCGGTAACACGGACGTAAAAAACCATTATCAGTTGGACCGATGATATTAACGAAAATCCAGAGGATAAATTACCTTTACCCATGGGATACCATTATAAGCCAGACGTTATTGGCATTACATCAACAACTCTCATCAATCTAACCTGTACAACTATTAGCGGAAGCTATGAATGCGGACCTCCATGCGTGTCACTGTTAAAGATTACATACTATTTCGGTTTTCACCAATTGCAGTACCAGGTGATTTGGTATCGATTACTCCTGTTCTCTCTCATGTATATTCCAAGATTTAATGGCTGGTTGGCACATATTCGTTTTACACGTATTTACCAAGTCTAGCAAATGGTAGATCTTTGTGGAGAGACCTTTAAAAGACAACTGTACATTAAAGATCGATCTGATCCTTAAATATCAAGAGAGTCATACTTGGACATGTGATACCAGTGCATGTGGTTAATTGGTGATAACGTACAGTGATTACTGACAAAAGTTGTAGTGCGACTTGATAATATAATTAAAGACATTGCTGGGAATCAACATAAACGTTTTGGTATGCAGGCAATTCAATCGATACTATCTTACAGGTTAGAGAATTGTTAATTCGTACTCTACGGAGATTCGAATCCAGGTCCGCGGGTAAACAACACCCATCGCCTTGCCTGCACACACGAGCCCATATTCCCTCACGACTAAGCACACATCACCAAAATATGATGTTACTCAATCGGCATTATATGCACTCGTGTGTAGTATACACACTCGCATGACGACCTAGTAATTGTATATACACAGTCGTTCCGGATTCCTATGAAAGAAATCAAGCTATATAGAATTAATTATAGAGAGTTATAAATATACACCAGACAGTTAGGAAAGTGTTATCCATGGATTCCTGTTGACGAATGCTTGATAATAGTAGGCAGAATACAAATTTTTATACAAATAATACTACCATACAGGATAGAGAATTTTTAATTCGTTCTCTATTTTAGTTAGAGCCTATAACATTACATTATCAGACTAACAACAAACTTAATGCATGAATTATTCCATGTTAGGAACGAACCATTCAATGATTCATGAGACCAGCATTCCATGTTACAAACAACATATATCAACCATGTAAAGATCCACGACAACAGCATTCCATATATTATTGTGTATATAACATTAAAACTTTAGATGTATGACAATGATATTTCGCATGCTAATAAATGAATTATTCGAAAAACATTTAATGGAATCGTAAAATGTTCTGCCAGTATCATATTTACTTCAATACAGCAACGTTTGATTGAATCGAATTCATTCTACATCTCAGGTATTTCCTCTCGCTTCTGGAGATCAGAATCTCAATTTGCTCTAAGAAGGTAAAATCCCTGAAATATCTATCCTCTAGGCTTTCAGTCGAACACAATGACAGGTGGATGCTCGATTCTATGGTTTGAAGCCCACATAAATGAAGGATTTTCTCTAAGCTGGACAGGGCGTTATTGACAGCAATCTTTAGATTGTTCAATATCTCGATGTAAAATCGATCTGTTTCTGACCTCCTCATCTCATCGATGACCCACCTAACGGCTAGAAGTGTGGTCATGTCCTCTTTGACGGACTTCGCCTGAAAAGAAGCACATTAAGTCAAATCCTTCTATCTGTATTTATTAGTTCAAATAACATTTACACACATACAGATTCTGCATAATTGTACGATTGAAAGGTGACAATAAATCATAAATAAAACCACGCTACTGTTTTGTGCTTGTTAAGAGATCATTTCCAGCAGATGTTAATCTTCCTCATCTGTACAATTTAACATATTTGAAGCCTACATGAAGCGAGCTCGTATTTCACGAAGGTATCTTGAACCTTGCGATGATGGATTTGACCGTTCGCCCTGTCAACCTTATAGCTGAGAACCGCATTTGCTCAGTAGTTAGCGTGTAGGTCTTGCGGCATAAGGCTGTGTGTTCTAATCCTACTACTGAGTCAGTCGTGTCCGATGTATTAGTGTGTCTGGCTCTAAAGCCAAACTCCAAATTATAGCCAACAAAAGATAAAGATCCTCATCGTTTTAAATTCTTCAACTCTTCTACAATTTCGTGTTGACCGCTAGTTCTTGATAGTCTTAGCCGTTATGTCTTAATGGACGTAACCGTTATGTCCTTATAGCCTTAATCCTTACGACTTTATTGTCTTAACTGTATTTTTGTCTTATCCGTTATATCATTATAATCATAACCATTTTATCTTTATTGTCTTTACCGGTTCTTTTTACAATTTTAACCATTATGTGTTTCTGTGGTAAATAACAATGACGGAATTTTCTTTGCTTGCCCCTCTTGTTGTATGCCAAGCATCTTCGGACCGTTCAGTCGTTGGTCAAGCCTGAATATAACGAAGGTCATGAGCCAAGTAGACTTCCCAAGCATTGACTAAGAAAGAAATTTACAAACAGTTTCACTGAAAACAAACACATCGACAGCAAAAACTCGCTCTCGCATATGATAATCGAATGGGGCGGTTCCCTAATGCAATTTCAAAAGAAAACGCGTGACCTTATTCACAGACAAATGTCTACTTAGTAAATAGTTGTATAAGTATGGATGAGTTTATTATTATGCATATGCTTATCATTGTACACATAACTATACACTTGCGTTGACTTTATTTTCTAGGATAAAGTTTAGTGTATTCCTTGCACACTCTACAACAGGGTACTGGGAAGACTGCACTCGACTGGACCACTGGAAAAAGTAGGAAAACATTACCTACGTGACATTTATTACGCCAAGAAATAATAAAATTATTAAAGCCTATGTTTATTTTTATATGCTTGAAGAGTTTATGAAAAAAAGACTTTTCCTTGATTGTCTTTAAATACTTGTAAGGGAATACCAAAGGATGATTACCTCAAATTAAAGAGCATCTATTTCAAAAACAAAGCTTTCATAGTGATTGGGATCAAAGTGTTTAAGCTAGTTTCTTTGTCTAGCCACTTATTTAAAACAAATTCAACCACGAACATCTAAATGGGATTAAAGTAAGATTATCTTGTTTACATTATGCGCATTATTTTCTCATCGTTACAAGCAAATTAGAATTTTTGTTTGTCTTGTTTGACTCGTATTTCTAATGGTGAAAATTCAATAGAAATTGGAATGCTAAAAGTCAGGACACAGACTACATGGTTTTTCATTCTGTGTTTCTTTGTTGTTTTTGCTTTGTTTTGTTTTGCTTTTCTTGTTTTTGATTTCTTTACATATGCAGTGTTTAGGACTTTTTGCTTAAAAGGTTCCTTTAAAATATTGCTTTCTTGCCATTAAAAAAAGAACATTTTAACAAATCTTTTCTAGTGGTCTTTCGTTTACCACCTGTATACTTACAGTCAGAATTTAGATGTAAAAATTGTATTTAGCTTGTTAAGTATAGTATATGATCACCCCTCCCCCCTCCAGTGAGCAATGCTGGCATCTCAGTCAATGCTCACCAGGTGTAGAATCATGCTAAACCAAGTGTGTGTGTGTATATATATATATATATATATATATATATATATATATATATATATATATATATATATATATATATATATATATATATATAAACATAATGTAAGAAAGTCACATATATACATACATAGTGTTCAATTAGCTTTATTTAAGATAGTATAGTATAAGTACCTACAAATTTTTCTTTTATATCTGTGACGTAGTATTTGGCCAACTTCAAACTCTGCACGAGATGAAACAAAGGCTTTTCCAATGGATTTTCGTCGGTCTTTCGTGCATCCAAATGTCCGCACATGTTTGTATTCTCGATCGATCTGGCTTTTGATTGACTGGCACCCAAGATGAGCAGGCACATTGTTGGCAAAAATAAATATTCTACAAAGAAATTACAACATGTATCGTTTAATAGAAAATGTAACAAATAAATAAACTTGATAAACTATACATGTATAGTACAGACCATAGATGTGTGATGAATAACATACCTCAATAATAAAGATCATAGATCGGTCACGAATACCATACCTCTGTAACACAGATCAGAGATCTGTGATGAATACCATACCTCTGTAACACAGATCAGAGATCTGTGATGAATATCATTCATCTACAGCACAGATCACAGAGCTGCCATGAATACCATATAACTATAACACAGATCATAGATCTGTGATGAATACCATACCTCTATACTAAAGATCATAGAGGTCTTTGTGGAATACCTCACCCCTGCAACACAGATCAGAGATCTGTGATGAATATCATTCAGCTATAATACAGATCACGGAGCTGTCATGAATACCAAAGCATCTGAAGAAGTGGCAGCAGTACAGAAAAAATTGAAAATTCTTTGTTGTTAATGCGAAACCAGTTTTTGGAAACTAGTTACCAAGCCAGATTTTTTTCTCCGGTTGCCAGGTAAATTATTGCCATTGCCCAACAATATATATATATATATATATATATATATATATATATATATATATATATATATATATATATATATATATATGTTTCTTGCCAATACTTTTAATCGTCTATCCTACCATAACAAAGAACACATGTATGACTATGGGTACATCTAGTTCATCAATAGTACTAAAAGAAAAGTAGACAGTTTTTTCTTTATAAAAATACAAGGTATAGGAACAATATATAGAATAAGTTGTTACCTACCTCAACTGTTTATGAACAAAAATATATTTTTAAAAATTAATCAACAATTCTTCTGCTTTGAAAACTATTAATATAATTAACAGGCTAGAATAATGCTAGATGGTCCATCAAATCAACCAATGCTGAGAGACAATGTTGACAAGACAAACAGACGCAAAACGTTTACCTCTTCAGATTGAAAACAATGCATATAATCTTTACAAATGATACAATATATTTTCAAATAACAATAACTTACTTTGAGTCATTTTCTTGTACAACAGTAATGAAATAAACTTTTAAAAGAAAATAAATTAATAGATGAATCGCACAATATTGTAAATAAATTTAAATCTTTTGGAGTAATGGAAATAAACCCTATCAAGAAAATGAAATAATTTTGTTTTATTTATACATACTCGCACGGGAAAATTCCAACCAACATCGGCTAGGAGATTCAGAGATTGGAAAGAAGAGATCCTACTCCAATTCTAAAGTTAATCCTGACATCCAATGATACATGGTAGTGACTGGAAAATAAGAGATTCCCAAGAACGCAGAGTTTATTTTCTTCCTGCCATTCCCCTTCGGCCCCAGCCCTTTTCCCGGAAAAAATATCAACGTAATGAGTGTATTAAATTATCCCTGCAGCACTACGTTTAATTTAGAATCCATGAAGAATATTAATCGGGTAATCCGAAACTAGGTCCGTGTCGAAGCAAGGTACGTACCTTTCTTTCCAGTTATGTACTCCACGTCAAAGTATCTTGAACCAGTGCTGTCATTGTCTTTAGACAAAAGGCCTATGTGAAAGAAACTTTATGTCAAGTGTGATCTGTAATGTGTTTTAAATATCGCTTTTTAACACGGACATTAATTAGGTCTCATTAAGTGCATCCTTGTCGTTTTATTCCACAGAAGTGGGCGATTAATTCCAGGTGTTATCCGTTATTTTATATATATTTTTGCCGATATTATTTTAGTCCTAACTATCACAGCGGATTTATATAAAAAGAAATTACAATGTAAATAAACATTTAACATATGTGCTGGTTCGTGATGCGTGAAGACTAATTTCTTTCTCAATTAAATCCTCCAGGTAAAATATGTGAGTGACTTTTAAATAGTCTGCAATACTGTAAACTATGATAATGTGAACATTATCATTCGTGTTTAACCAGGTAAGCTTAGCACGCTTTAGCGGAAGATAGGGTAATACTACTGCCAGGATATTAATATTTCGATAAAGACAATGGCTGGATCGGAAATTCTGACATGAACTGGCTTATTCCCGTTTGTTTGACATCTCAACATCTTTTTTGCACATTCAACTCTTTTTGAACATTGGAATTTCACACACTGTTTGAGTATAGCTTTGTGTGTTTAAAAATAGTTATCGTAAGTATTTGAAAGTTGAATGTAATTTCTTTCTTTGTCGTGGCATCAAGATCATGATGTAAGCTATCTGATTCGGCAGCAAAAAGTGTTTATCACAATAAGCAAAGAAAAAAGCCCATTGATCTCTTAAAATTGAAACAATAAATTATTAAACTTTTGTCCTCGATTCTGTTGGTGGTTTTTATTTTCTTTTTCTGATTTTTAAACCCAATTTCACAAGAATGTCCTCCTATTTTGAATTATTTATATTTAACATCGACTGGCTATTTACATAGGTAAATAAGTTTCATTCTTAAAACAAAATTAAAAATATGAAAATCATGAAACTGGTGTTTTTAATCTAGCTGTTTCTTCAAAATTCAGCTCGTAATAATTCTCGTTAATTGCCATCTCGTTTACAACATAAACATATATCTAAATAAAACTGTCGGGGTAACTTGTAGAGGTAACATTGAATATTGACCCGCGTAGAAAATGTTGTAGAGTGTACGGGTCAGTATTCTGTATTACGTCGTCTCCGTATATTGCAGAGAGAGAGAGAGAGAGAGAATCAGATTTTCTCTGATGTTTCAGTCAGTGTCACTAGACTAAACGACGGTCACAAATGAAATTTAACTTTAAATATTCTTGTTTAATATTTAATGTTTGCTTCCTTCAGCAGCCAGCAATGATTATATTTGAGACTTTTTTTTAACGTTAAGCTAAATATCAATCACATAACCCCTTTATCATAATGGATAAGGCCTAATAGTTCGTATAGATCAAAAACAAGGGGCGTGAAACTGCAAACAAAGTGAATTATTGCATTTTCTCGAAAATGGGTTGTTTGTACCTTTAACTGCATACGGAAAATTATCGAGAAGACTGGATATTCATGAATGAAGGTCGGTTTGTCTTATTGTCAACTAAACTTGAACCGCATTTAGTTTCTCTCTCCCCGTCTGTATCCAAATACACACACACACACACACACACACACACACATACACACACGTCATCATCATCATCATCATCATCATCATCATCATCACTGCATTCAAAGTCTGAGCGAGGAATGATCTCTTTGTAGACGTTGTGATATTGATAGATTTCACATCCTGCACCGTTGTACATGAATGCTTCGTAAAGCGTTCCTTGTGTCCCGATTCAGATATATTTAAGAGAAATGTGCAATGTCTTTCCCTCAATGCACGATCGATATGATTTACTTAAAAAAGTGGGAATTACCGACTTAAAGTTTACATTGTAATCATCTATAATATGGAAAATAAGACAAATTTACATGTTTGAAACGTAAATTAAGATGGTCGCTATCTTTGTCAAGAGTCAAGGCCCGGATCCTATCCATTCTGAAAGGTATTTCAGCAACTTTTATGTAAATTTACCCAAATCCTCTGTCATAAGCCATATGTGATAATACGCCGGATTGGAAAAAGTCATATGCGATAATACACCTGATTGAAAAAAGCTTTGTGTGTGGTTTTCCACTTAGCAGTGTGGAAATGTAAGGGAATCGGGATGCAAATCTTCTACATACACCAAGCTTGTCCTGAATCTTGAGACGAACAATAACTATTTAGTACAATTACAAAACCTGCAGTTGAATTTACGATTTAGAATGCGTGTACGTAAATTACATCGGGTGCTTGGATTTCGCAAACAAGCTCGGATGGCTCGTTATATACAAATGAATCCGAATCAGTGAACAGATGAAAAGAATGGGTTTGAGCAATGCTTTTTTTAAGCTTCTGAATAATTCCGTAATCGGCAAAGCGATGGAGAATTTGCGAAAGAGAATTCGAGTCGACCTTGTTCGGACTGCGATATAACGTAAGCTTCTAAGGCTAACTGGTGATACACCGTTTTGAATTCCAGAAGATCTTTGTCGGTGGACACCTTGTCGTACATAAGAGACACATCGACACTGAAGCTGACAAAAACTTCTGTGGCGCGTCAGTGGTTGACTTGTCAAAGTTGCTGAAATACGTTTTATTACGGCGATATAAAACCGCTTTACCAGGATTATGTCAAGTTCTTTATGCAGACACCGATGTTTATCTGGATATTGCATCAGATATTTGCGAACGACACACATCCAAAAGATCATCCATTTGTATGTAAAAAGAAGATCTGAGATATTCTTTACCTGGATCGAGTAGTAATAACCTTGGCCATGCTAAAGGTCCGAGTGGGTAAATACGTTAAAGTGCATCTGCGACATTTGCTGAATATTTAAACGTCAACGGCTCCACTTCCTATTATTGACTGGATAAATCTACAATGGTTAACGCGTGCTTTCATGCCGCGTTCCCGCAAAGGATCACGAAGAAGAAAGAAATGGTTAACATCTTTTGGTATTTTCACTTCAAACCAAGGACGGAGAAATCTTTATTTAAGTAGGTAGGTAAATATGCCACGGGTCTTGTTTCTATTCGAACAAGTTAATATCTTTCGAGATTAAATTAGAGACATCGATGCTCTGTCCTTATCTGTGCAGGAGAGACGGCTCCATGATCAAAAGATATTTCGTGCTTCTTTCTTGGAAACAGAAAAGCTCAGTAAGGGTAATATAAGTTGTGAGATCTAATAAAGAAATGATTTTTCTTAAAAATATACTTTATAACTATGCCTATGTAGAAGTTTGCTGCAACAAATATGTTGGAGACACCTCTGTTGTGGTTGAAATTTCGGCCTTTGGATATGTGTCTTATGAGCCAAAGACCCTATCGTCATAATCGCATGAGAAAAGACGCGAATAGTTTTCGAATACATGAAAAAGACAACGTCTTTTGATCTATCAAGGTGTCAGGCAGTTCCCATCTGACTCTGCTTGACATCTTTATATAAGGCTTAGTGTTTCTTTTCACTTCATAAGGGCGTCTTCAGTCAAGGAAACATGTCTGCTGATAATAGCATATAACTTCACAATGAACATTGTACACGCATTATCCTAAATTCTACCATTGCACTCTTAAGACATTTTTCAGCTCATATCCAGTGCCACATTGGACCAATGTCCTCTTTTTTATTCGACCATCATTTCCCGCTGACAGATCCGATTAAACTAACGAAAAATGCGCATATACGGGAATCTGTGGGTTACATGGAGGGATCTAAAAGCCTTTTACGAGAGGGCAATTAAAAAATTTCAAAATTCCTGAATTGGGAATAATCTGTTGAAACGCGATTTCAAGCAAAAGGAGCAATTCCTGAAGTAAGCATGATATTGCAACACTGGCAGGCGACTAACTGTCTTTCACACAGTTTACAAGCGCTATAGTGTGTATGTATTATACCTGTGATTGACACCTGATATTTAAACTCACTTTCTCAGTCTGAGTATCCAATTATTAAATGACATTTTCTATTCAATCTTAGGTATATGGTGCATACATTGGCAAATTGCACTTTCATCCGCATGGAGACTTTCAAATCTTCTGTCTCTCGGCGAATATTTGACACCATAATTCAGCCCAATATCATTTGGAGCTGCATCAGGGATATATGGAGGATGCGGCAGTTTTTGGATGAAGCTCTTCTTCGGTACGTCTCTCAGGACAGCGGATGTATGCCCCAGTGCATTGTCATGGAGTGGTGGTCCACGGACAGATGATTTAGTAGCGTATTACAACTTTTGGCAACACTTCTGATGCACAAAAATATGCATTGACACTAGCAGATTTAAGCACAGGTACCTGGACGACCTGGCCTTTTGAATCGAACAAAATGCGCTTAAAACTCGTGACAGTCTAACTACGAGGAGCGATTTGTGGTCCCTGTTCTACTATGTTGACATCTCTTAGTCTCATCCCAACACATTTAATTGTTAAGACTTAGAAGTCACACGCTGGTTTTCTAATGATGTTTTATGCTTTGTGTATCCCTGTCTACCCATAAGGTGTTATAAGTTTGTTTGTCTCCAAGAAGAATAAAGATAAAAATTTGGTCAGGGTTAGTCTAAGTTTTGTTCATCATATGATAGAACTTAAATTATCCCATTCAAGTTTGGTCGATTGTACTCCCTTCCCTATACCTGGGCTGGCATTGGGCCTGGTTTCTATCCTTCCTTCCTTTGAACCTAGGGGAGTACTATCCACCCTGGGGACTATTTGAGTCTGGTTCAATAAGTGCATTCATTTTTAATTATCTGTGACAATCTCATTCAAACGTCTTTGGCCACTCTTTTCATATATGGCGTGTAAACTGTTTGGCGATTTCAACCAGAACCTGATTTTGATCTGGCTTCAATAAATGAGGTATCCACTTTGACAAACGTTCCTGAGCTTTAAGTGATTCTTCGGATAGTTACAAAACTGACGAATTGATGCCCGTGATAACAAAATTATTTTCCAATGTGTATCAAGGATCTTCAGCAACTGCCCCTTCAATGCAGTCACATACCGCTCACGAACTGCATACACCGGCCTTCCAGAACGTATGTAATCTTCCATGGATTCGCGACCATCTTTACAACGATGAAATTACCTTAAAATTGTAGGATATGACAGAGAATTGCATCAGCAAACTTTAGCTTTATGTCAGTACCTAAGATCACCCGTAATTTTCAGAGTGTTTTCTGACCAGCAATATAAGTGTTGTCCATCTTCGACATTTGTACATCACTGTCATTAACCTATGTTGCGTCACACGTAGGTGTTTGGCGTGATGCATGTGCAGATGTAAAATATGTTATAGAGCGTTAGTTAGTTTCTCTATCGATCGGCATTAATGGTATTGACATATATAAAGAACCAAATAATTCTAACAAAATATTCAGAACTTTCAAATTCCCCTAATATTTCTAACTTTATTACTATTTTTAATTTACTTATTTTACTTTTTACATTTAATCTGCAGCTGGTAAATGGTTCCTTTACGAGCACAAAACCTCTGGCAAGCGAGATGAATGAGGTATTTGCTTTCTTCACCGATGTTTCTAGTAAATACAATTAGTGCTCCGAAATTTAAAAAAAGTAAGAAGCAAGCATAAATATCATGATCACCCAAAAAGCACGGATCTAATTCATTATGGTATTTCTTTCTTTGATTTCTTTAGCAGATTGACACTGGACACCGTTCGATTCGGGTTTTTTTCTTTTCTTTCTAATCCCTCACCGGTGCCATTGCCACAACCAACATTTCATATTAAGTCAATGTATCACTCTTTGGTTTTTTTATCCGTCATTGGAATTACGGGGAACGCGGTAACAGTAATGAATGACGCATTGGTGTTTAAGCGGAAATGATCATGGATTGGTATAGATCTGTCAAACATGACACGTTAATGAACCAGTAATTGACACGTTACAATGCCATAAAGGCATAAGTTCAGTAAGTGTGTACTATTTCGCGTGCATTTTTGAATTCATAATAGCAGCAGCATTATATATCATCCGTAGAAAGACTGTTGTAATATCCCCCTTCTGTCTTTCAGTTACCTCATCTCCTCCTATATCACTTCATGTAAATTCATGAAAATAATGACCTTCTTCATATTCCAGCTATGTGCAAGCGAAGTAATTTTCTTGTCTTCCTTAGGGAGTGTGTTTTAAAGATCAAATTTGCAAATCTATCAGCTACAATAATGTTTTCAAATATTCTTTGAGAAACGTTTGTTTATGCACTTAAAGTTGGAACGATAATAATTAATGAGTTTTGGAGTTAGGACCCTTGGTTCACAGTCCTGTATAAACCCGATGTCATGCCAAGCCATGGGAGAAACTATTGTTTTCAACTTGGCACTTCCTCCATCAGTAATACTGGCTGCTATATATAGCCTATAGTGTGCTGAAAATGGCTTTAAACTCACAACAACAACGTATGTAAAAGTAATCAAGTTTATTTAGTGTTAGTCGGACAAAATGTGTTTTATTAACAGAAATGAATGATTTATTTATTCAAGGTCGGTATAATCGACTAGTATCTTCCTACCATCTGTGTAAATCTGTTACTGCGGTCACGGGTAGTTTAACATACTCTAGTCATTAGTCTAACCTAACACCCCCCAACATATGAGAAATGTCAAAGCATTCAAGGAAAAATGAATAGCTTTCAAATTCAAGGATATCTGTATTGACGACGAAAGAAAATTTAATTGTGGCATATATAAAGAGGATCTTCCAGCGAAACGTAAGCTTTAATCGTAATGAATGAATCAGGAAATTAAAATAGAAATTCTGTTTACAGTATGATATCAACTTTTTGCAAGGGAAACAGTGGGAAATAAAATAGTTAATCTGTTCTTAACACCATGATTCAAAACCAAAAACATTAAAATTGTTCCTTGATGAAATAAATTGGTTTGCACTTCAAATGAGTTATGTTATAAACAGCTGTTATCAATTATTAGTAAATGAATTAAAATATATGGACCGCATGCATTTTTTACTAAGTCACCTTTGATATATTCAATATTTAGGTTTATACATATTCGACTAAGGCATTGTAACACCGCACACATTTTGTCGTTTTAACTAAACAAAAAAGAAGACAAGATAGAATTGGTTCGTTTGTTGTTAACCAGTAACTGGAACTCTTCCGGGGAACATTCTATAATTTTTCTATCAGCATTGTGTAGCATTTCGAAGCGGATGTCAAATATCGAGCGAAAGAGATCTTATAAAAAAATGCGCATACCCGACATGGAATATTTGAAATAAGCAAGCGGATTTGCTTTTTTGCATTTTAGATACACACAAGATTTTATTTTCCTAAAACGTTTGCCTACATTTAGAGAACTAATCTGATGACGTTTCAAAATCCATGAATGTATGAGGTAATACACCCGGAATGTTACTAAGGAAGATCTGATATACCTTTGAACATGTCAGGATGGCATGTATTTGCAATATGAAAAATAACGAAAGACACGACAAAGTGCCTCAAATATGTCTTTTCAAATGTTAATTGAACTTGAAGAACATTTAAAACAAAGCAAAACTTATTTATTGCAAAAACAAACTGGGATCAAAATGAATTTGTTTTACTCAATTAGGCCTGCTCAAATCTATTCAACGTGATCAAGGGCCAAGTTTCATATCTGGAATTTTCCAGCAAATTATGTAAGAATTAGGCATCCAACAATTAAATTCTTCTGCCTATCACCCTGAGAGTCAAAGAGCATTTTAAATATTGCATCAGACTTTGAAAAAGAATATGATTTGATCATATTGTTTTGATACGGGTAAAGATTGGGATGAAGGCATTCATTTACTATTGTTTGCTGTTAGGGAATCAGTTCAATAATCTTTAGGATTCAGTCCCTTTGAATTGGTGTTTGGACACACTGTGCGTGGACCATTGAAGTTGTTAAACGAGAAACATCTTTCTAATGAAGATACTGAAATTAATCTTCTCGATTATGTTTTATAATTTTAAGTAAAAGTTGTCAAAGGCTTTTGAGATTGCAAGAGCAAATCTGCACTCTACTCAATCAAAAATGCAATTAAGGTATGATAAAAACTCAACGGAAATGAGTTTTCAGTCTGGTGATAGAGTTCTGGCTCTCTTGCCAATACCACAAATTCCTCTTCAGGCCAAGTATTATAGTCCCTACACGGTTGAAAAGAAAGTAAACGATTTAAATTATATCACAAATACTCGTGGGAATCGAAAACAAAAAGAACTTTGCCACATAAACATGTTAATGGAGTATAGCCAGGATAAACATGCAATTAATTTAGTTGTACCTGTCCCACTCAGTGAATATTTAAGTGAAAGAATACCATTGGACTCTACTGATTTTGGAGTGACAAATCTTCAGAATTCAGAAATTATGAATGATCTGGACCAGAAACTTTCATATTTGCAACAACAAGAAAAGAATTCCATGCGCATGTTAGTAAAAAGTAACTGATGCGATTTTTATGTATGGCTGGATACTGCCGGACATTTATTTCCAATTTTTCCATAATTGCTGAACCCCTGACAAATTTACTGAGCAAGAAAACAAAGTTTCATTGGACTGAGAAATGTCAGGACCTTTTGGCAAGTTAAAAGCCATACTTTAATGCGCGCCAGTTCTTACAGCTTTAAATTTCAGCCAATCATTAAAACGGTTGATCCAAGTGTAGTTGGGTTTGGAGCAGTAATGATTCAAAGCAGTAAAAATGGTGTTGATCATCCAGTGTGCTATGTTTTTAAAAAACTAAATAAGCACCAAAGAAATTATTCAACAATCGAGAAGGAATGTTCGGCTTTGATATTACTATTACAAAATTTTGAAGTTTATATTAGTTCAGCTCCTTCTTCGATTATTGTGTTTAGTGATCACAACCCCCGTACTTTCATCGGCAAGATGAAAAAAAAAAACAAATAATACTAAGGTGGATTTTGTTGTTAAAGGAATATAATATTGACACCAGGCACATCAAGGGAAAAGAAAATTTAATAGCAGATACGCTTTCCCTTGTATAGAAATGTATTATTTCATATACACTTTGTATAATTGATAAGAGTTCTTATGTTATTCTTTTTAAACCTCATATAATTAATCTATAGTAAAAAGAAAGCTTTATTATATAAATCTTTCATTTTCTTTTATATGGTGAGTTTACGTATATTTGATTTAATTTATTTTTTATTTAATTTAATTGTTTGTTAGTTTTATTTTTTTAAATTCCATTACATGTTATTGTAGTATAATTTTATTTACTGGATTTTACATTGTCCAGAAATTTAATTCGGTAGCAAACGTCTAATGATAAAAACTTTGTATATAATGATGACCTAGTTCCTGACCTTGATTCAGAACCAGTAAGAGTTGTGCTAAACAACTTTTTTAAAAATATTTTTAATTCTTTATCAGAGTAAGATTCATAAAATGAGATCAAGCCATATCTGGTGTACGTGACAAAAAAGGTTTTTCCAGAGGACTGACCCACATCCGGGCATCTGATTAGCATTGTAGCTAGATTTATTAGTGATGTTTTGAGAATGCTTAGTTATTAGTGCCTTAACACTTGAGAAGTTAAAGTGTTTTATGTTGTGACCAGTTTTGGGGCTAATTATTTTTCCATGGAAATACTTGTGCTCTAAATTAATTCTTGGACAAGGATAGTTATCGACATTTACACAGAATTCAAACACTGGAACATTATTTTCTGTGATTCAGCAAACAACTGTTGACACATCAGTGCGAAGCTTACCACAGAATACATCAACTTCCATTTTGGATTTCATCAGGATTCAAATTCAGTTTCATTAGGACTTGTTATTACTTCTATTTTTTATTCTTGGAATATTTTTGGGTTTGATTTATAGAACCGTAAGGTTTTTTCTCATTATCACCTTGCTTCTCTAGGGAAAATAATAATTTTTAAATTTTACAGAGCTTGTTGTCTTCATTTATTTTTTGCTACGTTTTGTAAGAGCCTAAACACGTAATATATATATATATATATATATATATATATATATATATATATATATATATATATATATATATATATATATACACATGTTTGTGACTGCATTTAACGAAACTTAAAAGTCTGGATAAGCAGCATATGGCAGGTAAAGCTTTCCCAAGGTAATGCAAAATTTACATTAACTACGCTATTTTCTATTGCAGAACTGTTCTTGTGATTAGCAATTGTATAAGTGGTTTCCTTTATATTTCCTAGTAATGGACAGAAGTCGCAACCAACTCATTTTACGTACAGTCTATCCTAGAGTTCATAGGGATATGATACAACTAAGTAAAAAGTAATGTAATATTAACGAATTCATGATGTAATGAAAAACATTATTTTTAGCTGAGAAGCAAATGTTTTAATTACAAAAGCGGAATACCTTGAGCAACTGTACTTTATTTATGTTACAAGATTTTGTTAATTCATTTACTTTACATCTTAAAAAGAATAAATCACCAACAATTTGAAGTTGTATCCAGACAATGAACAATATTCAGGCTTAACTCTTTACAAATACATAGAGCTCAAACCTATTTCATAAAAAAAAACAGCTGGATATCATTCCGGAAAAAAAACACAGACTACATCCTATCTAACTAGTACACATTTTTTAAATCACCCATACAAGGAAATACTGTGCTCGTATGTATATATGTATGTATGTATGTATCAATGTATGCATGTATGTATGTATGTATGTATGTATGTATGGTGATTACAATTAATTTTTACAATAAGCTCCTGTAAAGATCTGACGTTAGACTCACTAATATATTTAAGAATTTAATGTTGTTTTTCAGAGTGTATCGTGGTATAAACTGTCATTTGCTGAATCATACAGCAAATAACGCCCGAACATTAAACTCTTATATTGCAATTCTGGATAGTTTTATTTATTTTTATTGTTATTTTGTTGGGGTGTTTTTTCTTCAAAAAAGATATGCATTATCAGTTTTAGCATATGAATTTTTTTGAGTGCGTCTGTTACGTAGCTATTCATAAAACAGGGGATTCTCCATCTGCAAGGTAATAGCTACGTCAACATCAAACAAAATAATTTACCAATGGTAGGCGCTCTAAGTTTTAAACATTCTACAGCATGGTCTAATCTTTTACCTAAATTGGCGTATATGATATGAGTTGAAATTCATTGTGACTTGGCCGAATTGTTATTGTCCAGACAAGTGACCAACCAATTTTCGCTTCTTTAAATCTATTTTCCTGTTAATAAACAGTTTAGGCTAACTACATGGGGCTACTTGTAAATGAAAGTAAGACTATCGATAAATGGTTATAGTAATGGAGGTCCAATAGTCAAACAGTGCAAGACATAGACACTGACAGTTATGATGGGAGTGTACAAACAGTGCAAGACATAGACACTGACAGTTATGATGGGAGTGTACAAACAGTGCAAGACATAGACACTGACAGTTATGATGGGAGTGTAGCGGATCTCCCACCCACCTCACATCTTAACTATCAACATCAGCGTCTTACATTGTAATGTCTTGGACTGTGAATCCAATTGATGTAAGTAATGTTAGTCTTTGAACACCCCACCCTCCCAATCCCTATATCCATTTACCTCTAGTTTTAAATTCATTTGTAACAAGCTGCAGTGAAAGTACTGTAGTCCTAATGTTCTTAGCAGATTTTGAATTTCCCGCTTTTCTTTGTCAAATGTAGTCAAAGAAACAATTATTTATATTCAGATAAGTAGCAAAGGTGTGTTATTTGATTATATCAGATCAATTTTCTAAATAAGATAAACACCAACCGATTTTAATTTGATTTAAAGGCATGCAATGTGTATGCCTTCGAATTCAGTTACTTTGCAAGTCTCTTTTTTTTAGACGTTAGTATAATGTAGTTCTCTGTACAATTTATGCAGAAATAAACACAACTGTGTCTGATCAAATGGTTATGTTCTGACCATTGGAAAACTTCACTACATTTATCAACTTATGCAACTGCAATTATAATATGAAATATATTAGTGAATCTCATGACAAATCTTTTCAGAAGTTTATAATAAATGCTTGTGTAATCACTGTTAAGATCTGATAATGTTTCTTCACTACCAAACAAAACGAATGAACGAATCATTACATATTCATTGCGAGGTCAATGTTGTAGGCCCTGCTGAAAATGAAAGTATTATTGGATAAATTGAACCTTATTATTGGATAAATTGAACCTTATTAAGTTTTTATTTCTATGCATACTTAATATGCTATAAATAAGAATGAAGCTAAAGAACTGTGTTAGTTCCACACCCGGCGAACTGACAAGACATACTGCTATTGGTTTATAACTGTGTAGAATTCAATGGTAGAATTTCGGATTCGACACTTGAATATCTTTTTTCAAAACTTTTACATTTGGGTACAGAATTAACAAGTTGTCTACCACTGACATTAAGTATTTAGTACCTCGGAGATTTTACATCGCTGGTTTAAGAAAATGTGATGTACTACTTTATTCAGTGTTTAAATTTTGAATCGTGACATCACGTGATTTCCTAATGTTGAGGTCATGTAGCCTATTACATTTGCCATCCCATGATGCTCCTTGCACAAGGTCAGGCTCACAACATTGGATAACTGATGCCAGTTGAGAAATTCACGAAGGCAGAAATAACACTGAAATGTATTGGCAATAAAGAAACAGCATTAAAATAATTACTTCCAGTTGTGTCACCGACAGCTTTTTTTTATCATATTAGCCAAAACAATGTCAATTAAAGAAGTATTTGATGTTGTTATAAGTATCGATATGCATTACAATAATTTTCAGCCATCATGTGTGAGCTGGGTGTGAGGGAGAGGGTAAGATGTGTGTGTGTGTGTGTGTGTGTGTGTGTGTGTGTGTGTGTGTGTGAGAGAGAGAGAGAGAGAGAGATTCTGTATGTATGTGTGTGTCTTTTTGTGTACGTGTCAGTGTGTGAAACATGATTTTTTTCAATGAAAGTTTGATTGATTGTGTTTTACCGTTATTGTACATTAAGTTTTGACATTTTATAAATAACCTGTTATGTCACTAAAAATAAATGTGTAATAGAATTCATTAATAGTACAGATAACCGTTTCAAGTAGGTGGAATTAAGCCGGTAATAGACATATATTTATACAATGCAATTTTTGAAGGCTTGGTCAAAATCCTTGATGGCAAGCATTAACAAGTATATACGTAATTATAAGAAGTAAGATTAATGCTTTAAAACATCAAACGCATGTTTAGTTTCAAAATAATTTATTCCTATTTGATATGCTCTGAAGAGAAAACATCATATACAATTGGTAGTAACAATTGTATATCAGTTACACTTTGGTGATATATAGGTATATATCTCAATTCTTTTTTGCATGATATATGTGTTTATATAGGTAAATTGTCACACCTGCAAACTGTGCAGTTGACTCATGTAATTTGATTTTGATAACCGTAAACTATAAACTTGAATATCATTATGATGAAAAAAATACTCCATTTGGCTGAAATGATGCACTGATAGTACATCTTTTAGAGGTAGTTCCATATAGACAAGCTACAGTCTTTCACAACAAGCAATATCTGAGCCAGTGAACTGGGCATTAGATACAGTTTAAAATTCTCAGAACTGCATGAGTAGTATTTTGATATACTCATGTACTGTCACACTTTAAGCAGCAGTTCTAATAAGTCATAGACAACCCTAGGATTCATGTATATATGGTCAGTAGTAGTGAATGGGGACGATTCAGCGACAGTGGGAATTAGCATTCCAGACCCCACCCCCCGGGACTGTTTAGCGACTATGTAAATTTAACATTACGAAAAACCCTGGGACTGTTTAGCGACAAGGGAAATTAACATGGAACATAGATTTTGGGACTGTTGAGCGTCAAGGGGAATTGAACATGGGACTGTATACCGTCAAGGGAATTTAAACAGGGTGGGACTGTATAGTGTCAAGGGAAATTTAACATGGGATTTTTTTTTTAAATTAAAAAAATAAAAAATAAAAATAGGGTAGGCAATGGAAAGTCAATCTCTTTTCGAGACCTATGAGTGGCCCTGAAAAGGACCTTTGGGTTTATGTTAATGTATTCATTAACATAAAGGGCACCGCATTGGTCTTCTTCTTGTCCTTAGGCTGCGTCTCACTGTAGGACCGTAAATCTGGACTCTTTTGAGGCATCCTTGTCTTTCTACGTAGATCCTACGTATCCACAGACTGGTGTCTGTCCTGTGGACAAGTGTCCACTTGGATCGGACATACATGGGTATGTCCGTCCGGAACATCATTGAAGACACAAGCGTAGAAGATTGCACATCGGTCCACATCTTGAGGCGCCGAGAACAGGTGAATCAATGCAGTGAACTGCGCTTATTTATAGGTAGAGGTAGGATTGAAACGGATTGAGTTTGTTGACCAATTCAAACACGCGTTACAGAATTCAGTCAGGCCGCATCCAATCCGAAGAGAGCAGTGTGTGACGTCACGTGGTCTATATAGATTTGCTAGCGCCTGTGTGCAGTCAATCTATGCGACAGTGATTGAACATGACGGAAACTCAGAAAACGATTTACTTGGTGCACCAGCAGTGGAGACCGCCCAAGGGAACCCGGGCTTACTTTCAGAAGAGGTAAATTGGGATTTTGTGGATTTTCTTACCTCGCAAAAATTTGTTCCGGAACCTTCGTCACCTTCATTACCGCAAGTGGAGAATTTTAGACAGAGACAGAAAGAAGAATTGGAGAAATTTATACAACGACAAAAGGAAGCGGAACAAGCTTTTCTCCTACAGCAACAGCAGCAAGAAGAAGAGGTAAGAAAAAAACAACAACAAGAAGAAGTAGCAGCAAAGAAACAAGAGGGTGAAAATCAAACGGTCACGGTACTGTTGGACATTTTAGCGGAGTTAATAAGTCTGAAACAAATGTATCAGACTTCTTTATTACGACCGAAGAGAATACGACCTTCCCGAGCTAAACACGTCAACCCTGTGACTAAGCCTGCCGTACCACCCTTAGTGATTTCAACCAAATCATCATCAACAGTACTCAGTCCAGAAGTAGGCCTTGGCCGTGGCAAAGGCATAAGGCAGTTAAAGTTGATTGCTTAAACTCATCCCTGCACCAAAAAAAGGCCCTTTTCAGGGCCACCCACGTCTCTCGAAAAGAGATCGACTTTCAATTGCCAATAACTCAAAAAAAGAAAAAGAACCATTTTACCCCTATAGTACGTGTCTGTGTATGAGTGCGTGAGTGTACGTTCTTATTTTAAAATCAAAAGCCAAAGACACTTACCTTATATAATTAATTTATTCTTTTATCAATAGTTACAATCCAATTCACAATTCACAACATAGTACTTCAAAAAGTTCATTCACTTCTTCTGTCTCATTGTTTAGTCTCTCTGTTTTTTAAATTTCTTCACAGTCACATTCTTTTCCTCCTCTTCCTTTTCACTTTCTTCCCTTCTTCTTTTCTTCTCCTGTTTCTTTTTCTTTACCTGGCTGCTTTCTTCCTCTGAAGAATCCCTCTCTTCTGAAGAAGAATCCCTCTTTTCTTCTGACTCCTCTTGTTTCTTTTTTGGGCAATCTGGAGACCAATGTCCTTTTTCTTGACAATAATAACAGGTATCTTGACTTTTGTCTTTTCTAACCCCTTTTTTCCATTTTGACGGTCTGGACACTCTGAAGACCAATGCCCTTTCTTCTGACAGATATAGCAAGTATCTTGACTTTTATCTCGAAAGGAAGGAGAGTAGTCCGTCGGCTGGTCTGAAGAGAATTTTCTAATGACCCCTCGCAAAGCTCTGATGAAACGTTCGATTTGGCTAGTCTCTTCCGTCGTTGTGCTCGGTTAGAGAGTGAAATGAATAGTGAAAAGACAAGACACACACCCTTTTATATACGCTGGTCTGCCATGACTATAAATTAGCCCATGGTGTTTAAACTTTAGTCATTTGACGTTTTTCACTCAAGATGAAACGATCCTATTCATTCGAGAAGAAAGAAGAAGAAAGTAAGGGGCAGAAACGTGATCTATCGCCTCGTACCAGGGCTGAAGTCTTGGCACAAATTCATGCCAGTGATTTTGAAGAGGACATGAGTGAACCAGAATCCGAACCCTCTAAACAAAGTTCACCACCCTTAGTCAACCCTGAAAAGTACTATTTCATTCGAGAGACGGAAAAGCGCTCCTCTAGAACATTTAGAACCACGGCTTACAAATACACAGTGAAGTTTAAAGATTTCAAGGCTGAAGTACCTTTAGAGAAAGCAGAAGGGTTCATCACTGGGGTGTGGGATTCTTTGCTCACCACACTCAAGCGACAATGTCAACCCAAAGAAGACGATCGCTTGAGACTTTCCATACAACACGACGGTTTGAAATCCCGTTTGGATCGAGTTTAGCAGACCCGCAGAACTAACTGCTTCCAAAGTCATGGACAAGATTCAACACGTGCAACAATCTAATGACCAGTTTGACATCACCGATGGAAAAGCCACACTGGACATGACCCACGTCTCTCCTCCTCAAGGGACCGGACAACGCAATAAGGTGTTACTGGTGAACTACCTTTGCAGCACCAAAAAGAGTATCGTCCAAATTCACAATTCTCAAGACCAGATGTGTTTAGCCCGAGCCATCGTGGTGGGACGAACCTATGCCAACAAGAACGACACGGTAGAATGGAAAAGAACCTGGAAAACTATTCAACGATCGGAACGAGCCAAACAACGAAACGAAGCAGAACTCCTGTTGCAACAAGCTGACCTATCCAAAGACACACCCTGCGGCATTCCTGAAATGCAAAAATTGCAAGATGTCCTAGCTCCACGCTACACCTTGAAAGTGCACCCTCAGGAAGTGCGTGGGCCTCTGTTGTTTCGAGGCCAAGACTTTAAGGACGGAAAATACATTCATGTCTATTATCACGATGACCATTTCGATACCATTACCAGTATCACTGCATTCCTGGGATACGGTTATTACTGTGAGAAATGTGACCATGGTTATAATAATCGAGAGCAACACAAACATTGCGGATTGAAATGCTCAGGATGTTTGGCCTCTCCACCCTGTCTGAGCGAAGGACAAGAAAGAGTACATTGTCCTGCTTGTCTGCGCACGTTTGTCAGCCCTGCCTGTTACCAACAACATCTGAAGACGCAAGGTTCACAGCAGAAATGTGCTTGTCAGCTCCTGAGATTGTGCCCTACCTGTGGACAAGGCATACGTACCAATACTGTCAAGGCACACGTATGTCGAGGAAAGAAAAAATGTCACATTTGTCATCACATCGTGGACTTGGAACACCAGTGCTACCAAAATACCAACCTCCACCAGAGAAAGAGGATGGTCACAAGAAGAAGAAAGGCAATTTCATCTTTTTCGATTTCGAATGCATGCAAGAGACCGGCATTCACATTCCTAATTTCTGCGTGGCTCATCGAGCGTGCGAGAAGTGCATTCAAGAACCTATCTTCAGTCGTTGCCCTCAATGCAGCAAGATTCCTGGAGGGAGTGAAAAAATCTTTCGAGGACCGAACACGCTAGCCGATTTCGCTCGATGGGTCTTAGACCCCATCGACAAGACGTGGAGTCAAGAGGACATCGAATGTTACGGAGATTGTCATCGTCATGCCACAGTGATGGCTCACAATTTCTCCGGATACGATGGACAGTTTCTTTTGAGGTACTATACGGAACATGGCACCGAACGTCCTAAAGTCACTTTGAACGAAGCCAAAATCATTTTCATGCAAGTGGGACAAGTGCAGTTTAAAGATTCGATGAGCTATTTGGCCATGCCTTTGAGTCGAATACCTAAAACGTTTGGAATGACAGAAATGGCTAAAGGGTACTTTCCACACTTTTTCAATACGGAAGCCAATCAACACGCCGTTCTACCCCATTTGCCTGAGGCTCACTATTACGATCCCGACAGCATGCGTACCGACCAACGAGAAGCTTTCTACGCTTGGTACCAGGCTCACGCCTCGGACCCTTTCGACTTTCAGGAAGAAATGCTAAAGTATTGTCGTTCTAACGTGGACATTTTACGGCGATGCTGTGGAAAATTTCGAGAACTGTTCATGGAACACGGAGGGGTCGATCCTTTGAAAGAAGCTTGCACCATTGCCAAAGCGTGTTCCTTAGTGTATCAACAACGATTCATGCCTGAAAACACCGTGGCTGTCATCAGTGCTCAAACGACCCACTATGTCTAACGTCAATACTCGGTCAAAGCCCTACGCTGGTTACATTACTTGTGCGACAAGGAAGACAAATGGATTCAGCATGCCCGCAACGGAGGAGGTGAAAAGACCATCGGAACGTATTCGGTCGATGGCTGAGACTTAGAAAACCCCAAGATCGTGTACGAGTTTAACGGTTGCTTATTTCACGGATGTCCCGTCTGTTACCCTGACCGTAGCACTGAAAATCAGTTTTTACAACGAACCATGGAAGACTTGTACCTGGACACTTGTCAGCGACGCCTAAAGTTAGAACAGCAAGGATACCAAGTGGTGGAAATGTGGGAACACGAGTACGATCACCGTTTGAAAATCGATCCCGAGTTTAAACGCCTCGTGGAAAGTTACCAGTTCATGGACCCCCTGAACCCGAGGATAGTTTGTACGGAGGAAGGACCAATGCCACCTGTTTGCTGTACCAAGCCGACGAAGAGAAAGGAGAAGAAATGAAATACTTGGACGTGTGTTCGCTGTATCCCTACGTGTGCTAATATTGTCGCTTTCCTGTAGGGCACCCACAATTGTTGACGGAACACATCGACCTGAAAAACATTCGACAATACGAAGGCTTGATCAAGTGCAAAGTTTTGCCTCCCACGGACTTGTACCATCCTCTGTTACCTCACCATTGCCAAGGCAAACTGATGTTTCCTTTGTGCCGTACTTGTGCCGAAACGTGCAACCAAGATCAGCCTTGTCAGCACACCCAGGAAGAACGCACCTTGACGGGAACCTGGGTCAGCGTAGAATTGTTCAAAGCTCTGGACATGGTATACCAACTGTTAGAAGTGTACGAAATTTGTCACTTTCCCAAGACACAACAATACCACAACGGTGACCCCAGTACGAAAGGCATTTTCGCCGACTACATGGATGCCTTTTTGAAACTGAAGCAAGAAGTCAGCGGCTATCCGTCCTGGTGTCACACTCCCGAAGACCAAATACATTTCAAAGAGAAATACTACGAACAAGAAGGCATCTCTTTAGACCACATCGAGAAAAACGAAGGCAGGCGATCGTTTGCCAAAGTGATGTTAAATTGCTTGTGGGGTAAAATGGCACAACGCCCGTGTTTACCCAAGACGGAGTATTTGACCGAACCTTCCCGCTACTTCCAGATGATTCACGACAAAACCGAATACATGAAAGACGTGGACGTCGTTCGTGAGGATTTGATCTTGGTCAATTACGAATAAGATCTGGACTTTGTACAAGACGACCCTTTTGGAAATGTCATCATTGCGGCTTACGTGACAGCCCATGCTCGCTTAAAATTGTACGAAGCTTTAGAACTGTTAGGGGAACGCGTCCTGTACTTTGACACGGACAGTTGCATTTACATCCATCACCCGAGTCAACAGCACCCTGACATCGAAGGAGACCGTTTAGGAGCCTGGACAGAGAAGCATCCCGACGACAAGATTCTAAGTTTCGTCAGTGGCGGTCCCAAAAATTACGGCTACGAATACCGGGACAAACAAGGAGAAGTGCACACGAAGTGCAAAGTGAAAGGACTGACTCTGAATTATCGTACCAGTCGTGTGGTCAACTTTGGGGTATTGAAAGAAGCCTTGCAATCTGGAGAGGATGAACACTTTAAAGTGACCACCTATCAACCGAACAAGATTGTACGTTTACCGACTCACCACATCATCAGTCGACCCTTGGAAAAAGTCTATCAAATCGTGTACCAGAAGCGAGTGCGACTGCCCAACCACTTTACTTTGCCGTATGGACATGTTGGTATAAAACATTGGTTGTAAGCGGATAGCCACCCACCAGAAGGATGACTTTGCCACAGCAATAATCGAGTGAGAAACCCGATTAGAACTCCAAGTTCAAAGCCTACCATTTTCCGGTTTTCTTGCCTGACTATTGTGATTGTGCCCGTCGATTGGACACGTTTCAAGCATGGCCTACGGATAGGAAAGGATTACCTTCTTTGCATATTTTAGCTAGAACAGGATTTGTCTACTTGGGACCTGAGTCAGGATTGGGATACGAAGTACAGTGTTTCGCTTGCGGACTGAAGTTACGAATGGATCTGTGTATCTACAAAGATTCAGGTATTCTGGAACATACTCGATGGTCTCCGCACTGTCCTTACCTTTCTATGGCCTTTCCACCCATGACACTACGGTATAATGATGACGGCACCTTAGAGACGGTACCTTCCAAAACTAGATATAAAAAACATAAAAAAGGAACGATGTACAAGCTTGAGACTGCATTGAGACTAGTATAATAAGGGACTATGGTCAAGATCGATAGTTCATTGTGACTACCAAGACCAAGCGAACAAGATGAATACTTTCAGAGAAACACAAAACAAGTTTAGAAAGGCACAATTCAAGTGTGGGGCTTCTGAAGTTGAATGCGATTGTGAGCCTTGCGATGGGTACGATGCTGTACCTTGTGACCTTAGCGATGCCGTAAAGAATCATGGGAACTTTGTTCTCACTACCCCTATCATGGAAAGTGATGCTGTGCGTGCCAAACCTGAGGGATGCGAAAGCGATGCCGCTCGTCCTCTTGGACACTTTACTGGGTTTCATTTTAAATGTGGATGTCAACCTTCACGTCTACCCCCCTACGGATGTCATCCAGCTCTGAGCAAACTCCTGTCCATGTCACCCAACCCTCATCGAAACGAACCTGTGAAAGACGAATATTCGTTTCCTGTGCGTTTGTCGGAATACTGCGACTTTGAAAATCGTCGTCAATCGTTCAAAGGAAAATGGCCTAAGTATCTGGGAGGACCGACCCCCGAAGAATTAGCCAGAGCCGGATTGTTCTACTTGGGCGAAGGAGATAAAGTCAAGTGCTTCAGTTGCGGTGTGTCACTTCACCACTGGGAACCACAAGATTCGGCCTACGTAGAACATGCTCGATGGTCACCGAATTGTCATTACTTACCCTTAGTGGGACCGAGACATTGAAGTAACTTACCATGTCGTTGACGAAGAAGAAACCAGATTGGTTAGGAGTCAAATGTTGGACATCACCGAGACCAGTATTTAAACTTCATTTCAAAAACGATATTGAATCATTACCTAAAGAACTGCAAGAGAAGATTTACAAAGAAGTTTGGCAGGGGTTTGCCAGAGTGAAATCTCAATGGGTCACTGTAGAACTTTTGTGTCGAGAAATTCATAAGAGGAAAGTGAAGAAAGTCAACCAGCGTGTTAGATTTATTTGGGTGAAGTGTGCATTCGTCCTATTATATCACTCTAGACCGTTTACATCAAAAGAGTTCAATGACATTCTTGGACGTTACCCTGAACGGAAGTGGCCAGAAATTACTCACTATGTGGACTACTTTTGCTCTAGGAGAAGATTGTGAATTGTACGGACTGACCTATTCATGGATACTTTACAAGAGAACATTCGTGCTTTGCCTGTGGAGTTAAGAGAACGCATTTACCGAGAGCTGGTCAAAATACAAGACAAACGTAAAGAACAGTTGCATCCGTTACGTCACCAGATCTTTAACCACTGGTACCTGAATGGTATAAAAGAACTGATTCATCAGAAATTGTTTCAGTGGTCAGACATTGTTCAAAATTTTGAGGTCGCCAATGATCGACATGTTCATAATTTTGGTTACTTCGAGATTCACCTAGTGCAACGCATTGAGGAAGACAAGTTAAAGGATTACCAACATATTTTATGTGGAATCTACTTAGAGGAAGAGGAAACTTCTAAACAAACTCTGACGTTTAGGTTACAGTATGCAAGATTTAGATTCCCTACTGGAGAACGAAGACGTCTGGCTAGAAAGTACGTGTATTGCATCCGAAAAAAAAGAGAGTATAAAAACAGGCTGTCATGCCACGACTTATGTCACATGTAATTGAACAGATTCCGTGGAAGGAACTCAATGACCATATTCAAACCGTGGATCATTACCATCGATTATTACAAGAACTGTATTCATTCAATTTGGGACGACGCATAGTGTGTGTCTTAGTGACTTGTTTTCTGGGATTTCGTTTACCAGCCGATTCTTTGTGGACTCTTTACGAACAGTATTTACCACCCCATTCAACATGAAACTGGTGCCTTTAAATGTTCACGAGAGACTCATTTTGCTCAAAGCCTTACGTTTTCATCTGGATACTTCTCGACCTCTACGGGAGGACACTTGTGTGACCTTACCCCCTATAGAACTGGTCAGAACATTACCCAAAACATGTTGTACAGACACTTGTCTCTATTCCACGTTGATGGTTCTCATGTGCCTTTTATCGTTGTACTTAAGCCTTTGGCTTTTATGTATTTTTGTCTTTCGTGTTCATGTTTAAAACATTCAATGAACGTGTCCTGAAAAAAAGTATATAAACTCTCGTCTTGTTTGTTTTCGTGTCACAAGTGACATTCCTAACACTATGGCTACCTCTGCTGTCTCTGCTCCCTCTTCCTCTACTGTCAAAGTCATCGACGAACACTTAGATCGTGCCAGTTGGGAGGCTTTGTATCTTCGCCATCCCTTTAACATGCTCATTGCTGGACCTAGCGGTTCAGGCAAAACCGAATTCGTCAAACATTTGATCGAACATAAACATCATTTGATCGATCGGCCACCTCAGCGGATCGTGTGGTGTTACAAAGAGTGGCAATCGGCGTACAGCCTCTTGCGAGAAAGTCAAGGCGATTCCAATGTGTTTGTGGAAGGCATTCCTAAAGAAGACGACGGCATCGTCTCTGACTCCCGTCAAACCCATTTGGTCATTTTTGACGACATGTTAGGAGAAGACGAAGAAGAAATTAAACTGTGGTTCACGCGCAAAGGGCATCACCGTAATGCCAGTGTCGTTTACATCACCCAAAATTTGTTTCAACAAAGTAAAGCCCATCGCACCATCAGTCTCAATGCGCATTACGTGGTCTTGTTTAAAAGCCCTCGAGATAAATCGCAAGTGCAAGTCTTAGCCAAACAGTTAGGAACGCCTTGGTTGACTCAGGCGTACGACGATGCCACTCAAACTCCACACGCCTATTTACTCGTCGATTTGAAACCTACGACTCCCGAGGATTTGCGATTTCGTACCCACTTGTTTCACCACTGGTGCCAAGACGGAGGGCCTGTCCTGTACACGTCTCCGTCCTCGACTTCATTTCACTCCCCATAAAAAAATCTATAAAAACCTCAGACCCTTTTTCGTCTGTCTCACTCTCAGTGCGAACATGACGTCCCTTCAGTCGCATCTTCCCGTCAAATTGATTCGTGCCTTGTATGGCATCAGTCGAGAAAAAGATCCACAAACACGAGCTCGTGTCTTAGAAGCTAGTCTCAAAGAAGTCTTACGATGGTTCACGGTGACGGCACGTCAATTACTCCAAGGAATCATTCAGATTCCTCATCAAACCAAACGCTTTTTCGATCGAAACAAAGTCGCTTTGGTCCAACTGGCCGATCCCCGCATCGACACTCAAACCAAAAAACAAATCATTTTGAAACCTGGAGGGAGCGGTACTCTAGGAGGGGTCATCATTCCCTCACTCTTAAGATGGGATCCTAATGCCCCCAAAGTTATACCCAAGACAAAAGTCCAACGAAGCCCCAAGAAGAAAAAGAAAAAGACCAGGTCCCCAAGGAGAACTTCTCCAGTGGCAGGACCCTCCTCTGACCAGACACCACCCCGGAAAAAGAAAAGAAGCCCCCAGAAAAAGAAACAGAAAAAAAGTCCCCAGAAAAAGAAAAGTCCACAGAAGAAAACTAGTCGCAAGAGAGGTACTTGGGCCAGGACGCAACCTTACACTCGCAAACCACTACCTGCCACGACGGTGACTGCGTCTCCGGCAGCCTCACGTTCATCCACTTCTCCGTTGATGACACCAAGAACTGAAGAGTGCTTGGAGACGTTGATCACACCAAGAACTTCTCCGTTGATGACCCCAAGAACTTCCCCAGTGGCAGGACCCTCCAATTTAGTGGCAGTGGCTGCTGCTCACAAAGTACCTTCTCCCAAAATCAAAGTCCAAGAAAGATCGGGCATTTTACAAAGTTTACTGGATTTGTCCAAGCAAGAACTGGCTCGATTTAGTCCGTTACGTACCCCTGCACGACGTGTCATGCCTGTCCTGAAGTTGATACGACGTAAAGACAATCAGTGGAGACGCGTTCCAGTATAGAAAAGGCCTGTGACCAAGTCGGGGGTATCAGTGTTTTTGGTGCTGAAGACTCAAAGATGTCACCCTCCAGAAAACATCCCTCTTCTAAACAGCCCCAAGGAAAGAAAAGAAAAGGACTGCCTCCTCGTTTAGTCAAACATGGGGACATGTTATCTGTCCTGTCCAAAGCTTCTCCACCTCTACGAAAAAAACTCATTCAATCAGCCTCCAAAGAGGTCATCGATACCGTGTGCGAATGTTGTTTGAACGTGTTGAAAGGCACGACCCTTTTGTCCAAACACCAGAAGCAATGCTTAGGCAAACATCGTCACGTTCTGCGCCAAATGATTCAAAAGAAAATTCCCATTCGTCAAAAGAAGAAGATGTTGGTCCAACGTGGAGGCATTTTACCCCTCTTGTTTGGCTCCTTACTGAAAGGAGTCTTGGGAACCATGTTGGGAGGACTGGTGGGAGCAAGATAAAAAGGCCCTCGGAAGTCCCAAGATCTCAGAATCGACCCCTGACAACCCCATAGAAGGACGAAAACTAGCTTTAGTGCCTTACAAACGATGGATGGAATAACATCGTTGGCAAGAACAACGCACCCCGCATTTACCTCCCAATCCCAATTTGAGCGAGATGTCCCAGTTACAACACGAATTGCAGTCCTTGATGGATCGCCAAGATTTGTCCGAAACAGAAAAATCGCAAAAGTACGGTCAACTCTTGCAACGACTGCAACTCTTTCACCAAAAAGCCTCAGACGAAACAGCTCTTCCCACTCTGAAAGATTTTAAGACCTTGATGAAAAGTTCAGCACCATCACAAGTACCACCACCACTACTACCAGTGACCAAGACAGAAAAAGGAGAAGAAGAAGAAGGGTTTCAAACTCCACCAGAAAAAGTACGCAAGTTAACAACACCACCTACCTCCAGAATTGGATGGATTAAAAAGATGATGACCACCCCTTCTTCATCACAAGAGAAAATGAAAGTGAAGACAGAAGTGAAGACAGAAGTGAAACAAGAACCGATATCCTCCGCTCAGACATCCTCCTCTTCAACACCTATTGCCGGTCGCACACGCAAAGCATTGCAATCCAAGAAAGTACCCCAAGAGAAAAAGAGTAGCATCCTCCAAGAGTGGGTGCATTATTAACACACCAACCAACAAATGGAAAAAGTCTTAGCCAGCATTTACTACGATCCCTCCCATCCTGCAGGTTACGCAGGAGTTCAAAAATTGTATCGTGCTGCCAAAACTCGACTGAAAAGTCTCCGTTTACCTCAAGTGCAACGATGGTTACAAGAACAAGCTACCTACACTTTACACAAACCCATTCGACGCAAGTTTTCCAGAAGTCGCACCCGAGTGGAAGGCATCGATCATCAACGGCAAGCCGATTTAGCCGATGTCTCTCATTTGGCCAGCTACAATCGTGGCTACAAATATTTGTTTTGTGTTATCGACGTCTTTTCCAAATTTTCCTGGGTCGTGCCCTTGACTTCCAAATCGAGCAGCTAGTTAGTGCGAGCCCTGCAACGGGTGTTGAAACAAAGTGGTCGTCACCCTCTTCGATGGCAAACGGACAAAGGTACCGAATTTCTGAACCAAGCTTTCCAAAAAGAATTAAAGAAACGTGACATTCATTTTTTTACCACCGAGAATCCTGAAACCAAAGCCAGCATCGTGGAACGTTTTCAACGCACTTTGAAAGAACGCATGTGGAAATATTTTACGCATCACCACACTCTGAAGTACATCGACATCTTACCGCACCTGGTGCAAGCGCACAACCAATCTTACCATCGAAGCATCGGACGTGCACCGCAAGAAGTGACTCCCGAGAACGAAGTGTTGGTGTTTGAGCGCCTGTTTGGTACGTCCCCGACGAGGGCTGTCCCCAAGAAAAGTGGAATGTTGGCCGTAGGAGATTGGGTGCGCATTGGCAAAACCAAACGCACTTTCGACAAAGGTTACTTACCTAACTGGACGACCGAATTGTTTCGTGTCACTGGACGAGTGCATGGCCGTCATCCTGCCGTCTATAAATTGGAAGACATGAACGGAGAAGTGCTCAAAGGAACGTTTTATTTGCCCGAGTTACAACGTGTCACCAAAAAAGAAGACGACGTGTACGACATCGAAAACATTCTCGAACGCAGAACCCGTAAAGTAGGCAAACGACGTGTCAAAGAAGTCAAAGTACGTTGGAAAGGATATCCACCAGTTTTGATTCTTGGATCGACGCTTCGCAAGTCATCGACTATAAAAAGAAGTGACCATCATGCCCTTTCACACAGACGCAGCTACTACGGCTACCAATCCTTCACCCAGTTCTTCTCTACAAGATTTGCAAAAACAACCCTTGTGGGTGTGGTGCGGAGAACGTGTGCCTAAAACGCAAATCGTCTTTTTCTGCCAAATCTTCGTGGTGTATTGTGTCATCGGGGAAGCCATTGCCAATTTGAGTTTGCAACAAGGAGACAAATATTGTGGACCATTTTATTGAGCAGTTGCATCGGTTACCTGCTTCCCAATCCCTCCATGAAATTCTCTTCGAACGGGAACCACGGGAACCTTGTGTCCAGTGCCAGTGCCAGTCACCACTCCAATAACAACAACAACGACCCCATTTTAGGCGGAGACACGCGTCTGACGTCCAGTAACCCCTCGGACAGCCACAGAACTCTGGAATTATGAGTCACCAAAACCAATTTTACTTAACCTTACCCAGTGACAGTTCCATGGAGGTGTTTCCCAACAACACGTTGTGCTGTTACACGGCCAAATTACCTCAGGCCATCCCATTAGATCACGAAGCCCATTGGGAAGTGGCTTTAGTAGAAATCATTCACCTGACCCAAGTCCTCAATGTCCTTCCCAATCAAAATTTTTTTGATGTGGAAGTTCATGACGAACCATTGCAACAGTACTTGGATACCTATGGCAAATATGACAAGAAAACCCCTGGCACAAAAAATCAAAAGTACACCACCTATCACTTGTTCATTCCTCCAGGCTATTATTTTAGTGGTCAACATTTGGTCAGCACCATAGCCTCCAGGTTTAATGTCGTGTTTCTTAAAGCTTTGGAAAGTGTCAAAAAAAGTGTCACCATGGAATACCACAAAGCAGCTCGTCGCTTCTTGATGAAATTTGACGGGAGTAAAATCCTGTCCATTTTATTTTGTCCTGAATTGTATGACATGTTGGGCGGAGACATGGACATGAGAATGGCCATGATCAAGAAAAAGGAATTACCAATCATTTACGACAACGAGTCTTTTAGCAAGTTATTTCGTGCCCCGGTAGAACTGAACCAAGGACTGAATTTGATGTTCGTGTATTCCGATGTGGTGGAGTACAACGTGGTGGGACACACCTCCGTGCCGTTACTGCGTGTCATTCCTTTCAAAGTGGATTCTGCCATGAACGCTGACGAGGAAGGTGGAAACACTTATCACGTCCACCGCGAATTTGTACATCCTCACTATTTGCCTGTCAGCAAGTCGTATTTGAACACGGTCAACATTGCTATAAAAGGAGATCTGGGACAAAATATTTCATTCACCAAAGGAAAAGTCACGGTGAAACTCCATTTTCGAAAACGGTTCTCTCACGACTCGTAAGTCATGTATCCAGTGTACCGAGGGGTTGCTCGACAGCGAGGACACGGTTTAGGAGATATGTTAAAATCGGCCTTTCGTTCGGTGGCCCCGGTGTTGAAACCGATGGTGACACGAGGATTGCACGCCTTGAAAGATGCGGCACTGACACAAGGCAAAGAATTTCTCCAAAATGTCATCATCGACAAACAAAACCCTAAAGAAGCCTTCATGAGGGCAGGCAAAAATGTCTTGCTGCAAACGGGCAAAGACCTTTTGGGCCGACGAGACACACCTATAAATACCCTGCACGCTACCGAGTCAAGCATTCAGCAAGGACAAGGCAGAAAGAGACGACGAAGAAAACACCCTTTCACCAGACTTCACACGTCTAAAGCTAGAAAGGCAAAGAAAAGAAGAACCGTTCGAGACTTAGACGTTTTCGATTATTGAAAAAACAGACAAAATGATGCACCGAGAGTCTTGCGCCTGTTCCAAGTCGGAACTGGATCTGTTTGCCATGCCCCCCACCATGATGACCATGCAAGAATCCCAGTGGGTGGAATTTCATCCCGTCTCCTCTTTGACGGATTCCGCTCCCATCGAGTTTGAAATCAAAGGACAACCCGAAGATTACATCGATCTGAATAGCATTTACCTGTATTTGAAAGTGAAAGTGATCGAACCACCCAACGCTAACATAGACAATGATGATGTAGTAGCTCCCGTCAATAATTTCATGCATTCCTTGTTTAGCGAAGAGGACTTGTACTTGAATAACAAACTGGTCAGCAGCAGCATGGATACTTACCCTTACCGAGCGTACCTGGAAAATCTCTTGACGTACGGAAAAGAAGCCAGGAACACTCACCTGGATGCCTGCGTGGTATGGAAACCTGACAAAGCGACTAAGTTCAACAGCCTTACAGTTGCTGGGGTTGCTCAAAATACAACGGGATTTGTAGAACGACGAACGAAAATTCATCTAAGTCGTAATTTAGAACTGATGGATCGCTTGCATCTAGACATGTGGTTACAAGAGAAGTATTTGCTGAACGGGGTGGATATCCGCTTGAGACTGAATCGCAGCAGTGCCGCTTTCCATTTGATGGCTGCTGCTCATGCCACTTACAAAACCATCATCCAAGAAGCCAGACTCTACGTGCGTCGTATGGAAGTGTTACCTAAAGTGGGAAACGACGTTAGTCAGACGTTGAGCAGAACGACTGCCAAGTATCCGATACGAAGAGTGGAAGTGAAATCGTTCACCATTCCTGCTGGACAGCGATCCATGATCGAAGATCATCTGTTCCAAGGACAGTTACCCAAGCGTTTGATTGTTGGTATCGTCAAGAATTCAGCCTTCAACGGAGCCTACCATGAAAATCCTTTTGACTTTCAACATTACAATGTGTCCAAGATTGAAGTCAGTCGCGATGGCAAGACCTTGTGTACCCGACCCTTTAAGCCTAACTTTGGTGCCACGAAGAATTATTTGAGGTCGTACCTGTACGTACGACGATTACGCAGGAGGCTACGCTTTGTGGGCTTTCGATTTCACTCCAGACCAAGGCAGCGACGAGGGACATTTCCACTCTATAAAATCCGGCCAGATTCGTGTGGAAATTCAGTTTGCGAGTGCACTACCCCCAGAGAACACAGTCAACGTCATCCTGTATGCCGAATTTGACAATACCATAGAAATCAACAGTTTGAGAGAAGTCATTCTAGATTATTAGAAGCTATGGAAGACTGTTATCCCTCTTTACCTAGTGGAGAAGCTTTGAAGATGGAATGTGAGGAGACTGTGGAAGAAGAATGCCAAGACAAAGACGAAGAAGTTATCATGATGAAGTCAAGATGGCCAGAACAAGAAGCCCATTTAGTTTCCTGTTTTGCTACAGTCCTGGCAGATATAATGAAAGAATTGATCAAGAAAGAGTGCTATGGATGTCACAACGATCATCCCAGTCAAATTCAACACGACAAATGTCTGATGTTGAGTCAAGAAGAAAAGTTGGACGAATATCTGGACAAAGCTTGGGGTCACATTGAGATAGAATTCGTGTTGAACGAGTGGTATAAAGGCTTGGATAAACATTCTTCTCCTCCATTAACGTCTCTGGAGTGCCGTCGCATCGAATCTCTCTTGGACCAGAGTAAGAAGTCGGATCTAAACGCCTTTTACTTGTCAGACATTTTCAAGCAAAAAGTCAGGATCGAATTGATGACTTATCATTACCTGTGAAGAAAAAAAAACAACACACAAATGGATACCTGGGAGCTTTATTACCTTTTGAACCACAGTTCGTACACTGCTTCTTGGAATCCTGTCGTCTGTGCTAAAGATGAACTCCCTCATCGCAAACCTCAAGACCATCTAGCTTATGTGATCAACACGGACGACAGTCATCTCCCAGGAACCCACTGGGTAGCCGTCTACTTTCCTCAGGAAGGATGTGTGGAATATTTCGATTCGTATGGATTGCCTCCTTTGGAAGACGATATCATCGACTTTATGAGAAGAAATGCTCAGACCACCCGATTCAATAATGTGAAATTACAAGGCACAGATTCCTTGGTGTGTGGACAATATTGTGTGTATTTTCTGCATCATTGCAGCCTGGGCTATTCCTTAGAACATTTAGTGACTCATTTTGATCCTCGTTCTTCTTCAAGAAACGATGTGAAAGTAAATCAATGGTTTTGTGACCATTATGCTTATCTTTTGTCTCTAGCTAGGAAACGTAGTGTCCATCAATGGCCTAATGACTTCCAACAGTGGAAATCACAATTTCATTCACAACGTTGCCAACCCTGTCCAAAGTAATGTGTGAATTGAAAAAAAAAATATTTGTGATTTGAAAAAAAATGTTTGATGTTATATTGTTGGATTATTGTTAAAAATGTTAGAGTTGTTTGTTAGTGTTAAGTGATTTTTGAATTAAAAAAATGTTGTGTTTTGAAAAAAATGCGTTTGTCGTTTGTTTGGGTATAAGAATGTTGATTCATGCTCTTTGACTTCTTACTATCCCTCTCATAACACTCATTGAACGTTGCAGCTCGAAAACCGTGGAGGGATGTTTTCCTTCACGTCCGCGCTTTGACTTTAAGAACCGGGGTAGTTTCCAGTCTAACCATCCATTGTCGACTCATCCTCCTGCGAAGATGTGCTCCAAACTAGCTAAGCTAAACGAAGCCTACGTGAATTTGCATAGGGTCAGACACAGTCTGATACCGAAGCCAGAAGAGATAGAGAATGTGAGAATGTTAAAAGTCACTGAAGACCTGATAGAAGAGCTCTTCAGAGAAGAAGTGAACAGGGAGAAAGAAGAATGGACAGAGAAGTACAGACTTCAGAGACAGCAGGAACAGCAACAACAACAGCAGCAGCAGCAGCAACCTGAACCTGACAGAGGCTTTGTCGATTGTCGTATCGACACCAAAGAGTTCTTCTCTTTCCGAAGAAGCAGACCTATCGTCAGAAAGTCTATCCTCAGAGGACGTCGTATTCTTAGATACTAAAAGATTGCCATAGCAAACAAAAAGAAAACAGCCCTTTTCAGGGCTACCCAATACTCTAGAAAAGAAATAACAATCGATTTGCCAATGTGTGTATGTAGAGTAATGTGAATATAAACACTGACTCTTTTTTATAGTGTGAGTGTATGTGTTTGTGTATATGATTGTGTGTTTGTAAGTGCTCACGTACGTTTGTGTGGATAGTAGATTAAGATCATGTTTTTTGCTGTTTGAGGTGTGGGGAGAGTAGATTTGGGGTTTGATTGGATTGCTTTGCGTATGTGAATAGTATATTATTTGTTTAATAAAATTTTTTAGATTAGTGATGGGCAGTATAAAAAAGTGAGTGTTTCTTTTAGGTCCGCGCGTTGTTTGGTTATGATCTAGGTAAGATCAATTTTGTTTTAGGGGGATGTTTTCCATCACGTCCGCGCTTTCAGTATAAATTGAAACTCGCTGGGCAGTCTAGCTACCATTGATATATTTAACGTCCATTAGTACAACTGGACTCGATTTGAACAATAGGCTTTGGCGTTTCTAACAACATGGACCTGTGACGTCGGGCTCCTCCTGGACTCATGCCTTCCCTCCCTTGCCACGGACAGACATTGTAATTAAGTAATGCGGTCATCGCATATAAACACGGGGATGTAGTGGCACCATTCCTACAAACCCGATCAAATAAATAGCCTGGTCATCAGGCATTAACAAGACGCAAAAGTAATATTACGTAAGCGTCTATAATTCAATATTCATTCATTCAGTCTAGCTACCCTGTTCATTCGTTAACAAGACAATGAATACCAGAATAAGCAAACTTCTTGAACTCCAGACACATCTGGAATATGTCAGGCGCCTGTTAAATGAACTGGCCGCGGAGGCCATAGTAGAAGAGGAAAGAATAAAGAAGGAAGAGGAGGAGAGAAGACAGAGGAAAGAGGAGGAAAAGAAAATAGGAGAGAGGATGGCTTACAAGATACCAGAGACAGAGGATTGGGGTGCTGAAGCCAATCATCCTCCCTCTGCGCTTTCAAGAAAAAAGATAAAAGGAGACTGGGGAAGAAGATGTGTGTGTGGTGCCAGGCCTGGAAGGTGCTATCATTAACCAGGTGTCACTGGAGTTCAAAAACAAACAGCCCTTTTCAGGGCTACCCAATACTCTAGAAAAGAAATAACAATCGATTTGCCAATGCGTGTATGTAGAGTAGTGTGAATATAAACACTGACTCTTTTTCATAGTGTGAGTGTATAAGTTAATGTATATGATTGTGTGTTAATAAGGGCTAGCATAGGTTAGTGTGAATAGTAGATTAGGATTTCATTTTAATGCTTTGCGTGTGTGGATAGTAGATTCGGGGTTTGAATAGGATTTGATTTTGATGCTTGGTTTGTGTGAATGGTAGATTTTGGATTGTTTATTGCTGCTTCACGTATGTGGATAGTAGATCATACGAAATGAGAAAAGTAGGGGATGTTTTCCTTCACGTCCGCGCGTTGTTTGGTCATGATCTAGGTAATATCAATTTTACCAATATTTTACCAATATCAATAATACCAATCGTGGCTGGAGTCACATACTGCTTGGTTTGACACCTGGGGCATTTCAATCCAACTAAGAAACACGAGTGTGTGGTGTGACTATTCCCACTCATGTCTATTAGCCTTTCAGTCAGGTTGTTAAGGACTAGTTAGTCCAACACCTGAGTGGCTAAATTAAAAAGTACTCTTTGAGTACATAAAAGCCTGGGGGATGAGGCTCCTTTTCCTTCCCCCAGGAGTAATTAAAAATCACGCAGTGCGTGAATAAAAAAGTGGTACATGTTCAAAAGAACGAAAACCACTATAATCCAACTAACTAACTAACTAACTCAATTTTATGTCTTAGGGGGATGTTTTCCGTCACGTCCGCGCTTTCACTATAAGAGCCCACAGTATTCGTCGTTCAAACCATTCTACAAAGAATTCAAAAAGAAGATGGCTTCGAACCAGCTTGATAAAATGAAAACATTGCAAGACGTCCTGGACAATTTGGGTATGATGGAGCAAATGTTAGTGAGGTTAAACGAGGATCACTATTCTTATAGCCCACATCGAGTGAAGATGAAGATTAACAACTTAAGAAAAGTAAAGGAAATGATAAGTGCTGTGATGAAAGAAATAAAGGAGGAGAAGGAGGATGAAGAGGAAAGGATAAGGATAAGAGAATGGAATGAAAAAATTGAAAAAGAAGAAGAAAAATGATAAGAGGAAGAAAGAAGAGGAGGAGAAGAAGAAAGAAGAGAAAAAAAGGAAGAAAAGAAAGAAAAGAAGAGAAAGAGTGTAGGACAGAAAATAAGAAGTTGGTGGAGAAATAGAAGAAATTAGAAGAAGAAACCCAAAGGCCCTTTTCAGGGCTACCCACATTTCTCGAAAAGAGATTGACTTTCCATTGCTTACCCCATTTTTATTTTTTATTTTTTTAATTTTTTTTTAAAAAAAATCCCATGTTAAATTTCCCTTGATGCTATACAGTCCCACCCTGTTTAAATTCCCTTGACGGTATACAGTCCCATGTTCAATTCCCCTTGACGCTCAACAGTCCCAAAATCTATTTCCCATGTTAATTTCCCTTGTCGCTAAACAGTCCCAGGGTTTTTCGTAATGTTAAATTTACACAGTCGCTAAACAGTCCCGGGGGGGGGGGGGGTGTCTGTAATGCTAATTTCCATTGTCGCTGAATCGTCCCCATTCACTACTGTCAGTTATATATTTAAAGTTCTCTGTAAACATAAGGTTAAAATATGGAAACTTCTTTAAAGATTGCACCAGTAGTCTCTGCATGCTGGATTACTTTAATTGATATGGTAATGTTCTAACTTAAATGGTAGCAGTTTATAAATTTGCATTTCAAAGAGCATATATTCATTTATGTTTCACGTAGGTGCGACTGTATTGGCGAATTTTACATATTAGTGGTCTCTCTTCAACATTTGCAATCGACAAAAATGCATACAAATATACAAATGTTAATATTGTTTTACATCAGGTAAGATCTATCATGAAGTCAACAAAACTTTCTTATCTATTGTAATAGAAAAAATCTTTTTAGGTCATCAACGTTTAATAGCAGCCAGGTAAACCTAGCACCTAACTTATAGCAGATAAAAAAAATTTCATGTCAACATTGCCCTGTTAACAGCTACATACCGATAATAATTCCTGGCAAAACGAATCAGTGATTTAAGCATACATTTTTTGTAGTACTCATATCTATACTTGACCTATCCAGATTTCCTTTCATGGCTATCACATTGTAACTAACAAAATATTATTTTTTTAAAAGACAAGATAGGCAGAAACGGCAAGATGAAAAGCTTCAAAATTTGCATCGCATAAATAGGAATCAATCGAATTCCTACCACCCCGACCGCATTACATGTTCCATTAATGCGTGTTAAAATACAAGTACGCTGCATGACAGTAAAGTCGGTATTTTCGAAAATATTTAAACAACGGTAAAACACAATCTATAAGACTTTCATTTAACTAAAATC